>ONZH01002790.1:0-352370 GCA_900303285.1 Rhinella marina
TTTCTCATCAGAAGTATTGGGTACAGGGATGGAGCTTGGTGGTGGCCCCTGGGCTACAAGTGACCCTTTCTGTGCAGTAGTAGGATATAATGGTAGACATATAATGGTAGACATGTCTATTGGATCTAAAGACAATTTAATTCAGCCATTACCTGTGAAGGAGCAAGAATCACCATGTTGGAAGCCCTGGGAAGTGTCAGGAAAGCTCTGAAGGGAACCAGGTGATGAAGGCCCCAGGGGAATGTGTCCCAGGAACCTTATTGTTCCAGTTGTTGATTAGTTTATTGTAATGTCTGAATTGGTTCGTACATGTACACTTTGATTTCCACATCATATGTGGAATATGTTGGCGCTCTGTCAATAAAGATTATTATTATTTATTTATTACTAGCAGAAAGACCCGGCTTCGCCTGGGTATATTTCATCTATTTCATTTAATGTTTCTGTGTGTCGTTGCAGAGAGAAAGTCATCCTCCCTCCCACCCCTGCAGCTGACAGATGTTGATTTTTACCTTCAATTGTTCAATCTCCATTGGCTGCGGAGTGGGAGGGGTCATGGCCTGACTGAGTCGGGGGCGTGACATTGAAAGACCTAGGGCAGGGTTTTAAGTCCTTCTTTTGATGGTGGCCAGAATTACAGGTCGATGCCATGGTAATTTATGAGGACACGCCATGGGTAACAGTGGAAGAAAACATTGCTTTGCATTGGTATATTTAATCTATTTCATTTAATGTTTCTGTATGTTGTTGCAGAAAGAAATCCAACCTCCCTCCCGCCCCTGCAGCTGACAGAAGTTGATTTTTACCTTCATTTTTTCAATCCCCGTTGGCTGCGGAGTGGGAGGGGGCGTGGCCTGACAGAGTCAGAGCGTGGTTTCGCGAGATCTGGGGCGGGGTCAGAGTGGCATGAATTACAGGTCGATGACATGGTAATTTATGGGGACCTGCAATGGGTAGCAGTGGAAAAAAACATCTTTTATTAGTACTGAATGGTCGTAGTCTAAAATTAGTCAATTTCATCTACGATTTTTGTGTGTCATTGCAGAGAGAAATTCACCCTCCCACCCCTGCAGCTGATTTTTTTCAATCCCCGTTGCCTACGGAGTGGGAGGGGGCATGGCCTGGCAGAGTTGGGGGTGTGGATTATCAAGATGCTTCGAACGGTTGTAGTCTGAAATTAGTCTATTTCATCTAAAATTTTGTGTGTCATTGCAGAGAGAAATTCACCCTCCCACCCCTGCAGCTGACAGAAGTTTATTTTTCCCTTCATTTTTTCAATCCCTGTTGGCTGCGGAGTAGGAGGGGGCGTGACCTGACACAGTTGGGGGCGTGGCTTAACAAAGCGCTTCGCATAGGTGATTTAATCTATTTCATTTAATGTTTCTGTGTGTCGTTGCAGAATGGCTGCAGAGTGAGAGGGGGCGTGGTCTGACAGAGTTGGGGGCGTGACTTAGCAAGACGATTCGAACAGTTGTAGTCTATAATTAGTCTATTTTATCTAAAATGTTTGTGTGTCGTTGCAGAGAGAAATTCACCCTCCCACCCCTGCAGCAAACAGAAGTTTATTTTTACCTTTATTTTTTCAATCCCCATTGGCTGCGGAGTGGGAGGGGGCGTAACCTGACAGAGTCGGGGGCGTGGATTAGCAAGACGCTTCACATGGGTGGATTTAATCTATTTCATTTAATGTTTCTGTGTGTCGTTGCAGAAAGAAAGTCAACCTCCCACCCATCCCTGCAGCTGACAGAAGTTGATTTTTACCTTTATTTTTTCAATCCCTGTTGGCTGCGGAGTGGGAGGGGGCGTGGCCTTACAGAGTCGGGGCGTGGCTTAGCAAAGCGCTTCGCATAGGTGCATTTAATCTATTTCATTTAATGTTTCTGTGTGTCGTTGCAGAATGGCTGCGGAGTGAGAGGGGGCGTGGCCTGACAGAGACGGGGCGTGGCTTAGCAAAAGGCTTCGAACGGTTGTAGTCTATAATTAGTCTATTTCATCTAAAATTTTTGTGTGTCGTTGCAGAGAGAAATTCACCCTCCCACCCCTGCAGCAAACAGAAGTTTATTTTTACCTTCATTTTTTCAATTCCCGTTGGCTGCGGAGTGGGAGGGGGCGTGACCTGACAGTCGGGGGCGTGGATTAGCAAGACGCTTCGCATGGGTGGATTTAATCTATTTTATTTAATGTTTGTGTGTGTTGTTGCAGAAAGAAAGTCAACCTCCCACCCATCCCTGCAGCTGACAGAAGTTGATTTTTACCTTTATTTTTTCAATCTCTGTTGGCTGTGGAGTGAAAGGGGGTGTGGCCTGACAGAGTTGGGGGTGTGGCTTAGTAAGACCTGGGGCGGGAGTTTTAAGTACTTCTTTTAGGGTGGCCTGAATTAAAGGTCAATACCATGCTTATTTATGAGCCCACGCAATAGGCAGCAGTGGAGGAAAACATCTTTTATTACTACTGAACTGTAGTAATAGAAAAAAACATAAGTTATATTTATGGTAACCGGAATACCTTTAACCCCTTAACGCCGAATGACGGCTTATCCCGTCATGGGCAGGAGCCGCTTGCCGCCCCATGACGGGATAAGCCGTCATGGCATTAAACTGTCACCATGTCTGATGACATGGTGACAGTGCTGAGACCCCGGCTGTTACTTACAGCCAGGGGTCTCAGCTAACCAGCCCGGGACCAATGGGGGCGGTCCCGGGCTAGCGATCGCTGTGATTGGCTAGTCTGTTCAGACTAGCCAATCGCAGCGATCGTGCTGCAATAAACTGTAAAATAAAAAAAAAATAAAAAAATTTGCAATATACTATATATCCCCCCCCCCACCCCACTGTTTACTTTGATGGCCGTTTGGGTGGGTGGGGGGGGAGATATAGCTAGCGGGCGAGCGGGCGGGCGGGCGGGCGGGTGAGCGATCTGCGGGCGGCTGCGGCGAGAGTGCCGCCCGCAGTTTCAGGATGGCCGAGCGTTATCAAGCAGAGTATCAGCATACAGCTGATACTCTGCTTGAAACTGCTGACATCGGTGCTGGCACCGATGTCAGCAGTTTAACCCCTTCCATGCCGCGGTCCGTAGGGACCGCTGTATGGAAGGGGTTAACAGGGAGGGAGCTCCCTCCCTCTCCCATCGGGCGCTGGCAGCGCCGATGGTGTGGCCAGATGAGAGGGAGGAAGCTCCCTCTCCCTTCCATCGGGACGCTGCTCTGCTGTGGCAGCGTCCCGATGGTTACCATGGCAACCAGACGCTTTCAGAAGCGTCTCGGTTGCCATGGTGTAAGCTAAGCCTCATCAGGCTCCTGCTAAAGGTAGGAGCCTGACAAGGTTTAGCAAGAGTGAAAATGCACTGCAGTACACTATACAGTGTACTGTAGTGTATTATAGAACAATCAGACCCACTGGATCTTCAAGAACCAAGTGGGTCTGAGTCTAAGAAAGTGTAAAAAAATTAAAAAAAAGTGTAAAAAAAAAGTTAAAAAAAATCCCTTTTTCTCCCCAAAACTCAAATTTGAAATTAGTAAAAAAAGATAAAAAATACCCCAAGCATGTTAGGTATCGCCACGTTCGTAACAACCTGCTCTACAAAAATATCACATGTCCCAACCCCTCAGGTGAACACCGTAAAAAAATAAAAATAAAAACAGGTTCAAAAAAGCTATTTTTGTCACTTTACATCACAAAAAGTGTAATAGCAAGCGATCAAAAAGGCGTATGCCCCTCAAAATAGTACCAATCTAACCGTCACCTCTTCCCGCAAAAAATGAGCCCCTACCTGAGACAATCTCCCAAAAAATAAAAAAAACTACAGCTCTCACAATAGAGACACTAAAACATGGATTTTTTTTGTTTCAAAAATGAAATTATTGTGTAAAACTTAAATAAATTAAAAAAACTATACATGTTAGGTATCGCCACGTCCGTAACAACCTGCTCTACAAAAATATCACATGAGTTAACCCCTCAGGTGAACACAGTAAAAAAAAAAAAAAAAAAAAAAACAGCCAGAACAGCCATTTTTGTTTACCTTGCCTAACAAAAAGTGTAATATAAAGTGATCAAAAATCATATGTTCCCCAAAATAGTATCAATAACACTGTCACCTTATCCCTTAGTTTCCAAAATATGGGCACTTTTTGGTTGTTTCTACTGTAGGGGTGCATCGGGGGGGCTTCAAATGGGACATGGTGTCTCAAAACCAGTCCAGCAAAATCCGCCCTCCAAAAACCATCTGGCGCACCTTTCCTTCTGCGCTTGGCCATGCGCCCATACAGTAGTTTACAATCACATGCGGGGTGTTTCTGTAAATCGCAGAATCAGGGTAATAATTTTTGAGGTTTTTTTGCTATTAACCCTTGATTTGTTACAGGAAAAAATGGATTAAAATGGAAAATCTGCAAAAAAAGTGAAATTTTGAAATGTCATCTCCATTTTCCTTTAATTCTTGTGGAATACATAAAGGGTTAACACAGTTTGTAAAATTAGTTTTGAAAACCTTGAGGGGTGTAGTTTCTAAAATGGGGTCATTTATGGTGGTTTCTATTATGTTAGCCCCACAAAGTGACTTCAGAACTGAACTGGTGCTTAAAAAAAAATGGTTTTGGAAAATTTCTAAAAAAATTTAAGAATTGATTCTAAAATTCTAAGCCTTCTAACATCCCCAAAAAATAAAATTACATCTACAAAATGATGCCAACATAAAGTAGACATATGGGACATGTAAAGTAATAACTATTTTGTGAGGGATCACTATCTGCCTTAATAGCAGAGAAATTCAAAGTTTGAAAATTACAAATTTTTCCAAATTTTCTGTAAATTTAGGATTTTTTTTTATAAATAAAGGTGATTTATATTGACTCAAATTTACCACTGTCGTGGAGTACAATATGTCACGAAAAAACAATCTTGGAATCAGTCGAATCGGTGAAAGAATCCCAAAGTTATGAATTGATAAAGTGACACATGGCAGATTTTAAAAATGTGGCTTCGGCATTAAGTGTAAAAGTAGCTTCGGCCTTAAGGGGTTAACAGTGTCAGTAAATAGAAATGGATGAGATCCTCAGCTGCTGATAATTACCTGGTTGTTATGGAAACCTGCCCTCCCTGTGTGTCTTTGCAGAGAATGGCAGTTGGAGTTTAAAACCAAAGCTCCCAGTTGTAATGTTGGCTAATGGAGATCATATTTTGGGAATATCTCGGGAACGGTATGTTCTAGAGAGATGAGACCTGGTCTAAAACCTTCCCGGACACCTGATGTACCTGTGTGCCGAATTTGGTGAAAATCGGTCCAGTAGTTTGGTCGCGCATAGAGAACAGACAGACAGACAGACAGACAGAAATTCATTTTTATATTATTAAGAGATTATTTAATATGACTCCACACTGCACACAGCTCTACATGTTACGGGAGGGCCACACTGAGATGGTAAAACTAACTAAATCAAAAGCTACGAGGCCAACACAAAACCCATGGGAAAATAAAGTGAGCCAAAGGACAAATTCAAAATAAAGGAGTGAATATAGAACAATAAAAATCAAAGCTCAAGTGTAGCATTTAGATACAAATGTAATTTAAATTACTAACACCAATGTCATTCTATGTATTTATTTCCAGGTCCATCACATTGTGCATTGATTTTACTATCATGAAACTGTTATGTTCATGTAATGTGCCTGGTTCACAAGCAGATGGCAACGTATATGGCAGAGCTATCTTTAGACAGAATGGAACTCACCATACAATTCTTCCCCCCTTTGGGCAGAAGTGGACAAGTCCTGCTTCCTATCAGGAGGGAAGGGTTGTAGATTGTTCCGGTTTAGACTCTATTTTAGAGCTGAGAAGACATGAAAGATGTAGCAGCCAGAGGAAAATGTTATTTGGCTGGAGCAGAAGCCACAAAAGGGAAGTAGCTTGTACAGCACCCTGACTCCATGCTAATTTAATTTACTGAGTGTCAGGTGGGGGATAACAGTCAAAGATACCCCAATCCAAGGACACCAGAACCAACCAAAGTCCAGTAACCAGACCTAAGCAGAGTTTAGCACAGCAGAGAGAAAAAAAGCAGAGTTATTAAGCCAGCCTGTCAGCCCAGCAGAGAAAGAGAGAAAGCACAGTTACCAAGTTTGCCTGCCAGTTTATGCCAAAGCCTGCTGTAACCAAGAGAAAGCCTGAATATTGTCTGGAATGAGGTTTACCCAAGTAAAGCTGCTGTTAAACTTTATCAAGGTCTGGACTCAAATTATTCTTCATCCTCTACCTCAACAATCTCCCCTTTGTTTGATTCAGAACCTAAGTCTGGGGTCCTGCTGTATCCAGGTAGGAGAACCGTGACACGTATAGGCCACACCACTCGGCATTCCCACTAAACCTAGGAAGCATTGCACAAAGAGCACATTATATGTGTAAGATGACTAATGCATATTAAAAATTAATAAAATCAAGTAAACACATTGGGAATTCCATATACAACAGCAGCATGAGAAAGTAGTGCTATGTGTCTAAGTAACAATTATATTCTTAGAAGTAAGGGATGAGTTGCAGAGTCTGTGGATTCAAAAATAGGAGAATTGACCTGACAAAAATCCCTGAAGTTGGCTTTATAATTGCAAAAGTACGATACCCAAACTGAGCATTCTTCTCAATCAGAAGCCATCAGAGACGCTAACATTCAGTACACCATCAACTTTTAGGCTTACACATACACAGCGATACTAGTCACACGACGTGTCGCAGCCAGGATGGCAGAGTAGTGGTGATCCCATAGAAATGAATGGGATTGCTGCGCAAGTTACCAAAAATCCAGCAGTGGGTTTCGTTTTTACGGTGTTCCATATACGGTAAAACTGACCTGTTACCTTCATTCTCTGGGTCAGAATGATTCCAGCTATAGCACGTTTACATATTTTTTCATTTGTTAATACCTAAAAAATAAAAACAGGTAAAAAATGTTTCTTTAAAATTGTCATATTCTGACCCCATAATTTTTATATAGTTGTATTTACACATTTGCAATGTGTATGACTTTTTGGTCATTCTTTATTCATTTTTTTTGGGGGGTGGGGTGGGGGGGGGTGTGAAGTGACCAAAAACATTTTTTTTTTTTAATTACAGCATTCACCATGCAGGATAAATACATTTATATTTTAATAGCATGGGCGTTTTGGGATGCAGTGATGCAAATGATCTTTATTTTTTTTGCTTATTTTTATTTTGGAAGAAGAGGGTTATTTAAATTTTAATATATATTATTTTTTATATTTTTACAAAAATGTTAAGCTTTTTAATATATATTTTAAGTCCTTTTAGAGGACTTCAACAAGCAATTGTTAGATTGTGTATCCCATTGACAGCCAAGAATTACCATTGCTGCCTAGGGGAGTTGCGCTATGTTCCTATGGAGCCCAGCCACCTGCAGGCCTCCATAGGAACTACTGCTGTGAAAGCTTTGGATCCTTCAGAGAGACAAAGGCTATCACAAGGAACAAACAGCTGTCTCCAGTGACTGAGCAGGGGAGCTGTATGGCCCCGGGAGTGCAGCATTCCCCAGGAAATTTGCTAAGATGCCACAGACACAATTAGGGAGGATCGTCCACATCGTGGCCTGCTATTGGCTGCCCCACCCTGTGCTCCCAAATGCTATACTGCAGAAACAGTCCCCCTGAAAATACAAGTACCACATAAATAGTACCCCTTTCAATAATTATTGGCACACAGTGCTGTAAAGAATAACTTCACGCAGCAAATAGTGCCCCAAATTGTGGTAAGCTGATACTGTGCCAGGGTGCTCTCACAGTGCTCTCACCACCAATAGAAATAATTATGCCAAAAAAATCTGCCAAAGTGCATTGTGTTAACAGTGCCCCCAATAGTAATGCCACCATTGTGCCCATACTAGTAAACATGTTCCCCATAGTCCCCCAGTAGTAATAATTCTCCTTAGAATGTGTACCAGTAGAAAAATGCCCCCTAACGTGTGCAAAAATATCCCCCTTTAATGTGTGCCAGTACAAAAATACCCCCTTATAGTGTGTGCCAATACAAAAAATATCCCCTTACAATGTGTGCCAGTACAAAAATACTACCTTATAATGTGTGCCAGTATATAAAAATACCCTTTTATAATGTTCACCAGTACAAAAAATAACCCCTTATAATGTGCACCACAACAGAAAAAATACCCCCTTACCTTTCAGATCAGACCCCCTTATTAGTATGGTAATTAGCAGTGCACCACTGGCAAGTGAGGCCCTGTGGGGGCAATTATGACCACTGTGACCCATATAGCTATGTCACTGATGCACATAGATTTTTACTATCCAGATGCATAACTTTACATTTATCCTTGTTTGCCATGTTGATTCCCAAACAGTCAGAGTGTCCAGGTCAGCTTGTAGTTGATGTAATGCAATGAAAATCCCAGCAGCGCTTTTACAATCTTCAGTGATTTTTTTTATTATTTCATCTCATGCAAGAATGTATACATCAAGCCTTTGCCAATTAATAGTATAAAGAACAGATATGACTTCTCCTATTTTTTGAAGTAATTCCAGGTTTGGCTTCCATAACTGCATCAGGAAACCTGACCGTGTGGCCATACACTTACCGTTCAAAGCCATTTACAATCAAATTTACTAACAGGAAATTGTCATTGAGACATAAAGTGGAGCTGCCATCTGCGCACGGTCACTATATGCCTGATAAGTTTTATCATCTATTCTAAGCGGACATCAGCAGGGAGAAAGTAAAGGACTGCATTGCCAAAGAGCATACAGCACTGTTTTAATTCCAGATTAGAAACTTGAATTTACAAAACAGAAGTGCATAGCATAAGGTTTTTCAGTGGATCACAGGAGGTATGCTTTTAAAAGGAACCTTTCATCATGGAATGCAGTGCAGTCTGCAGGCAGCATATTATAGAGCAGGAGGAGCTGAGCAGATTGATATATAGTTCTGTGGGAGAAGAGTCCATAAATGTGTATTATTTTTCACTTTAAGCCTCTGTATTTTTATGCTTGGGAGTCAAGAGGGCAGACATATCTGCGATTGACAAACCTTTCCTGTATGCTTAAAAATGAAGAGGAGGCTGTCAAACTCTGAATGTCACTACCCGCCGCCATCTTGGTTGCAGATCGTGCACCAAATCGCTTAGGACGTCACCATGTGCCGCACAAGATTTTGCGCCAGATCTTTAAGCAAGATGACCCGTTGCGAGCAAATGGATCAGGTAAGTATGTTTAGCTACTTACAAAGAAATGCACTTCGTGACGAAGTAGTTTGTCACAAAGCAGGTTTTTTTGTAAAATTCTGTGAAGCAGCCAAATCAAATTTTTGAATAATTTGCTCATCTCTAATAAATCAGAAAAGAGAAAGTATTCTTATATATTGAATTCAAATCTTTTTCATATAATTAGCACTCATTGAAGCCTTCAGTTCCACACACTACTTTAATTCTTGCAATAAGCTGAAATTGTGTTTAAACTCTCCATTTAAGGCTGAAATACGATATGTGTGATGTTCTTTTTGCAGACTCTTTGGTTCAGTGTGATTAACTGTAAAAGACCGTGGGAAATGTTATTTTATTGTCAGGCATTCCGATGGTTAATAATGCATGTGCCTTCTGGGCTAAGGACATAGGGGCTGAACTCAGTCTCCATAACAGAACCCACCCCCCTTGCTCCATGAATAGACAAAATGGCCTGATTAGTATGGTGTGATTTTACTCATCAATGACCACCCCGTAGATGAGGAAACTCCACCTTCTCACCACACAACAGACCTCCAGCTGGGAACATGAAGAGATTTTCCTTGGTTTGCATATTCGTCAGAGATCACATGCCAGAAAGAAAAAAAACATGAAGGCGAAATACAAGCATAGTATTCATGAACGACAGAATTTCTTTGGCAGACAGTACTTTTTCATGATGGCATGCAGAAGGGTGGAGAGATGACCAGTGTCATTGACCAGCATCATGGATCCATCCTGAAGAAAGTGATTAGACTTCTCTATGGCTCTGTTCAATTATCTCCTGTAAAGTGCAATAATAAGAAGATGAATGAAAGCACGACAGCCGGTACTATTCCTTCCGAGCTGTTCCATAGGGTAGTAATGAGCAGAGCTGACCCTGTCCTCTAGCTGAGGCTTCAACAATGTGTGTGCCTGTAATCAGTGATGAATAATATCTGCTTTTTCCCCAAAGGTAAAGAAAAGATATCTGCTTAGCATATTCATGGATGCAAATGTTGCTGCTTTGACCTTGAGATTAGACTGAATCTAAAATGTAAGTTTTCTTGTTCTTAACCCCTTCAGGATAAGGCCAATTTGGGGCTTTAAATGGGTTTTCAAAATCTTTTATATTGATGGCCTATCCTCAGGATAGGTCATCAATATCTGATCAGTGGGGGGCTGATTTCCATTACCCCTGCTAATCTGCTATTTGAAGAGGAGGCTGAGTGCTGTGATGTCACATTCCTTGGTCAAATGTCCAGAGTGCAGTTCAGTCACATTCCTGAATTGCAATGCCAAGCACTGCCACCATACAATGCCCTAGAGCTCACCAGGAGCCATGGCCTCTTCAAGGAGCTGATCAGTGGGGGCAGGGGCGCACCTAGCCTTTCGGCTTCCTGAGGCACAAACTGAAATCCCCCCACCCCATACCAATTTCTTAACCTAAACCCGTCCCCCCAGCCCTACTGTTAAAGACATACTTAGAAAACAGGACATACAGAGCTACAAAACATACAGGGTAATACAGCATCACATACTGTGCCCACTGTGCTTCCCAATACTATACTGCAGGAAACAGATAATCCCCCTGAAAATACTATTACCACACAGATAATTCCCCTTCAATAATTATTGCCACACAGTGCCCTAAAAAATAACTGTGCCCAGCAAATAGTGTCCCTTAAACTTATAGTTCCGAAAACATAGTATCCTCCAAAAATAACTCCATATCAGCATGGCTTCATGAGGGATCGATGTCAAACCAATTTAATCAGTTTCTATGAGGAGGTAAGTTCTAGACTTGACCGCGGCGAATCAATGGATGTCGTATATATGGACTTCTCCAAAGCATTTGACACTGTACCACATAAAAGGTTAGTATATAAAATCAGAATATTTGGCTTGGGAGAAAATGTCTGTATGTCAGTAAGTAATTGTTTCAGTGATAGAAAACAGAGGGTGGTTATTAATGGTACATACTCAGATTGGGTCACTGTCACTGGTGGGGTACCACAGGGGTCAGTATTGGGCCCTATTCTCTTCAATATATTTATTAATGATCTTGTAGAAGGCTTGCACAGTAAAATATCAATTTTTGCAGATGACACTAATCTATGTAAAGTAATTAACACAGAAGAGGACAGTACACTGCTACAGATGGATCTGGATAGATTGGAGGCTTGGGCAGAGAAGTGGCAGATGAGGTTTAACACTGACAAATGTAAGGTTATGCACATAGGAAGGAATAATGCAAGTCACCAGTACATACTAAATGGTAAAACACCGGGTAACACAGACATAAAGGACCTAGGAAATTTAGTAAACAGCAAACTAAGCTGCAGAAACCAATGTCAGACGGCTGCTGCCAAGGAAAATAAGATAATGGGTTGCATCAAAAGGGGCATGGATGCTCATAATGGGAACATAGGCCTGCCACTTAAAAAATCACTAGTCAGACCACACATGCAGCCCTGTGTACAGTTCTGGGCTCCTGTGAACAAGGCAGACATAGCAGAGCTGGAGAGAGTTCAGAGGAGGGCAACTGAAGTAATAACTGGAATGGGTGGACTACAGTGCCCAGAAAGATTATCAAAATTAGGGTTATTTACTTTAGAAAAAAAGACAACTAAGGGGAGATCTAATAACTATGTATAAATACATCAGGGGTCAGTACAGAGATCTCTCCCATGATCTATTTATCCCCAGGACTGTGACTGTGACGAGAGGACATCCTCTGCGTCAGGAGGAAAGAAGGTTTGTACACAAACATAGAAGAGGATTCTTTACTGTAAGAGCAGTGAGACTATGGAACTCTCTGCCTGAGGAGTTGGTGATGCAAAGTTCACTAAAAGAGTTCAAGAGGGGCCTGGATGTATTTCTGGGGGGTAACAATATTACAGGTTATAGTTACTAGAGATGGGTCGTTGATCCAGGGAGTTATTCTGATTGCCTGATTGGAGTCGGGAAGGAATTTTTTCCCCTAAAGTGGGGAAAATTGGCTTCTAGCTCACAGGGGTTTTTTGCCTTCCTCTGGATCAACTTGTAGGATAACAGATGTCTTTTTTCGGCCTTATAAACTATGTTACTATGTTACTGTGTAACAAGCGATCAAAAAGTATTATTTACCCCAAAAATGATAACAATGATAACAACTGTGCTATGCTGATACTGTGCCAGGGTGCCTCCCAATGTAACAGTCCTCCCAAAAGTCCTACCAATAGTAATAATTCTCTGCCAGAGTGCACTATGTGGTAACAGTACACCCGATAGTAATAATGTCTCTCATTTTGCCCCCAGATGTAATAATGTCCCCATAGTGCCCATAGTAGTAATAATTTCCCCTGTAATGTGTGCCTGTACAAAAACACCCCATTATAATGTTTGCAGTAAAATAATTCCCACTTGCAATTGCCGTATTAGCAACTAGGCACCGGGGGCACGGTGCCTAGGGCGGCGGGTTGCGGGGGGGGGCGGCACCCCACTGGGAGAATCTATAAGGATTGTGGAAAAAAAAAAGTTCAAAAACCATCCTGGAAATTTTTTTTTTTTAATTTCCCCGCACAGTTATTTCAATAAACCCTTACCCTGCCACCATGCCCCATGCCACTCTCCGGCGCTTCCTCCTGGGCTGGCTGTGTGATACCGCGAGACCCGGAGCTGGGTCACAAGTCTTGCGGGATCACACTGCTTCAGGAGAAGAAGGCGCGCGCTGAAGTCCGGAGCGAACAGGTAAGTATTTTTTTGTGTGTGTTTGTGGCTGTGCACATCTGGGGGGGCACCTGTCAGGCTGGCAAATGGGAGAGGTCTAGCGGGCTGATCTGAGGTCTGATGGGGGCTGGGGCACAAAAGGCTGATGTGATCTCTGATGGGGCACAATGTTCTGATCTGAGGTCTGATGGGGCACAACGAGCTGATGGGGAACAATGGGCTGATCTGAGGTCTGATGGGGCACAAAAGGCTGATCTGAGGTCTGATGGGGGCTGGGGCACAAAAGTCTGATGGGGGCACAATGGGCTCATCTGAGGTCTGATGGGGGCACAAAAGGCTGATCTGAGGTCTGATGGGGGCTGGGGCACAAAAGTTTGATGGGGGCACAATGGGCTGATCTGAGGTTTGATGGGAGGCACAATGGGCTGATCTGAGGTCTGATAGGGGCACAATGGGCTGATCTGAGGTCTGATGGGGCACAGTGGGCTGATCTGAGGTCTGATGGGGGCACAGTGGGCTGATCTGAGGTCTGATGGGGGCACAGTGGGCTGATGTGAGGTCTGATGGGGGCACAGTGGGCTGATCTGAGGTCTGATGGGGGCACAAAAGGCTGATGTGAGGTCTGATGGGGGCACAATGGGCTGATGTGAGGTCTGATGGGGGCACAAAAGGCTGATGTGAGGTCTGATGGGGGCACAGTTCGTTGATCTCAGGTCTGATGGGGCACAGTGGGCTGATCTGAGGTCTGATGGGGCAGAGTGGGCTGATCTGAGGTCTGATGGGGGCACAGTAGGCTGATGTGAGGTCTGATGGGGGCACAATGGGCTTATGTGAGGTCTGATTGGGGTACAGCGGGCTGATCTGAGGTCTGATGGGGGTACAGTGGGCTGATCTGAGGTCTGTTGGGGGCACATTCTAATAATCTAAGGTCTGGTGGGGCACATTCTGCTGATCTGAGGTCTGATGGGGGCACATTCTGCTGATCTGAGGTCTGATGGGGGCACAATACGCTGATCTGAGGTCTGATGGGGGCACAGTGGGCTGATCTGAGGTCTGGTGGGTGCATAGTTGGTATGTGGTATGTTTATTATGACTCCTTTAGTTGCATTAAGTTTGCTGGCAAGCTCTAGATACGGTGCATTGCTGCGATAGTTATGTAGAAATATAGTAAATACATGCAGGCACAATAGCCTCCATTGTCAGCCTATAGGGCCGACCCCTGTGACTGGACGACTAAAGTGCATAGGGTCAGGTTTTGCTGGGGGTGGTGGCGCGGCTGAAATTTGGGGGCGTGGGGGAATGGGTCACTTGGGGGGAAGGGGGGCCTCATCACAGAGAGTGCCTAGGGCAGCATGAACCCTAAATACGGCCCTGTTGCAATGTCTGCCAATACAAAAATGCTCCCTTATAATGTGTGCACTACAAAAAGAAATATTTTAGTGCCTCCTGGAGAACAAATGTCCCCATAGTTGCCACCTTAGAATGTGTGCCAGTACAAAAATGCTCCGTTATAATGTGCGCTAAGTACAAAAAATGTCCCCTTATGTTTCAGTACAAAAAATGCTCCCTTGTAACATGTATCAGTACAAAAAACTACCCCCTTTTAGTGTCCTCAGTAGAACTGATGTCCCTATAGTGCTCAACAGTTGCAAAATAATGACCTCCACCCCACTGTGGCCCAACACCATGCTGCCAAATAAAAATTATAAACTCAAATACTTACCTCTATTCTACTGTCAGCGATGCAGTACAAGACACAGACCTCTTCTAGTATGTGCCCTGAGCTCTATGCAACCCGGCTCAGGCAGCGCAATAATGATGACGACACTGGCCTCCGATAGGCTACAGGAACTAGGACTAAAGCCTACTAGAGGAAACGGTGAGCCGTTCCCTTTCCTGAGTACTGAGATGCAGTTGAATATGTAGAGATGAGAATTTCCACATTGGAATCGTTCACTGCCCATGGCCCTTCTGCTGCCCCCCCTCTTGCCCTTACCTGGTGCTGCCTGAGGCGATCACCTCACCTAGCCTCATTGGTGGTGCACCCATGAGTGGGGGTGCTGGGAGTCAGACTCTTCTCAATCTGATATTGACCTAAGGATAGGTCATAATTATCATGGCACTGCACAACCCTTGGCGATCATACCTATGCCTATGAGGCATCTGAAAAAAAGTTTTCTTATGATCTGTGGTCTGCCATTGTGATAAGCTTTCACCTCTGTACCACCAGTCTGTGGTCGCCATTCAGCACTGCCACGGCTTGGAGGGAGCGGGAGCTGAGGACGAAAGTGGTAGTGGCAGTAATGATTATTCACAGTGGCAATTCTCACACCGATGCTCCTTAGTGCCCAGGCAGTGATGGGAGGCCACATCCTTTCTTCCCTAAGGGCACACCCTGATGTTGAGGCTTCTGTCTGATGGTAGTTGGGGTCCCCTTGGTGTTATGAGTGTTGTACGAGTGCTAGGCAGGAGATATAGGTGCTCTGGGCGGACAACGGAGTCTCTCTTTACTAAAGTGCAGAATGGGAGTTGTAGTGTCACAGTGCAGTCTCTTCCCAATAGCTTTACATGGCAAAAATGATGATAGGAGTAGTAGTCCCTGCGCTCCTTCTAAACACTTTGCAATCTTTCCAAGATAATGACAGGAGGTGCAAAACTCTCAAAATAAGTATTTCAGTTCCCACGGTGGGGTGCAGATCCTACAAACAGTCAGCCAATCCATTATGTAAGTGTGAAAGGTGGCATTAACTGTACTCCTTCCACAAGCAGCAAAGTCTATAGCCATAACGAGAAAATACCTTGCTAACACGCACAGCCTTGAGATCCTAGCCAGTCATTAAATATCTGTTCCTCCTTCCCTCTGGGATTCTGTGCTTCACAGGAATGCGTCTCCTGGAAAAAACTAGATTTTTGTACTCACAGTAAAATCTGTTTCTCTTCCATTCATTGAGGGATACAGGCTGACCATGGGGTATATCTGCTGCCACTAGGAGGTGGACACTAAGCACAAAAGTGTGAGCTCCTCCCATCAGCTATACCCTTCCTACAGGGACTAGGGTAAAACAGTTTAGTGCAAAAGCAGAAGGAGAAGCCACAACAATAGGAACAGAACAATGTACAAACCCAGAACCACATAGGCCAACAGGTCCAAGAAAGAAATGGTGGGAGCTGTGTCCCCCAATGAACGGAAGAGAAACAGATTTTACGGTGAGTACAAAAATCTAGTTTTCTCATCCGTCTCATTGGGGGACACAGGCTGACCATGGGACATCCTAGAGCAGTGCCAAGGGAGGGCCAAAAGAAGGATCCTCCGGACAATCATGACACCGCCGTCTGCAGGACTCTACGCCCAAGAGAAGCATCAGAGGACGCAAAGGTATGCACTCTGTAAAACTTCAAAAAAGTGTGCAATGACGACCTGGTAGCCGCCTTGCACACTTGAAGAGCGGAAGCTCCATGATGGACTGCCCAAGAGGCCCCCACCGCCCGAGCAGAGTGAGCAGTGACCCGGAAGGGCGGGGCCCGGTCCTTGACGTGATACACTTCCACAATGGCCGACCGGATCCATCGGGAAATGGAAGTTTTGGATGCAGCCAGCCCGCGTCTCGGTCCCTCTGGAATGATAAACAGGGAATCCGCCCATCAGAAGGAGGCCATCTGAGCCCGATATAGACACGAACAGCCCACACCAAGTCCAGGGTGTGGAGAGATTGTTCACGAGAATGAGACGGGGCAGGGCAAAAAGAAGGGAGCATGATCTCCTCATTGAGGTGGAAGGACGAAACAACCTTCGGGAGGAAGGACCGAACGGGGCAAAGGACCACCTTGTTCTGATGTAGGATTAGGAAAGGCAATCGACAGGAAAGGGCTGCGAGTTCCGAGACCCTACGAATGGAGGTGATTGCTACCAAAAGGGCCACCTTATAGGACAGGAAGCAAAGAGACACGATGCAATGGTTCGAACAGGGAAGACTGAAGAGCATTGAGGACCAAATTAAGGTCCCAAGGAGCTGCTGGAGGACGATAAGGGGGAACAGCATGGGCATCACCCTGCAGAAAGGTTCGAACAGCGGAGAGGGAAGCCAAGTTCCGTTGAAATAAAATGGAAAGAGCCGAAACCTGCACTTTAAGAGAGCTGAGGGACAGTCCCAAGTCCATGCTGGACTGCAAAAAGGACAAAAGTCGCGGGAGAGAAAAACGAATGGGGGACAGTTGATGACGTTCACACCAAGAGAAGTAGGACTTCCAGGCCTGATGATAGATACGAGAAGATGATGGCTTCCTGGCCCGAATCATATTCTGCACAATGTCATCTGAAAAACCACGAGCCTTTAGTACGGTGGCTTCAACAGCCATGCCGTTAAATGAAGTGACCCTAAATTCGGGTGGAAGATCATGCCCTGGGACAAGAGGTCCTCCCGAAGAGGAAGACGCCAAGGCTTGTTGGCGGAAAGGGAGACAAGGGAAGCATGCCAAACTCGCCGTGGCAAATCTGGGGCCACCAGGATGACGGGAAGACCATCGGATCGGATCTTCCGGAGAAGATGTGGAAGGAGGGGCAGGGGTGGAAACACGTAAGGGAAGTTGAACTGATTCCATGGAATTATCAACGCGCCGCACGCTAGAGCGAAGGGATCCCTGGATCGTGTGACGAAGCGGTCGACCTTGTGGTTGAAGCAAGAGGCCATGAGGTCTATGTCCGGTTGACCCCACCGCTCACAGATCGCTTGGAACACTTGCGGGTGAAGAGTCCATTTGCCAGGATCGAGCCGTTCCCTGCTGAGGAAGTTGGCGATCCAGTTGTCCACCCCTGGTATGTGAACTGCTGAGATTGCTGGAACATGAGACTCTTCCCAACTGAGAATCAGAGCAGTCTCCTGCATGGCTGCTGGACTCCGGGTGCCACCCTGGTGGTTGAGGTAGGCCACCGCCGTGGCATTGTAGGATTGGACTCGAACCAGGCGACCCTTGTGGCGGTCGGTCCATTGGAGCAGGGAGAGGCGGATTGCCCGCAATTCCAGAATGTTTATGGATAGGGATTGTTCCCTGCGCGTCCCCCTGCCCTGAACAGAAAGATTTCTGAGGGCTCCTCCCCAGCCCTGAAGGCTGGCATCCGTCGTGACCACCATCCAGCAGAGGGGAAGGAAGGAGCAGCCTGACGTCAGCATCGGAGACGTCAACCACCTCCTGAGAGCCTGGCGGGTCAGAGCTGGGAGTTGGACAAGTCAATCCAGGGAATCTGGGGAACGGTCCCAATGAGTCAGGATGTCCTGTTGAAAGGTCCTGGTATGGAATTGGGCGTATGACACTGCCTCGAAGGTGGAGACCCTGTGACCCAGAACTTTCATGCAGAGACGGATCAGGATATCGTCCAGATAGGGGATCGCTGCTATTCCCCTGACATGGAGAAGGGCCATGACTCCCTCGGCTCCATGGATGCAATGACCGATCTCAAGGACTCCATTCAGAAGCGACGGAGAAAATGGTTGAGGGCTTTGAGGTCTAGAATAGGACAAACTGATCCCTCCTTTTTCGGAACCACAAAAAGATTGGAATAAAAACCGTGAAAACGGTCTTAAGCAGGCACCGGGACGATTACTCCCTGCCGCAGAAGGTTGTGGATCGCCTGAAAAAAGGAATGGGCGGCGGAGGGAGAGGCTGGAGGAGAAGAGCGGAAAAAACGGGACGGGGGAGGGGAGCTGAACTCCAGCTTGTAACTCTCCGAAATGACTTCCCTCACCCAGGCATCCGGAACGTGGGTTAGCCAGACTTGGCAAAATAGATGAAGATGGCCTCCCACCGGGGTGGGGGGTGTCGGACGCTGCCCGTCACGCCGAGGAAGACTTGGGGTTATAGGGCTTGGCACTCTGTTGGCGGGGATGCCAGAAAGGACGAGGTTTAAATGAGGGTTTGCGCTTCCTATCCGAGGAAGTCTTGTCTGCCAGACGCCTAGGGCTGGAAAAACCTCGGAAGGGCCAAAAAAGAGGCTTGCGTTTCTTTGCTCTGTTGAAACGGTCCCTGTTCTGGGGAAGATGAGTGCTCTTACCCCCATTAGCGTCAAAGATGATATCGTCTAGGTGTTTCCCGAATAATCTGTTGGCTGCAAAGGGAAGGGCCGTCAATGCTCATTTAGAGGCATTGTCTGCTGCCCAGCAAGAGAGCCAAAGCGTATAGCCACTAAAAGGGTGGATGAACGGGCCATAAGCCGGGCCGCATCCAAAGAGGCCTCACAGACGTAAGCACTAGCCTCAGAGAGTTGGAGGGCCAAGTCGGACAGTTCCTCCGGTTGGTTGCCGGAGGAGAGGTTTTGATGGAGTTTGTCAGCCCATTCACTCATGGCCTTGCTCACCCATGTGGAAGCAAAAATTGGGCGCAGAACAGTGCCCACGTCTTCAAAGGACGACTTTGCAAAGGATTCCAATTTTTTATCCTTGATGTCGGAAAAAGAGGCCTCATCTGCCATAGGCAAGGTCGTACGTTTCGCCAACCGGGAGACTGGAGGGTCCACAATAGGGAGGGGAACGACCATTTTTTAACTAAATCCTCCGGGAAGGGGTACAAAACGTCCAAGCGTTTTGATAAAGTAAAACGCCTGTCTGGAAATTCCCATTCCTTGGAAAGGGAGGAATCAAACTCCTGGTGGTTGGGAAAACATTTTGGTGAGCGGCGGGACCGCCTGAAGGAAAAACCGGCACCAGCTGAGGAGGGCGCAGGGTCAGCAACCTGTAAGGTGTCTATGACCACTGAAATGAGGTTGTCCACCATAGAGGACAGTTTGGGAGACTGGTCCTCAGGAGAGACAGAGTCAGCATCTGAACCTCTTTCCCTTGAACATGCCTCGTCTGGGGAGGACACGTCAGAGCGAGCCTCTCTGGGAGGTGGTGGTGAGGTGGAGGAAACGGGAGATGCAGACGCCCTTCTAGGCGAGGGAAGTCTGGCCCGTTTGGCAGGGCGACCTCGGTGGGAGTGAGACCCTGGGTCCCCAGAGTCCGACCGATCCGAGGACTGTCTTGCGGACAAATGCCCCAGCATTTCTGAGATAGCCCTGTTGGTATGGGAAACGTCCTGCACCGCCTTGGACAGGGCTTGCGACCACTCCGTTTCTGCCAGGTGCTGGACAGGGATGGGGCGATTGGGGCAGTGACAGAAACAGTTGGCGGAGGAGCAGAGCATGAAGAGTAGAGGGGGTCTGACTGACCGCAAGGGAATTTTGAGCGACAGGAGGCATAGGCGAAATGGCGTACAGAAGTCGCCACCTGTTTAGGGGCCTGGGCCCTGGGTTCGGACACAGTAGCCGTCCTGATGTCAGATAGCGGAGGTAGGAAGGTTAGACCCTGTAGGTAGGGGAAGACAGCACTTACCCTGCCTGTGTTCCAGAAGCTGCGTGGAGAAGCAGGTGCGCACCGCGGAGGTCCTGAGGAAGAGGATGTAGGCGGAGCAGAGAAAAAAGGTGCTAAAATTTTGCGCGAGGACGCAGGGGAGATGAAGAAGGGGAGGGCGGGGTTTGCAGAAGATCGGTAGGCTCCGCCCCCAAAATGGTTTCGGAGCTCGGAGAAGCCGGGGAGGCGAGGGCCCGGTGCCTGGACTTAGTCAAGATGTGCAGGCTGGGCGCGCCTCCCACAATATAGACATGGATCACCCCGAAGAACGGGGATGCTATGCGGGTCAGGTGGACCCGCTGGAAGCCGGTGCCTTACAAGGCCGCAGAAAAGGCCGGGGTCTAAGTTAAAACCATCCCCGGACAGACCGAATCGCCGGGAATCGGGGTGCAAGTGGTCAGCGCAAGAAGTCAGCACTTCTGAAAATGAGCCGCGCTGCCCCCCCCAAGACGGCGCTGTTCGGATGCCCCCCCTCAATTAAGCCCACCGCCTCTCCAACCCAACTACAGAAGGGGCCAACCCTGTCACTCCAGAATACTAATCATTGGCAAGGTATAGGGGAGCATGACAGAGTGGCTAAGGGGGAGAGGGAGAGAGAGAGAGAGAGAGAGAGGGGGGGGGGGCATGGTGAGCAGGGAGACAGCATGTCACATACTCACCTTCCGAATTTTTCTGCCCCCCTGGCTCCAGCCAGGTCACCACCTTCGGTGTGCAGCCCCTTGGGGAGGGCAGCTACGCCAGAACAGAGGGGACTTGGCCAGACAAAGCCGTGGTGACCCCAAGCTGGCGGGAGACAGGGGCCTTTGGGAACCCCTGGTCCTCTTTGCCTTCTGGAGAATGGGGAACGTGCAATGGGCTTGGTGACCCTCTGGACTTCCCTCTCCTGGGTGGGGAGGCAGGCAGTTAAGGCTGCCTGCGATCCCTTTCCTGGAAAGAAGAAAAAGTAAAAAATATTTTTAAAAAATTTTTAAAAAAGGAAAAAGAACAGCAGACCTGCAAAGCAGGAGAGTCTGCCTCCTTTGGACACTTAGCTAAAACTGTTTTAGTCTAGTCCCTGTAGGAAGGGTATAGCTGATGGGAGGAGCTCACACTTTTGTGCTTAGTGTCCGCCTCCTAGTGGCAGCAGCTATACCCCATGGTCAGCCTGTGTCCCCCAATGAGACGGATGAGAAATAATCTCTTTCCTTGTTTTCAGTAACTAGAAAGCTCCTCCCACAGAGGAGAAAGCTAGTTCCCTCTGCTGAGTCAGGGCATAATTAACTACACAGTGCCACCTATAGAAAACTATTGAAAATACATGCAAAGCAGAATACAAAGCAAAGCATTATTCATTTTAGTAAGGTACACTTTGCAGGGCCCTGGTTCCAGGGTACTGCAGCACAAGAACACGGCATTATAATAGTACACACTGTACGCTGTGGAAGATGTCAACGCTATGTCAGGAACAAAGAGCTCAAAGAACAAACTTTAAATGTTCCAATTAACTGCATTTAATTCTAGTCATTAATTTCATAAATTACACATACACACGTCCTCATTATCCTACAATGTCAATTATATCAAAACTTAAATACACAATCTGAAAATCAACCCAATTCTCCGGCTTTATGGACATGCATAATCACATGCAGAATTTATCTCATTTATGAATCCTCCATTGTGTCTCTGTTTTGTAGAAAGTCATAATTGGGCTTCAAAGCCTTCAAGGCAACCGCCCCCCCCAAAAAAAAAAAACAAAATATAGTGGCAGCACATGGATATCATTTGGCTTGGTACTAGAGAGGTGTAAGGCCTTCTTTCACTGCCATACAACTTGTCAGACGACCTGTCATCTCTCTTGACATGGGATTTAATTAAACACTTTCTGGAGCATCTTTTTAAACAAATCTGTGCTTTGGCATTCCTCTATTATTCCTTCAAGGAAATGCCTGAAGACAATGACAACTGATTATCATTCCATCTGCCAATAGGGTTATACCCTACACACTGTAACATCGCTGTAGGCTCCTGGGCTCCAGTGCAAAATCTGTGCTGTACTGGTGTCTTCTTATGTAGTAGAGGGGCTGTCGGGCCCCATGATGCACCCAGAACAGAATGTGATTACAACCTCTGCGCTGCCCTATAGTTACACTCTTGTCTACACAATTGACTGTTAGCCAGCATGAGCTGTTATCTGAGTGAATGGTACCTTATAGAAGCATTATCTGTGTTTATCTACAATACTAAGCAGTCACTCTTTCAAGATCACCATAAAATGCCTACAGACTGCCCACTTTAGGGTAGATTAGCTCAAATTCTAATGAGGAGTCGGCCGCATTTATCTGGGCTTATCATACTATGCGTGACTAGAGGTTGTGGATATAGTTCTTGGCATTTGCTGCTCTCTGTTATGTCTAGAGATCTCATATTTTATGATTTACCAGTCCAAGGGTTGTCCAGTTGTAATAGTTGAAAACCATAATTATCTACTCCCTGCCGCTTTGTTTTGGCTGCCTGGGTCTTCTCGGTCCATCTTGTAAACTTTCAGAAGGACCAGGTCACGTACCCCCCTGCAGCCAATGGTTAAGTGTCGCCAAGCAGCACAAAACCCAGCAGGGGCGTGTTACATGGGAACAGGTCACTGCTGAGGCCAGTCATTGTCTGCTGCATGCATGTGACCTCATCTGTCTGAAGGTTTACAGGATGGGGAATGGAAGACCATTGAAGGGAGCTAGGGAGATGGAAAAGAATGGTGGGGTGCAGTTGAGTAAAAGCAGGCTGCCGTCCACACTTAAAAAAGCCCCAAAGTTGGAAGAGCCCTTTAACTTACTTGTACTATGCTGTTATAGAGTTCTTACCAACATCTGCTATGCATGTATGTGCTCAGGAGCTGTAGCATACAGTGGACACTCTGCTGCAATTGCCGGCATATGCAAATTCTCTGTTCCATCCCTTGCAGTAAATAGTGACCGTGGCATCTAAGTGGTTAGACAGAGTAGGGTGACTAAGTGATCATGGGGTGCTGATGAGTTTGGCAGCAAAGGGTCTAACAATGGCCCCCAAGTCTGTCATCTTAGTATACCTATCAGGCCCTATCAGACAATAGTTATCCTCTGGCAAAAACCAGTGTGAGATATTTGGCACATCTTTAACCTTCCTAAGTTAAATGGGTTGTCTCATCTCAGAAAATGGAGGCATATCGCTAGGACCTGTATCGAGAAAGGAGCCCCAAAAGTGGTGGAGGGCACACTGCGCATGTGCAGCCCCCCTCCATTCATTGTCTATGGTACTGCCGAAAGTAGCCGAGTGCTGGTCATGCGCAGTGCGCTACCATTGATGTCTATTGGGAGATTGCTTAGCGGTGGCTGGACTGGAGTCCACCAGCCACCACTTTGTGGAGCTCCGTTCCCGATATAGGATATGCCCCCATTGTCTTATAGGTGCGGGTTCCAGAGGTGGGACCCGCACCTATAAGACAATGGGGGCATATCCCAGCTATATGCCCCCATTGTCTGAGACGAGACAACCTCTTTAAGATTTTATGCAGGATTAATAAATCTTCCCCAAAGTATATAACATAGTTTCATAGGTTGACAAAATAATTATACACGTCAATCAAGTTAATCTTTTCTCAATCATTCATTGCTAAATTGGTTCTGGGCCTATATGCCATCTATAATAAAATCTATAACTTTTTGAAATGCTGACATAGTATCTGCCATTACTACTGGACTGTTGGAGGCAGGGCACTTCGTATTTCCATTAGTATGAGGAATGTATGTTTCATGTCTACGTGTCTGCAGTAATTACACTTTACATGAGACCGGAAAAGGCTGTTGGTGACATTTTTAATGATCTTGAACAGTTGACAGGACTCTTATTTTAAAGGCTGGTCCAGGAACTGACTTACCTATTTATCCGAACGTGTGCTCAAATAAAAACAAAAACAAAAAAACACCTGTCCACAATCCTGCCATTCTCGCACCATGACCCAGTTGTTGGTCATTTTTGATCCTGTGACTGATGTGGCTAAACACTGGCCTCAATAGTCACTATCTTCCTGAGAAAAAAAAAAAAGTAGTTAAAGGGAATGTATAATCAAAAAAATACCTATTGTATACATCAAGTTTTTATGTTTAACATATTTTTAAAGTATTTTTGATGTTGTTCTTAATTTTCCATGTCAATATCTATAGTTAAACAAAAACCATGAAATCCTGCAATTATTTTTTAATGTTGTGTAAATGCTGTTAAGAACAGCTCAGGAAAGATGGCCGCCCCCATAATCATATTCAGGAAACAGAATAAATAAATCTGTAATCAGAAAATAAAACAGATTAGAAAACAAGGATATGTGTTACTATCAGGTTTTAAATGGCCGATAAAATTTTTGGTGAAACATATTTCCTTTAAAAACCAACTGGCCATTTGGAGCACAAATGGGAAAGTACAATGGTTAACTGAATGGCCATCTCTGGTTCCCCCATATATCTGGAGAATAGGCATTACAATAGAGTATAGTATACAACTTTAGAAAGGTGGCTCTCTAGGCAAACGTCTCTTTAGGAAAGACACTTACCACAACTCCTGTAATGTTTAGTAGGGAGAGGTCTATGCATGTGGTCTCCTTCTCTCTGGAGTGCAGAATGTAGAAGTGGATACTCATTCTCCTAATAAGTAGGAGTCTTGGAAGTGGAACCTGAACATATCAGAATCTTGTTACATATACGTTTGATATGCCACAAATGTTTCAGTGATTCCTGCTTTCACAGCTATGGACACCTTTGGGGGCAATTTTCTTATTGCATTGTAGTTATTTTGAGCTAAAAATCCTCAATCAGTTGATCTCTATTGAAAATATGAAATCCTTTTTTTTTGTGTACAGAGCTGGAGATGCTGTAGTAGCAGCCTGTGGATTTTATGTCAGACCAGGAGCTGACGGGCTCCTTATCTCTGCTCTCTGACATTATAAACACTTATCAAAGCTCAATCCTTATCTAACTGATAAGAATGTGTCTTAAATAAGTGTTTATGACCTCTCAGTAGTTCAAATATAAGGGTTATTAGATGACCAGCACAAAGTGAAAGTACCAGTCACATAGTTAAGAAAAACAGTTAACCCTTTGTGACAGAATGGCTCATTATTTTTAATAAAGGCCAATTGAAAATATGATTTTTAGCCAAAATGATTAAAATGCAATCATAAACAAAAATTGCCTCCGAAGGTGTACATAGCCTTTTGGTTTTATTGTGGCCCTTGGGAGTGTTTCAATATGGCAATGTGGACGTGAGACCAGAAAAGGGTGTGCACACCTGATCTAGTCTCCCATACCTACCATTATGAAATGAACAGCTTCACAAGAACCACGCAAATTTCCACAACATAATGTATACTTATACAGCAAATATATCTGTATATACATTTTGCTGAAACACAACTGGAAAACCTGAACTGATTACACCGAGCTGAATGGATTGATCGATGAATATGAAGCCATGAGATTAATAAGTGCTGTATGCTACACCACCAAATTGTCGAAAATACAATGCCTCATAATACAGACATTTAGGATACCATGTAAAACCATGTAAAACCGTGCACATGGCATTGTCATGTGCATGAGCCCTAATAGTATGGACTGAGATGTAACAGATGATACTCATATTTGAAGAACATAACATCAATATGCAAATCCCAAGAGCAAATATGAAATGATCAAGACTGATAGACAGACTTGTTTCTACGCTGCGGGAGCTCAGGCGTCTGGTTATAGATGATAAATGATTCAGTGAGAGCCATCAAGCTGATTAATCACAGCTCAAGCCTCCAATCATGGTGTTCTCATGAGGGCTACGGCCTTGAAAAAGTACATTACAGTCCGTAAGCCTGTAACTTACTAGCTGGCCACCTGCTTTTATTTAAGGATACTTTCTTGAAGGACAAAAATGTTTTCATTTGGGAACATGCCATATTGACCGTTTTTCTCTCTTTCTGCTATAAAATAACGCCATCTTGTGTTCAAAGGAGGAAATAGCACCAGTGTGCCATATGTCTCTGTTAAGAAAGTCAAAGGTTGTTTAATATTCTAATAATTTTATATGCATTTCCTTGAAGTGACTAATTAAACGTTGATGCTAGTTTTAATACTACATCTTGGGAATCTATCAAGAATTACAAGTGCCCCGAAAGAGAAATACTTAACCATCTGCCAATCTAGCACAGAAAAGCAGTTTTCCTCTCAGCTCTAAGCAAAATAGAAAACGTGTATAATTACTCAGATAATGGGTTCTAGCTCTTGCAGTATGCAGTATTTTTAAAAGTGTGTTCAAATCAAGTTACAGTGCCTTGCGAAAGTATTCGGCCCCCTGGAACTTTTCAACCTTTTGCCACATTTCAGGCTTCAAACAAAAAGATATAACATTTTAAATTTTTGGTGAAGAATCAACAAGTGGGTCACAATTGTGAAGTGGAACAAAATTTATTGGATCATTTAAACTTTTTTTGTAATAATAAAACTGAAAAGTGGGGCGTGCAAAATTATTCGGCCCATTTACTTTCAGTTCAGAAAACTCACTCCAGAAGTTGATTGAGGATCTCTGAATGATCCAATGTTGTCCTAAATGACTGGTGAAGATAAATAGAATCCACCTGTGTGTAATCAAGTCTCCGTATAAATGCACCTGCTCTGTGATAGTCTCAGGGTTCTGCATCATGAAGACCAAGGAACACACCAGGCAGGTCCCTGATACTGTTGTGGAGAAGTTTAAAGCCGGATTTGGATACCTAAAGATTTCCCAAGCTTTAAACATCCCAAGGAGCACTGTGCAAGCGTCATATTGAAATGGAAGGAGTATCAGACCACTGCAAATCTACCAAGACCTGGCCGTCCCTTTAAACTTTTATCTCAAACAAGGAGAAGACTGATCAGAGATGCAGCCAAGAGGCCCATGATCACTCTGGATGAACTGCAGAGATCTACATCTGAGAGTCTGTCCACAGGACAACAATCAGTCCAACACTTCACAAATCTGGCCTTTATGGAAGAGTGGCAAGAAGAAAGCCATTTCTCAAAGATATCCATAAAAAGTCTCGTTTACAGTTTTCCACAAGCCACCTGGGAGACACACCAAACATGTGGAAGAAGGTGCTCTGGTCAGATGAAACCAAAATCGAACTTTTTGGAAACAATGCAAAACGATATGTTTGGTGTAAAAGCAACACAGCTCATCACCCTGAACACACCATCCCCACTGTCAGACATGGTGGTGGCAGCATCATGGTTTGGGCCTGCTTTTCATCAGCAGGGACAGGGAAGATGGTTAAAATTGATGGGAAGATGGATGGAGACAAATACAGGACCATTCTGGATGAAAACCTGTTGGAATCTGCAAAAGACCTGAGACTAGGACGGAGATTTATCTTCCAACAAGACAATGATCCCAAACATAAAGCAAAATCTACAAGGGAATGGTTCAAAAATAAAGGTATTCAGGTCTTAGAATGGCCAAGTCAAAGTCCAGACCTGAATCCAATTGAGAATATGTAGAAAGAGCTGAAAACTGCTGTTCACAAACGCTCTCCATCCAACCTCAAAGAGCTCGAGCTGTTTTGCAAGAAAGAATGGGCAAGAATTTCAGTCTCTAGATGTGCAAAACTGATAGAGACATACCCCAAGCGACTTGCAGCTGTAATCGCAGCAAAAGGTGGCACAACAAAGTATTAAAGGGGTTGTCCGAGTTATTTTTTTGTTCTTTATATGTTTCTAACTTGTCAGGTATAACAACTTTCCCATATACTTTGTGTTTCTAAAGCTGCTGGTTTCTCAGAGTTGACTGAGGGTCACATGACCTGTGATGTCACCTTATCTCTCTGCTCTGTGATGTTTCGTTCACAAGCCTCAGAGTTCAGATAACAGTCTGTACACGAGATGTCACTGGCCACGCCCCTTTCTTTGCGGGCTGCTATCTGCTCTCTCCCTGGTTTCCTTCAGATAAAACATTAACCCCTTCAGCCAGAACACACTGAGGCCTCAAGGCTTTACAACAAACAGTAGCTGCAGCAGTGAGAGGAGACAAATGCTGGGCACAAGAGCTGTAGAGGAATTGTATTGTACAAGAACAGGTAGGGAGAAATTCCTGTATGTATTAGCAGTGTCATTGTACAGCTGGGACTTATAGTCCTACACATACAACATGCTGCTGAGTATTCCAGCAGGCAGACATGTCACTCAGCACTTGTATTCATTCCCTTTGCAGAGAGGGGGGGGGGGGAGGGGGAGGGGCTGAGATTGTTGTTATTGCATGTAAACAAAGACCAGAAGAGAACCAGAGAAATTAGGAAATATGGATTTTTTTTTGCCTAAAACTTGCTTAACTTAGTTATATATTGCTGCCCATCAGATTTACAGTGCTATATGACTCGGACAACCCCTTTAATGCAAGGGGGCGGAATAATTTAGCACGCCCCACTTTTACAGTTTTATTATTACAAAAAAAGTTTAAATGATCCAATAAATTTCGTTCCACTTCACAATTGTGGCCCACTTGTTGATTCTTCACCAAAAATTTAAAATGTTATATCTTTTTGTTTGAAGCCTAAAATGTGGCAAAAGGTTGAAAAGTTCCAGGGGGACGAATACTTTCGCAAGGCACTGTAGTTCCTGGACACTTCTTATGCTTTACAACAATGTTCCTGGACACTAGAGATGAGCGAATCTATTCGCCACTAGATTCGTATCAACTAAATTTTCAGTTGCGAAGCGAATCCGAATTTCTTTGGATTTGCTTCGTATTATTCGTAAATCTTTGCACGTATTCTGCGTGAGGCAGGACAATGATGATACGCCCACGCAAGAGCGGGAAAGTGAAGATACGCCCCCCCCTCAGAACTGGAAAAAACCATCCCGGCCCACCGGGATCTAACTGTTTTGCACGTATAGGGAGTGAAGACTCCTCCCTCAGTACTCCACCTTCCTCTGAAGTCTGAACCAGTTTAGACCAGCGCTGACCTCAGAGCAAGAGGCAAGCATCATGGCAAAAAAACAGCTGCGTCCAAATTGGAACGAGATGTATTTTGGGGACGACTTACCTGAAACACCACCCACTCAAGACATTAGAGTGTCAAAACTCTGCGAAAAACCCAGCTTTAGTGCCTGTGTGTTCCTTACCACCTGCTGAGGTTGCTGTTGCTGCGACTCGTGAGGCGAATGGAGCGTCTGCTGTGGCTCACGCGGCTGGAACGTCTGCTTTGGTTCGTGCAGCTGGAACGTCTGCTTTGGCTTGGGCGGCTGGAACGTCTTCTGTGGCTTGTGCGGCGGAGGCGGCTGGAGCGTCCACTTCGCCGCCCAGGAGATCCACCCCTTCCATACACCAGAACCCAATTGTTCCACCATCAGTGCCGGCCCATGCACAGACCCTCTGGGACTATAAAACCGCAGTGGAGGACTGGGTCATACAGGTACCTAGGCCGGGAGATCCTTCATTGGAACGCCAAAAGGGAACTGTGATTTGGTTTTCCGTTGGGAGAGGGTCTGGCTTCCTGCAGGATGATGAGGATGGAAAGGAATATTTTGTGGGCCGCAGGTCCACAACATTGGCATAGCCTGTACGTGGGGGATCAGGTGGAGTACACCCCCATGGCGTCCCTGAAAGGCCCATTTTCAATCCGGGTTACCCTCCTTTCAAAGCCTCTGGTGCCTACAACGGAACCAAAAGTGTGGCCGGATGAACCACCAGGTCCAGGACACTTGCGCTGCCTGCAGGAGTTCCCAGAGTTCCCCAGTTCAGCCTCTGATTCCTGGACTGCCAGCACCACCACCACCACCACCACAGTCCTTATAGCTGGGTCAGCTAACCACGTTATTGTTCACCTTCCAATCCACGGTGGTCCACCAATACCTGATGAAGCCAGCAGTAGCCGGGGAAGCTGGGGCTTCTTTCCTGTATGCAACCTTTCCGGAACCGCTGCAGCCGGAAGTCCTTACCCCTGCTGTCCCGGCAGGAGCATCTGGAAAAGCGAAAATGGCTGCGCGTGCGTCACCACTACCCGGACCCGGTCAAGTCTAACTTCAGTAAGAAGAGGGCACTGGAGTTCCACCACCGCGAGCATGGCCGTCCTCTGATGAGCTTCAGCAGCAGCTCGAATGAGGAGGAATTCAGGTCCCTCATATGAGGAACCCAACTACTGGCAGTGTCAAGGACACTGCAGGAGGACCTATGGGAGCCACACTATGGACTGCACCTGACGGGTGAGATGCTAGTTGGCAGTTGTTTTTGTTTAGTTTCTGTTGCCCCCGTTTGACTCTCACCCAGATGGGCATGGCTCTCAGGACTCCCCCCATTCTGCAGAAATTTCCCTGTTGCGCCGAAGTGCGCCTATTTTCCTTTTTACCCCCTTCTCAGGTTATTTGGGAGCCTCCTTGGCAGAAAGGGTTCTCTATGTGCTGCTTTTTAATGTAATGTATTGCCCCCGTTTGACTCTCACCCAGCTGGAGTGGACATGGCTGTCAGTCAGGACTCCCCCCATTCTGCAGAAAGGTCTCAGTTGCGCCTAAGCGATTCGACGAATACGTTAGTTTAAATACGAATCTCGTCAGAAATTCAGCGAATATTCGGCGAAGCAAATTTTGAATGATTCACTCATCTCTACTGGACTCTCCTGCTGCAGCCTTCCACTAGTGTCCCTAAACACATCTGCTACCTTCACCAATGTTCCTGGATACTCCTGTCACCTTCCACCAGTGTCCCTAGACACATCTCCTCTTTCCCCTATGTTTTTGGATGCTCCTTCTGTCTTCCACCAGTGTGCTTGGACACTCCTGGTGGCTTCCACCAGTGTCCATAGACACATCTTTGCCTTCCCCAATGTTCCTGGACACTTCTGATGCCTTCCACCAGTGTTCCTGGACACTCCTGCTGTCTCCCACCAGTGTTCCTGGACTCTCCTGTTGCCTTCTACTTGTGCTCCTGGACACTCAAGCTGCCTTACACTAGTATCCATAGACACATCTGCCGCATTCTCTAATGTTCCTGGACACTTCTACTGTCTTCAATCTGCCGGAGCAGATTGGAACAGCCGGCTCCCCATAGAAATGAATGGGAGTGTACCGCGCATGCGCTGCCCCGCTCCCATTCATTTCTATGGGACTGACGGAAATAGCCGAGCCAGCAACCCCTGTGTCTCCTTCACTGTCAGGGCTCCGTTCTCTATATAGGTGTGGGTCCCGGCGATGGAACCTGAACCTATAAGACAATGGGGGCATATCCTAGCAATATGCCCCCATTGTTCATGATGAGAAAACCCTTTTAAAGAACCTTGACTTAGGTCCATCAGGTTCTTGTCAACGCTATTCTGACCATCAACAAGCAATGGAATCCTGGTGGAAAGACACAACACAAATTCAACTGAACCATAGTAGAACATATTAATGTAGAAGTCATTTGATCACCTCACGTCTCTAAGCAGTTCCATTTACAGCCGCAATCAGGTGGTCCTATTATTATGGCACTGTGTTTTATATAAGGACGCCATTAGTTGGGTTAGGTAATTATATCTTTCACATCATTGCTATAATACTGGAAATGAACAAGTGATTTTTTGATGATTGCTCAAATACAGATTATAGGCTATGCTAGTTCTGATAAAATGCTTTTTTTTGTTCTTTCTTTCTCCCAAGACGACCTTGAAATATTCCACATGGTCATTTCTTGACCTGTTCCCAGTCATCCACTGCAATTAGATGTCCTCATGGAAAGAAAAGAGCAAAACCTGTTAAAGAGCACCTGTCTGTTTTAGTAAATTCTCCATAAATTTATTCTGGAGCAGGAATTCTTGGAGCTATTGTGTTGTGCTGTTCCTCCATTATTCTTCCTGAAAATGTATGAATTGGGGGATGACATCTACGAGACATTAGAAGAATATCCAGTGAGGAAAGTTATACGATTTGACTCCTCTCCTTTAGATATATGGATATAAATTATTATGTTAAGATCAGAGAGCTAATCAGGACAAATATTAAAAATCAAGGGTGGGAGAAAGATTTAAGAAACATCTCCCAATGATTAAGCCAAGGAGATGTCTCACTGAGAAACTTTAATGGGAGTCCGGTCACCTATTGTAAAATCCCACGCAGGCGCCTTGTGCAGTTCATTCCTTATTGTGGGCAAGTGACATTTTCCGCTGTGAAGATTGCCTGAAATGGAGTGACTTACTCACAGTTGGTGCGAAATTTGGTGATACATGTCCTGGGAGATGGGTAAGAAGTTTAGGGGAGGGAACACAGTGGGGGAAGCGCAGCATCATACTGACATAAGTGGAGAGGGTAGGAGCAAAAGCGGTGATGGGTGGCAAGCTTGGGCACTTTCAAAGGCAAAGCCCGTCCCGTTGGGAGCCGTTTTTCAAAGCATTAAAAGTGGTTTTCCTAAACATTTGCTGAAGAGCCAAAAATATAAAGGTATGTCTAGCAAGCTTGCAAAACGGTCTGAAGGTCATTGCCTTCCCATATTTCCACGTTTATCTACAGCTTGGGTCATTTATTGAATCTGTGATGGAAAAGAGGTGAGGGTGATTTGGAAATAACATGTTGATGAGTTCAAACAAGCTAAGGCTGAGTTCACATCACCGTTCAGCTTTCCATTCTTTTGATCCGTCAGAAGAACTGGAAAAAAACGGATCCATTATTTTGAGCTTCAGTTATGATCAGTGTGCATCAGTTGCGTCAGATATCAGTTATTTTTGAACAGAGAAAAAGTCCTGCATGCAGGTTTTTTTTCTATCAAAAATAAGTAATCTCTGACAGAAGTGACAAAAACTGATTGTATATACACCTTTGGGGGCAATTTTTTTAAATGATTGCATTGTGCTCATTTTAAGTTAATAATAATGTTTAAATTGGTCTTTATTAAAAACGTGGAGTCCTTTTTTCTGTACTGACCTGACATGCTCTAGTAGCACCCTTTGAATTTCCTGTCTTTTCCATCAGACCAGGAGCTGACTGGCTCTCTGACCTTATAAACAGTTCTTAGCTTACCGATAAGAATATGGCTTAAATAAGTGTTTATGACCTCTCAGTAGTTTAGAGATAAGGGTTATTAGATGACCGGCACAAAGTGAAAGTACGATTCACACAGCTAGAAAAACAGTTAAACCTTTGTGACAGAATAGTTCAACATTTTAAACAATTGAAAAAAAATTATTTTTAGCCAAAAACGAGTAACATACAATCATAAAAACATTGTTTCTGAAGGTGTACAAAATAATGGATCCATTTTTTTTATTTTTTTTTTTAATTCTTCTGACAGAACAGTCTTCTTGTACAGCTAGGGAAGATAAGGGGAATAAAAGCGAATAGAAAGGGGGGAAAATGTATTTATATGGTTTTCCTGGAGAAAAAAAACAACAAAAAAACCCCATTAAGATACTGGTTATCAGAAGTGGGTCCCCAAATATACACTATGTACACTATGCTCCCAGTTGATACCTCAAATGCACCCATAAGTCCCATTCACACTATGTAAGCCAAAAGTGTCACATTGGCCTCCTTTAGACTGGTACACTTTTTTTTTTTTTTGCTGTATTGCAGGGATCAGCAACCTTCGGCACTCCAGCTGCTGTGAAACTACAACTCCCAGCATGCAAACAGGCTCGGCTGTTCCCACAACTCCCATAGAAGTGAATGAAGCATTCTGGGAGTTGTAGTTGGAGTGCCAGAGGTTGCCGATCCCTGCTGTATAGAGTAAGCAAGTACGCTATTCTGAAGAGGTTTTTTTAATTTTATTACAGTGGCAGTCTATGGAGGATGTGGCATATGTCAGAGGCATCCTCCTGATGGACACTGCAACAGTATGAATGTCATCTAAGGTGGCTTTCACTCATCAGGGAATCACAGACTTGTGCTGTCCTTGTAGAACAGCCTAGATCAAGAATTCCCATGCTGCAGGCCATTGTGATCGGGATAGGTGAGATGCTTCGCCATTGCCTGTCCTTGGTGGTAGACCCGCTCTCCCAATGCTATCATGGGGGAAAAAACGTAATTACTTACCGGTAATTTCTTATCCTTGAGCCTATGACAGCACCCCTGGAGAGACTCCTCCCACTCCTCAGGACAGGAAGCAGCCATACGTTTTGCATAAAAGGAAGCTCCTCCTCACATACTCACAAATACTTTAAGGAGCTTAAAACAAAAAATATCAACAAATCCAAAAACAAAAATTTACTTTACACATAATAACCTCTTATGAGCAAAGAACCTACAAAAGGGACCTAGTGAACTTAACTAGTCCATTATCAAGCTATGTACAATATAAACGACAAGGGCGGGATACTGTGGGTGCAGTCATAGGCTCAAGGAAAAAAAATTACCGGTAAGTAATTAAGGTTTTCCCCCTCACCATATGACAGCACCCCTGGAGAATAGACTAGAAACAGAAGTATTAGGGGGGGACTACGGCCTGCAAGACCTTCCTGCCAAAGGAAAGATCTTCCCCAGATGATAGTTGTAGTCTATAATGTTTGAAAAAGGTATGCGGGCTACTCCAAGTGGCTGCCCTACAAATCTGATCTATCGATGCAGAAGCCCGCTCTGCCCAGGAAGTGGAAATAGCTCTGGTGGAATGAGCTCCAAAGGGTGAAGGAGTATCTCTGCCTGAAGAAGAATAAGCTAAAAGAATAGCCTGCTTGATCCATCCCGCAACAGTTTTTGAAGAAGCGGCAATACCTCTATTCTTTCCCTGAAATAGAAGGAATAACTGCTGACTTTCTGAATCCCTCCGTAACCTGGAGATATTGTAGAAGACACCTTCTGACGTCTAAACAATGAAACCTCAATTCTCCCTAGTTCCTGGCATTGTCACAAAAGGATGGGAGCACAACCTCCTGGGATCTGTGGAAGTCTGAAACAACTTTGGGCAAAAAGGCATGGTCAGGGGAAAAAACAACTCCATCTTCCCTAATGGTCATGTAAGGACTGTTAATGGTGAAGGCTGTGATTTCACCAACTCTTCTCGCTGAGGTAATAGCCACGAGAAAAGCAAGCTTCCAGGAGAGGATCTTAATGTGCAACTCTGGTAATGGCTCAAAGGGAGAGGATGTTAAGGCAGAAAGGACTATGTTAAGATCCCAAGGAGAAGTTTTTCTGGAAACAGAGGGATACAATCTACCTGCAGCTTTGACAAACCTACTAACCCATGGGTGTTCTGCTAGTCTGAAGTCAAACATAGCACTGAGGGCAGAAATCTGCACTTTAATGGTAGTAGGTCTAAGACCCTTTCTCAATCCCTCCTGCAAAAAATCTAATGCCACAGAGACACAGGTGGGGGCAGAGCATCAACCGGGGAACCTACAAATCTACAAAAGGCCTTCCAAGTCCTGAGGTAGATCTGACAAGTTACGGGTTTTCGACTAGCTAATAATGTCTCCGCCACATCAGCAGACAGACCCCTCTGAATCAAGAGCTGCCTCTCAATCTCCATGCCGTTAGATGTAATCCCTGAACTGCCGGATGAACTACTGGGTCCTGGGACAGGAGATTCTGAACTGGAAGAACCCAGGGATCCCCTACCGACAGGATTTGGAGCCAGGAAAACCATACCCTTCTGGGCCAAAAGGGAGCCACTAGAATAACTTCCGCCTTGTCCTCCCTGATTTTCCTCAACACTCTGGGTAACATCCTTATTGGGGGAAACGCATACATTAACATCCCCCCTCCCCAGAACTGGGAGAAGGCATCTATCCCTGATGGGAAATCCAAGGGGCTGAGAGAAAAGCCCTTTCTACTCTCCTGTTGAGCCTGGTGGCAAACAAGTCTATCTGAGGAATACCCCAAAGCTCTGTGATCCTGGAAAACACTTCCCAATTGAGAACCCATTCCCCTTAGGACAAACGGTGGCGGCTGAGGAAGTCTGCTTCCACATTCTCTATCCCCCTGAGGTGTAGGGCTGACAAAGAATCTAGATTCAGCTCCGCTAAGTGAAGGATAAAGTGAGATTGTCTCATAAGGGGCTTGGATCTTGTACCCCCTTGGTGGTTGATGTACGCTACCACTGTAGCGTTGTCTGTCCTTATCAACACATCCCTCCCCTTTATCTGCGGTAATGCTTGGGATAATGCGTAAAAAACTGCTCTCAATTCTCTCATGTTCTGGGACAGACGACTCTCCTCTAGGGACCAGGTTCCCTGGATCAGAAGCGTCTCCGCATGGGCCCCCCAACCTAATGGACTGGCGTCTGTTGTAAGGGTGAACATATTCTGGGGAGCCCAAGGGACCCCCTTTCCTTTAATTCTGATCTTCCAACCACCACTGAAGGGACCTGAGTGTTCTTGGGGAGAGAAGAAAGGGATTGTCTAAGGAGGAATTTACTCTGTCCCATGAGGAAAGGATCTGCTCCTGAAGGACCCTCGAGTGGTATTGAGCCCACTTTACAGCTGGGATGCAAGAGGTTAACAGGCCCAGGACTGACATAGCTACCCTGAGAGTAGTCAATTTTTCTGCCATTAAACTCAAACTGAATCAGGATAATCTTGGAGTCTAGAAGACGACATATCTGCTTTTCTGAATCTAGTAGGACTCCTAAAAAGGCACAAACCTTGCTGGGTATAAGGGAAGACTTTTTTACGTTCACCTCTAATCCTAGTCTGTGCAGAATCTCCTGAACCCTGGCTAGATGACAAAGAAGATCCCCCCTGGAGTTGGCTACCAGCAGGAAGTCGTCTAGGTATGGTACTATAACAACCTTCTCCTCCCTGATGTGGGCCATGACCTCCGCTATGATCTTGGTAAATACTCTGGGAGCCTGGGATAGGCCGAAAGGGGAGGGCCTGATAATGAAGATGCTGAATTTTTCCATGAAGAACAACTGCCACTACTTCAAAGACTTGTTGAGAACCTTCAAGTTTATGATCGTATGGAAAGATGAGTCTGGTTTCCTTACAAGGAAAAGGGTTGAATAAAACCCCTTCTTTTGTTTTTCCAATGGAACCTGAACCAGAACCTTCTTGTCTATGAGGGAAAGGACTTCTGATTCCAGTGCCGCTTGCCTGCAGGGATCTGATCTCAAATCTGTCACTATGAACCTTTGACTGGGAAGACACGAAAATTTTATTTTTAAACCATGCTTTATTGTGTTCAAAACCCAACTGCTTGCGGATATTCTTTCCCAAGCGTCTATGAATAGTGACAAACGACCTCCCACAGGCTGTATGGCGTCATTGGGTAGCCTTCTTGGAGGCATCAGGAGGGTTGAACAGAATACCCCTGCCTTTGTTCTGACCCCTCCACCTACCCCTCTTCGCCTCAGGCTGGGAATCCCTCCTACCCCTGCCACGGAAGGGCCTCCTATTTACAGGAGCAAGGGAGGGAAACCCCTTCTTTTTATCAGAGGTCTGTTCAAGAACTGAGTCAAAGGCAGGGCCAAATAAAAAATCGCCCTCACAGGGTAAGTCACAACACTTCGCTCGAGGCCAAGTCCCCTTTCCACTCTTTAATCCACAAGGATCTGCGTGCAGAGTTGGACAAGGCAGCTGTATGGGCAGACAGGCGTAAAGCATCAGCTGATGCATCAAAAATGAAGTCTGTTGCACCAAATAAAGTGGGCATAGAGGCAATAATATCCTCCCTAGGCGTGCCTGCTTTTAAATGAGCTTCCAGCTGCTGAAGCCAGGTCTTAAGGGATCTAGCTACGGAGGTCGCTGTTATATTAGGTTTCATAGAAGCAGTAGAGGCCTCCCAGGCTTTCTTTAGGAACCCATCCGCCTTCTTATCAAGGGGGTCCTTAAGCACTCCCAGGTCTTCAAACCATAAGGCAGCCTTCCTAGTAATCTTGGCAATGGCCGGATCTAGCTTAGGTGCCCTATCCCAGTGTAAAGAGTCCGTATCATAAAAAGGATATTTGCGTTTTAGATGTCTGGGTACAAAAAACCTACGATCAGGGTTGCTCCATTCTTTTTCCACTAACCCCTTAATGCTGCTATGTAAAGGAAACCCTTTTTTCTTCTTTACCATAAGGGTCTCGTACATTTTGTCTTGAACTGACTCAATGATCGGGGCATATTCCATATTCATAGTAGACCTAACCTCTGAGATAAGAGGATCGACATTTTCAATACTAAACAACTGGTTAGCTGACAAATCTTCAGAACCCGAATCCTCTTCTACTTACCCTTCTTCTTGAGAACCCCTATCCTCATCACCCGTATCCACATTCTGGGAGGGACCTGGACGGGACATCAAAGCAGGAGCTTCAGAAGAAGTTCTAGGAATCTCAAGAATAGATTGTTCTTTCAGGGATCTAAACTCCTCTCTCAGCATGTTACGCATGTCCGCAACTAGGACAGGAGATGCATCCTTCACCACTTTTCCTATACACTGGACACAAACATTCTTCTCTGACTCATATAGTTTCCTCTTGCATAGGGTACAGAGTCTTGGTTTATCTTTCTTGTGGACTTCTGCCTATAATAACATACATTAACATTAGTCCCCTAAGTATAATAAAAGAAACTGGGGTATAACCCCTCTTACCCCACCAGTACCGGTGCAGGAGTATCAACAGTCTCCACCGCCTCAACGCACTTTTCCATGTTGGCAGGAGACAGAGACACCACAGACATGGAGTGGTGTCTGTGAATGATAAGAGCCGACAAACCCCCTCTCCCAGCGCGCTCAAAAAACCACCAGCTGGGCCTGCCCCCTTAATTGGAAGCCAATGGGAACCCTGCAACAAGGCGCAGGATGTTCACTTCCCCCCTCTGTCAGCCCCCGCTTCGGATTTCAAACCTGACGCGCGGCACACCGACCCGGAAGTGACCTGCCTCCTCCACGCGATACACCACGCTGGCGCGTCACCGGAAGCGCGCCACCTCCTGCCGGCGCTACAAGCCGACACCCCGGAAGTAAGAACCCACCCGCAGGACCGGATCCCTCTTCCCCGAACGTGGGAGCCTCCGGAGAGGGAAAAAAGGAGGAGGATCAGCGAGTCCAAAGACAGGTGGGGGACTAGGGGCAAAGTCTTGGAAGTTGCACCTCCAGGGGAGACTTACACTTCCCTAGGGTAACCCCGCCAAAGGGTACATCTCAGGGGCGCCCTCGGCTCACCTCTTACACAAAACAAAAAATCAAGAAAAAGGTGCACTAGCCCCCCTGGCCATCCTGCTCCACAGGACAGGAAACAGAACTGGAGTATGTGAGGAGGAGCTTCCTTTTATGCAAAACTTTATGGCTGTTTCCTGGTCCTGAGGTGTGGGAGGAGTCTCTCCAGGGGTGCTGTCATATGGCGAGGGGGAAAATAGGGGTAACAATTTCCCAAATAATGTGAATCAGGACAGTGAACAGCTGATCAAATTGTTAACAAGACAATGGACCAGACTTATCACACAGGGATATGATAACCGGTAGGGATGAGCGAATAGACTTCGGATGAAACATCCTTACTGGTACCTTGGAACCGAACCTGAATTCAGGAAATGTTTTTTTTAAAGTATAAATCAATTTAGGGTACTTTAACCTTTGCGTCAGAGGATTCAGGTGGGTGAACAGCCTGCCGGATCCGTGCTGCCGCAGGTGCACGTGTGGGGCCGGAAGTACGCTCTGGTCCCATTCACTATAATGGGGGCGGGCTGCGGATCTGGCCACAGCACGACAAACATGCCGAGAGGCGGCCGGACCAAAATTACAACATGACGCAAATGTGAAAGTAGCCTTATGAAGTTATTATGCGAAGTCCCACGAGACTTCACAAAGTAATAACTTTGGCTCATCTGAGCCAATACATTCTAATACTGTACAGAGCGTTTGCTCCATACACTATTGAAACAAAGTTTTATACGAATTGACTTCGGATGTTTAATCTGAAGTTGATTCGATCATCCCTAAAAACCAGGCATGCTGATGGATGCAGAGCCTAATTTATGAGGAGACGTACATGGTAAATTCTCCCCCCCCTAATGTGTATGGGTGTGTGTCCAACAACCACAGAATAATCTTATGCTGTTCTGTCTCCCAACTAAAGTTTTGTAAGAAAGAAGAGTCGGACATAAGGGCGAGTGTAAGCTTTTTTTTGTGATTCAGATTAGCAATCCTCTAATATATGCTACTGTCTATACAACTGGGAGCAATTCGGGCCATATGGAAAGCTGCTGTGGATGAATTCAGCGCCCCACGTCCGCTGTGACTGGCATCAGCAGTTTCAGAAACTTCACCCTACTGCACAGCTGGTTTGGTACCCTGTATTCGCCAGGGTGCCTCAGATTTATGAACTGCCAGCGTACAAAGCTCAAAAACTTATGTTGAACACATCTACTGAGATAAAACATTAATGCCAGAGTCTATTAGGAAGATTTATCCTCTAACATCTAACAGTTAAAGAGGACCTGTCACCACGTGTCTGGTTTAGTAACTACTTGTGTTCTACATTACACTACAATCTGGAGCGTCTTGTCTAATAACTATGTTTTGCCATTCCTCTATTATTCCTTCCAGAACTTGGTGTTCTTGCAACTGCATGTTACCAGTGAAGGGGGTGTCCCTGCACAGACTGGATAGTGTTAGACTGTGACCTAACACACCCCCAACTGGTAACACCCAGTTGTCAATTCACTCAAACTTCTAGTAGGAATACTAGTAATGGCTAGAGATGAGCGAACGTGCTAGAAACGAGCACTGTACCGCTCGGCTCCCCTGCGCTCGCATGGGCGGAGGCAGCCGAGCGGTACAGTGCTCGTTTCGAGCACGTTTTCATCATCTCTAGTAATGGCACAACATAGTCAGAAGAAAAGATGTTCCTGAATGGTCATTTTCATGTGGAATATAAGATATTTACTACAACAGACATATCAGGAGTGGCAACAGGTCCACTTTAAAGCATGCACATGTCAAGTATTAAACGGGTTTTCTAGACTTAGATAATTAAAGAAGAACTCCCACAAAATTTTTTATTCTCTGACCTGTTAGAAAGGTGCATGATATAATCTGTAGTGATTGTCATTTTCTTATCAGTGACTGTTTCTGTGAGTAAAAACCTCTCTTCTTATTGTAGCTGGGTCATGTGACCAACTCCCTGACCTCCAACTGACCCAGGACAGGAAGCCAGTAACTGCTCTATTCATTCCTATGGGAGCCTCACTTTCAGTCTCATAGGAATACATAGAGAATTAGACTTCCTGTCCACACAAGTCTGTGTGTGAGTTGCTGGGTCTAATTGCTGGTCACATGACACAGATAAACTTCAGGATGATACAAGTAAAAAATTCAGACACTGGTAAGAAAATGACATTCACTACAGATTATATCATGTACATTTCTAGCAGGACATGGAATAAATTTTTTGTCGGGAGTTCTTCTTTAAGGCCTATCCATCGTGGATGGGGTAGAAGCAGAAGGCTCCTGTGTAGTTTAGAGCGCTGGCAAAATTGCAGCTCAGCTCCATCAACAGGCTATCAATATCTAAGTACTAGAAAACCCCTTTAACTATTACATGACTGAATCCAGTCTACCAGTATGTGCAGGGTTAATAGAGAGACACCAGCACCGGGATACCCATGTAAACTCTTTGGCCCCCAGACATAGCTCTTTATGCGCATACATGAAGCACACATAGAAGTGCAAGTTAGGCCTCATGCGCACAGCAAATTGTGGTCTGCAATGAATGGGCAATGACCTTGTACCCGCCGTTTGCTGACCTATTCATTTGGGGAGGGGGGGGGGGGGGTCGCACCACAAAAAAGTAGTGCATGCAGTGCAGAGGCACAGATCGAAAACTCAGAGACACTCTGCCTCCGCAGTGCTTCCAATCCGCACCACACCTTCTGGATTTTGGGCTCATTCAAGTGAATGGGTCCACATCCCTGATGGGGTGCGCACACGGCCGGTGCCCCTATATTTTGTGGACCCACTGTTTATGGGAACAGACCTGCTATAGTCGTGTGCATGAGACCTTACATCACCATTTAGTATTGCGTCAGAAGAAAAGTAAAAACGGATTTATGAAATTTTTTACATCAGAGATATTTTGAAATAACTGATCTCTGATGGAAGTGACACAAACTGAACGGATTAGTATTTTTTACATTATTTTTATTGCAATTTGATACTGTGCATAACTTAGGCTACTTTCACACTAGCGTCTCTATTTTCCAGTATTGAGATCAGTCATAGGATCTCAATACTGGAGAAAAATGCTTCAGTTTTGTTCCCATTCATTGTCAATGGGGGCAAAACTTAACTGAACGAAACGGAGTGCTCCAAAATGCATTCCCTTCGGTTGCGTTCTCATACCGGAGAGCAAACCGCAACATGATGCAGTTTCCTTTCCGTCATGGGATGCGGAGCAAGATGGATCCGTCATGAACCACAATGCAAGTCAATGGGGACCGATCTATTTAACTCTGACACAATAGAAAACGGATCCGTCCCCCATTGACTTTCAATGGAGTTCATGACGGATACTTGTTGGCTATGTTAAAGATAATACAACCGGATCTATTGATAACAGATGCAGATGGTTGTATTATTAGTAACGGAAGCATTTTTGCTGGATCCGACAGGGATAGAAGCATTCACAGAGAATTGTGAAAGAAGCCTAATGCTCGTAATAACTGATCCATTTTTTTCTGTTCTTTTGACAAATCAGAAGAACTAAAGGCTAAAAGGTGATGTGAACTCTGCCTTATAGATGCCGTAAAATAAAGATGCGTGAGCCCTCCAAATGCTCGAGACCATCCATAGTTAGAGAGGAGCGAATTTCTTCATATGCAATTTGGGTCCAATTTGAGTTGAATTTACTCAGAAAGTGCTTTGACTGCCTGGAAAAGTCGTCTTCTCTCTCTTTCAATTCTCTCAAATTGAATAACACAAAGTTTGAGTTCAGTAGACTTTGAACTTTTTGAAACAGGATGAATTTCGAAAAATTTTGAATGAATTTGCTCACCTCCCTCCATACGGTTTCTATACAAAAGATTTCAAACTGGTTCATTTTAACAATCACAGAAATTTAATAGAGCAGGCACGACTGTAAAAAGGAAAATTCTTTCCAACATCACAATTTTCTTCAGTTTGACAAATGCACATTTGTTGTAATAATGAACACAGAAAAGCACGTAACACAATCATCCAATCCTACAGACTAAATGCCAAGCAAAGTGTACACAGTATATGTATATATGTCCGGTGATATGACTGTCTCCAATGTACATATGACTTCCCGCAATGAGTTAAAGCGATGGGCAAGATTAAGCAGCTGTACCTGAACTCCCACTCTCCGCTAATGATGGGAGTGTACGGTTCAGTAACTGAATGTCCACTAAAACGATAGATCTGACCCTGTATGCCATGAATCTGGTACAGAAAGATTGGTAATAATGTGCCCAAAATACAACAATCAGCGGTCTTACCTACAGAATACACAGTCTACATGTAGAATGGTACAAAACCATCACACACGGCACACCTACAGAGCCACTGTGAGGAAGCGGAGGTATGCAGACGACCCAACTCACACAATAGAAACATTGGAGAAAATGTTAGCAGACAGAAGCCACTAAAGGTTCAAACTTACGGAAAACTTTTTTAAAATTTTTTTTATTTTTTTTACGGTTTCTCAGTTTATGCATTTTTCAAAAGAAAGACAGGAATGAAGAACTTTAAAGGGGCTGTGCGAGTGTCTAATACCGATGATTTATCCTCAAGATCTAATCGTGGGGGTCCAACTTCTGGCATCTCCTTCCAACCAGTTGTCTGAAGAGAACACAATTCTCTGTGAATGCTGCTGCCTCTTACTAGACCAGTGACGTCACATTCATTGGTCACATGACCTAGGTGTAGCTTATTCCCGTATAAGCGGCAATGCCAAGCACGGATGCTACTCAATGGACTGAGCTGTGCTTGGTAAGCCGCAGAGATGATGGTGCCGGGAGTCAGACCCTCAGCTATCACATACTGATCACCTATCCTGAAGATAGGTTATCAGGATTAAACACTCAGACAACCGCTTTTAGGCCTCGTTCACATTTCTGTGTCCGTTTGACGTCCATGGAAAATCTATGAGTGAAGAATCTCTTTGGTCCATGTATCCGTTTTTCGGCCATGACATTCGTATTCTGCAGATGCCACTCAGCTGAGAATTTCCAGAGCATTTCGTACCAACTGTCCATGAAAAACCACTGACAGAACACAGATGCCATCCGTGTCGTGTGGTTTTCACAGACCCATAGACTTCCATGGGCGTGTTTGGTCCACATCACGGACCTAAGTAGTGCATGTCTCTGTCATTTTTCCACTGTGGAAAACCACTGACGTGTGAACAAACACCAATGGGTACGTGTGTTGTGTGGAAACTGTGGATGGTACGTGTCCATGAACAACGGAAATGTGAACGAGGTCTAAGGGAGGATTCACACGTGCACATTTATGGGGCCAAACACTGCAAAGAGGTAGAAGTATAAGTCCTTCCTTACTAGCCTTCCTCTCTTTTCTATCCACTCCTGGATAGAAGCTGCACAAACAGCATGTGTGAATCCAGCCTTAGTAACATACTTGAATGGCAGGCCCTCTTATTGAGATTGTCCATTAAAAAGAAAATTTAAAAAAAATTCTGCTACACCTCAAAGACGTAGTCAGAATATTTTCAAGTAAACTATCATTACTGCTCAGTGAATGTGCATTCAAAGGGTTTTTCCGAGACTTAGATATTGATGTACTCTCCTCTGGACAGGTCATCAGTACCTGATTGTGGGGGTCTGACACCAAGGACGCCCGGCTGATCAGCTGTTTAAGAAGGCATCGGCGCTAGCTGTAGAAAAACGGCCTTCTCTCTGCTCACCAAGCACATCACCATACATTGTATAGCGGCTGTGCTTGGTATTGCCGCTCAGCTCCATTTACTTCTATGGGGCTGAGCTGCACATAAGACAAATGACCAATAACCGTGATGTCACAAGGGCTAGGGAAAGCTCAGAGAAGGCTGCAGCGCTCACAGGAGTCTTCTCAAACAGCTGAGCGGCAGGGGTCCCGGGTGTCAGACCCCCCACGGATCAGATACTGAGGACCTATACAGAGGATAGGTCATCAGCATACAAATCTCAGAAAACCCCTTTGATTGAACCTTCTCAGGCAGTATCATAGCATTTAAAGTCTATTTCAGGGGCTTGTAAATATGTCATTTCTCAATGTCAAGCCATTATGGTATTAAGGGTTTTGCGTAAAGTGTCCCCCATGCTGCTGACTCAGGAGAAACATTCTGCTATTTTATGGTGCAATTTTCAAAATTAAAGCGATGGTGGAACACCGGAAGCTATTCAGCAGTGGCATTCTCTCCACGTGACAACTACTGACTAATCTCTCCCGTCTAATCTTTAAATCCAGCAGCATGACTCGCTGTCGGCAGTTCTGACCCAGCAGCAGGAAAGTATCCATGATACCGTCAGCCTCACAAAGCAGTTCATACATCTGAAATGGGCAGTCTACATCCCCGTCAACAGCTTTCCTCTATATATTTCTCATCTAATAAGACTCCTTTTAAATGATGATGCAGACAGAGCCGACCCCAAGTCATAGACGGTCCTTCACTTATAATCCATCACTGGAGACTCTAAACAGGACATTGTCCATTTTATTAAATAAATTACTTGACTTCCCCATTTTACACAATTTTTAGGTATTAACAAAGTTTAAAGGGGTTTTCCAAGTTATATATATTGATGACCTGTCCTCAGGATAGGTCATCAATATCAGATCGGCGGGGGTCAGACACCCGGCACCCCCGCTGTATCAGCGCTGCCTCCTTTTCACTGTTTACATGCTGGCCGTAACGGAGTAGTGGTAAGTAGGTGTAATTACACCTAACTGCCCCATTCATTTCAATGGGAAGAATCGCTTCCATACAGGTCTATGGAAGCGATTCTTCCCATAGAAATCATCAGCATCTGATCAGCAGGGGTCCAATACCCGCCGATCAGCTGTTTGAGAAGGCAGCGGCGCTGCAGGAGTGCGAGGCCTTCTCTGTGTTTTCCTCAGGCCCAGTGACGTCGAGACTAGTATCACTGGCCTGGGCACGGCTAAGCTCTGTTCACTTGAATGGAGCTTAGCCCCAACCAGGCTAGTGATACTATTCATGATGTCAATGGGCTTGTGGTGCTCCTGGGGGTGTCAGACCCCCATCGATCAGATGCTGATGACCTATCCAGTAGATAGAACTGCAGAACACCTTTAACATCCAGCTGTCAATATAACCATACATTTCCAGGAGGAACAACACAATGCTAATGCTAGGACAGGGCTCTTTAAAAGGATGGCCCAAAATTGTTGTAATATGGGGAAGACAATTAGTTCTGTCAGGAGAGCTGATAGTTTCTCATTAAGGTTGGGCTCACACCATACCCTTTTAGCTGTAGTTATTTTACTTGAAGGAATTATCTGGGCTTTTAATATTGATGACGTATCCTCAGGATAAGTCATCAATATCATATCGGTGGGGGTCACACACCCAGCACCCCCACCAATCAGAAGATACATAGGAGAGAATGGAGACAGTACGCGCGGATAAGACGGTGTTTTGACAGTGCGTCCGTGCTGTCTCCATTCTCTCCTCTTGCTTACAGCTACTATGTCTCTTCTGATTAGCGGGGGTCCCAGGTGTCGGACCCCGCCGATCTGATATTGATGACCTATCCTGAGGATAGATCATCAATATTACAACTCCTTTAATGGCTCTCAGATAAGAGCTTTGCCATCTTCCCCCTCAGTGATCCATTACTATTTTATCAATGGAAACCTTCCTCCAAAGCACACTAGATGACCTTATCCAAAAAGCCACTGGCCAGAAGCTTACTATAAGGGTGCCTGCACACAATGCAGATAGCATGCGTTTTTTTCTGTGCGGGGGAAAAAAAAAAAAAAAAAGCTGCATAAGGCTAAATGCACACGATCAGGATCGTGTGCGGATTTTGCGAGCAGAAAATCCGCAACGTTGGTCATGTATATTGTATTCTATGCAAATTTGAAATTCTCATGCCCATGATACGGATTTTTTCTGTGCGGATTTTTAAATCTGCAACATCAATTTATTCTATTTTTCGTGTTGGGATTTTTTTCCATTAACTTTTCCACACCAAATCCACATACAAATCCGCATGGAAATCTGCACCAATTGATGCGGATTGACCTCCCGGATTTCCCTGCGAACGCTGGTGGATTTCAGTGCGCATTGTCCGCACATAAATCCTGAACGTGTGCATTTACCCTAATACAGTACCAGCAAAGTGAAGGAGATTTGCCAAGTCTCGTGTACACTTCACATATTTTTTTTTTTTGTAAATTCACAGCATGTCAACTGTTTAAATCCACAACTTTTATATAGTGGTTTTCTCCACAGACTTCATTGGGGTTGTTAAAATTTGCAATAAAACATGCATAAAAACACAAGAAAACCGTGATAAATAGTGCAGATTTATGTGCGAATTTCATACCTATTCTCCGCAAACAAATCCGCACCGTGTGCAGGTAGCCTACGTGTCCGTTTGCATCCATTTCTCAAGGGACCTCTTTAGGACTGGTAGTATGGCGGCTCTTGGTCAGGTGTAAAATGTAATGCAAGAGGAGAGCTCTCATAAGTAGACCCCTAATTGGGGAAAATGTCTTTTTTTGTTGTTGTTTTTTTGGTATAAAAAAATGTATTTGGTATTCCCTAAAATTAAAACTTCCATCTCCGTCTTAAAAAGAGGGTGCTGTAAGCGCGTGTGCAAAACCCTATAACTACATACTGTGGACAGAAATCGTCTCCGTTTTTCGCGGGCAGACCGTCCTGATATTCGGTACGTAACGGCCAGCATTGTGGTACACAAAGGACGGCCCGAGGCCTCATTCCAATAATATGACGGGTGCATTTTTTTTTCCTCTCTCCCTTTGTACAAGTTGCAGTTTTAAAAGACTATATTACAAAGCAATAAATACCGGGCTAGTAGAAAAAAGCTCTTATTTACAGTTGTACAAATTAACTGGATTCAGTGTAAATGCCGCGTCTTAAAATACACAATTCTAGTAATGCATTTTTTACAGGAGTACGGTTAGATGCTCAGAACCCAGGAATTAAAATTCAAGTTAATGCAATACATTTCTTTGTGTAGAATTAAATATAGACAAACCCATTTATATCAAGAATGGCGTCTGTTAAAGTGCTGATAAACGATATTTCAATATTTTTTTGGGAATGTCCAGGGAATACGCTAAACGTTGCTTAAAGCTCGAAGTCTCTGAAAACGCTGCAATGTCTTCACATTGTTTAAGTCTCTCTCCAGTTGTTACGTAGTCCAGACGTCGGTCTCATCCCTCCGCTGCCGTGTCGGGCTTCACTATTTGATACGTAATTAAGTATTCTGGGTAGGCCTGCAGGACAGGTAATAGGAAAGTCAGCAATTTCACAGGCCGCACGTTTCAGCTGTTAATTTTTGTAATCCGCTTTTACTAAGGTTCTTACATTTTCCGGAAAACCTCTTTACTTGCTTCCTGAATAATTACTATGTAGCATGGGCTAAAACTGGAAAATGAACCAAACCGTAATATCCTTTCCTAAATAACCTAATGCAGTTCACACATCGGTGGTCACCCTGCACCTCTGGTTCATCATCGTCTGTGAGACACAGGACTCTGGATCGGACTCCTCTGCTGACATGTTCATCAGATCTGCTACAGCGACTTCTAGTTTAGCTGCAAAATGTACATGAAGGAGGACACAGGAGCAGATTTGGTGGAGATGTCAGCGGAAGAGCCCACAGCCAGAATCAGCCGGCCACGTGAGCACAGCCCAGACAGAGGAACGGTGCCGCAATGGAATTATATTAGGTTGTCTGAAAGCGAGAATTTAATCAAAGCTTTAGAGAACCCCTTTAATTCAGTCAGAAGAGAGAGATGCTGTGGCAGATGGAGTACAAACCATTGCCCCATCCCTATTGTGACGCTTCTGCACCCAGGTGTGTGCATGTTCTTATCATTTTTATTGGTTTAGATTAGAATATATTTTTAAGTTACAATCATGTCATATTATATGGTTAATAAATATCAACTTTACAAGTTTCTTTGGTTTTGTTGTTATTTCTGATTTGAATAGTTAAGTTGTAGTATATTAATAAAGTAAATGAATAATTTGTCGTTATTACATATTTCATTTTAATGTGTTTTTATTTAGTATATAAAGCAATTTATAAAAAAATTATATATATATATATATATATATATATATATATATATATATATATATATATATACACACACCATGTATACAAATATTAACGATTATGTTACTCATTAACTATTCAGATAGTATTCGGTTTAATAAAAGGGTTGGGGGGCGGTTGGACATGCCGATATAAGCTTCAAAGTAGCTAACACATCATTTTTGGATAATAAAGGGTTTATTATCACACAGATATGTAATTTAAAGGGAACCTGTCATCTCCGAAACACGCCCTGAACTAGAGTAAGCGTTGTATAGTGTAAGTGATGCTGAATCCGAATATGTAAGTTTTATCTTCATACTCACTTCCATTCTGACGCTGTGCTCCCACAAACCAGCAGTAAAATGCACTCACAGGACTCTTCTTTGAGTCCTCTCCATTATGTGAGTGAGCACTGGAGTCCAGTGGGTGCATTTTACTGCAGGTTTGTGGGAGAACAGAGTCAGAATGGAAGTGAGTATGAAGATAAAGCTTACATATTCGGATTCAGCATCACTTACACTATACACCGCTTAGGGCTTGTTCACACATCAGTTTTTTGATCAGTTATTTCCATCAGTTATTGTGAGCCAAAACCAGGTGCGGGTCAAAAATACAGAACAGGTGCAGATCTTTTCATTACACCTGATACCTGTGTAGCCTCCACTCCTGGTTTTGGCTCACAATAACTGATGGAAATAACTGATCAAATAACTGATGTGTGAACAAGCCCTTACTCTAGTTCAGGGGGTGTTTCAGAGATGACAGGTTCCCTTTAAGTAAAATAATACATTTGCTATATTAGAAAGTATCTATAATTAATGGAAAGTTCAGTTCGGTGTAGTTCTTAGAAAGTTTGGACTCTATAAGGACCAATATAAACTATATATCGGGTATGTTTATTTCAAACTCAAATTAGCGGCACTGCCCCCCAGTGCCAGGAACAGAGGTACCACAGACAGCTGCAGTGCCCACAGCAGTACCACAGACAGCTACTAATACGGGATTCACACGACCATAAGCCATCTGCGCCCGTATTGTGGACCGCGAACGTCGGTTCAACAATATACGGGCACCGGTCGTGTGAATCCTGTATTACGGATGTGGACCCATTAACTTGAATGGGTCTGCAATCCTCATGCTACAGCACAGTGAGGAGGGACGGCTCGGAAGCGCTTCTGTAAGGATTTTTGGTACGTGTCTCCACACCGCAAAAGATATGACACGTTCTATCTTTTGCAGTATATTGTGAATCGGGGACCCTAACGAGTGAATGGGTTCGTGCATCAATAAGTGATTCACACGCCTTGTGCCCGTGCACTGCTGAACACGGACGGCTTACGTTTGTGTGAATGTACCCTAAATAATATAAGGTACTTGATAAATGTGTATTTTTGTTTATGGGCCCAGTTTATTGTGTAGAAAAGAAACCAGAAATATAAATCAAAAAATATAAAAATAACTAAATGAAACTTTATTTGAAGCAGTGAATTAATTACCTGTTCTCCCCTATAGATGACATACTCAGCTAGAGCCAGACCATTGACACTAGGCCGCCCAGTGACCGAGTGATGACCAGGAGGAGAATGAGCCATCTTCATTGCACTGAACTGAAGGAAAGATTTCCCCAATGTCACTCGACAAAACAGCAGCTGTCTGTATGAAAGGAAGCAAAATGGTGAGAGAGGGATCTAACAAGACGAGGGCCTGACCGCAGGCAGAATCTACACTTTTATGTTTTTACATTTCCATCTCATGCATGTGTGCTGGAACAAACAAGTACAGAGAGAGCAAGAGGAAATACAGACGTGAAGGGAGTTGAGATTAATCCAATAGATAAATGCTCCAGTCATAGGGGTTAATATATAGTATTAAAGAGCCATTCACCAGAGAAAAGAAAAACCACCCTTGTACTATCACATTACTAGTCATCTAAAAGAGGAAAACCAAGAATAACACAATTATTAAAACTAGAGTCAGGGAAACATAATATTGTTTTATCTCCATATCATCAGGCCGCATGCCCATGACTGTATTTTTTGTGGATAGCACACTGATCCATTGATTTCTATGGGGCCAGGCAAACATCCATATTTTTTTGGTGATCTTTGTTGGCCGTTCCACAAATTAGAGAACACGTCCAGTCCTATTCTGGTTTGCATTGGGGAAGAGAATAGTCATTTCTTCTGACGGAAGTGAGAAAAATGTGGTATCCGGATTTTGTGAAATGAAATGTGGACATGGCAGAGTGCATGAAGCCTTCTACATTTACAGTATTTAAAGAGTAGCAATAACTGTGTCCACACACTAAAGGGCTATATAATAACACCAATTATGTAGTGACTTCTGTGCACTCACCAGATGTGTACCACAGTACACGACCATCCTTCCCACTAAAGATCAGGAAGGCTTCTCAGTTTTATTATTCACGCAGTCCTGTTTCCACCACTGTCATGTAAGTAATAAGTATTTCAGTTCACACAGAGCAGCCACTGTATCCTTCACCAGCACAGCGAGATCACACTGACACCTAGTGGTCAGAGTTGTATGTGTCTCGGAGTTCGTTTTTATTATACTTGGGTGTTGTACGATACTGTGGATGATTATGGCAAGTAACTACTGAACGGCATGTAAGACCTACCCTTGATTCTTATTGCCAAACGCATAAGTAAGATAACTGTCTGCACAGATAGCATTTTTAGGGTGTGTTCACACAACGTCTTCTGTTGTGGAACTTCGGCGCAGACCACCGCTCTGAACTTTCGCCAGGCACCGTGTGGTTTCTGAATCCCATTAGTTTCAATGGGAGGCTGTGCTGAGGATTACAGACCGGCAGTTTAAAGATAAAGCTGTGCGGAAAAGGGACATGTCTGTTCTCTGTAAGCCATTGCTCTGCAATCCTCAGAGCTGCCTTCCACTGAAGTGTATGGGTGGCAGAAAGGATGTGGCTGGCGGCAGGATTCTGGCACGGCTGTTCTGTGTGCCATGTCAACTGCCCTGTCTAGAGATACAGTACAGACCAAAAGTTTGGCCACACCTTCTCATTCAAAGAGTTTTCTGTATTTTCATGACTATGAAAATTGTAGATTCACACTGAAGGCATCAAAACTATGAATTAACACATGTGGAATTATATACTTAACAAAAAAGTGTGAAACAACTGAAAATATGTCTTATATTCTAGGTTCTTCAAAGTAGCCACCTTTTGCTTCGATTACTGCTTTGCACACTCTTGGCATTCTCTTGATGAGCTTCAAGAGGTAGTCACCTGAAACGGTTTTCACTTCACAGGTTTGCTCTGTCAGGTTTAATAAGTGGGATTTCTTGCCTCATAAATGGGGTTGGGACCATGAGTTGTGTTGGGCAGAAGTCAGGTGGATACACAGCTGATAGTCCTACTGAATAGACTGTTAGAATTTGTATTATGGCAAGAAAAAAGCAGCTAAGTAAAGAAAAACGAGTGGCCATCATTACTTTAAGAAATGAAGGTCAGTCAGTCCGAAAAATTGGGAAAACTTTGAAAGTGTCCCCAAGTGCAGTCGCAAACCACCCAAACGGCCCATGGCCCCAAAGGACCAAGTCTACGGGAAGTATGATCACCACCAATCGGCAGGTAACAATGCCACACAGAGTTCTAGCAGCAGACACATCTCTACAACAACTGTTAGGCCCCATTCACACGTCCGTATTTTGCATCCGCATCCTCTCCGCATTCGTTTCCGCATTTGCGGACAATTATGCGGATAGGATGCGGATCCATTCATTTCAATGGGGCCGCAAAAGATGCGGACGGCACAAAGTTCCGCGGCTCCCGAAAAAAATAGAACATGTCCTATTCTTGTCCGAATACACGGACAAGAAAAGGCATTTCTATTATGTGCGTTCCGCAAATTACGGAATGCACATTGTGGGTGTCCGTGTTTTGCGGATCCGCAATTCTCGGATCCGCAAAATACGGACGTGTGAATGGGGCCTTAAGAGAAGACTGTGTGCAGCAGGCCTTCATGGTAAAACAGCTGCTAGGAAACCACTGCTAAGGACAGGCAACAAGCAGAAGAGACTTGTTTGGGCTAAAGAACACAAGGAATGGACATTAGACCAGTGGAAATCTGTGCTTTGGTCTGATGAGTCCAAATTTGAGATCTTTGGTTCCAACCACCGTGTCTTTGTGCGACGCAGAAAAGGTGAACGGATGGACTCTACATGCCTGGTTCCCACCGTGAAGCATGGAGGAGGAGGTGTGATGGTGTGGGGGAGCTTTGCTGGTGACACTGTTGGGGATTTATTCAAAATTGAAGGGCATACTGAACCAGCATGGCTACCACAGCATCCTGCAGCGGCATGCTATTCCATCCGGTTTGCGTTTAGTTGGACCATCATTTATCAACAGGACAATGACCCCAAACACACCTCCAGGCTGTGTAAGGGCTATTTAACCAAGAAGGAGAGTGATGGGGTGCTACGCCAGATGACCTGGCCTCCACAGTCACCAGACCTGAACCCAATCGAGATGGTTTGGGGTGAGCTGGACCGCAGAGTGAAGGCAAAAGGGCCAACAAGTGCTAAGCATCTCTGGGGAACTCCTTCTAGACTGTTGGAATACCATTTCAGGTGACTACTTCTTGAAGCTCATCAAGAGAATGCCAAGAGTGTGCAAAGCAGTAATCAAAGCAAAAGGTGGCTACTTTGAAGAACCTAGAATATAAGACATATTTTCACTTGTTTCACACTTTTTTGTTAAGTATATAACTCCACATGTGTTAATTCATAGTTTTGATGCCTTCAGTGTGAATCTACAATTTTCATAGTCATGAAAATACAGAAAACTCTTTGAATGAGAAGGTGTGTCCAAACTTTTGGTCTGTACTGTATGTACATGACTAGTATAACTGATGAGGCCATCAGAATACGATGGGGGGTATACTGGTGGTATGAAGTGCCCATCACGGACAAGCAACGCGTGTTTATTAGGACTGATGGGGAATCCACAAGACTACCACAACAGGGGGGTTATTACACTGCATGTATAAAGTACGGGTAACGTGCTCACCTATGGCAAACGTAACAAGAGCGGTCCTTGTGAATCGGGCATCCTGTGCCTCCGCCAATGCCATACACATACTGGTTGCTTTTTGATGAGTTTTCAGCAAAGTAAATGCCGGCCCCGAACATGCCGCCGATGTAAGCATGCCTTTCATCAAACCCCTTGTGAATAATTGCATTTACAAACGGAGAACCTGTGGAAGATTAAACACATCATACAAAGGATCAATGACGTACCTTAGGCTAAACGAGCACATGGAAAATGTATCATTCTGGCGCAAAAAACAGCACTGCGACAAATTGTTCTACATGGAAATCTCCACTTTCCAAAAAGGGAGCGTGAAGAGAGTGGGGTTGGAGAGAGGCCAGCGGGGTCGGCACATTTATCCATTCATGCCAGTTTTCTCTATGATAGCTAGCAGGCTGCCGCACATTTTAGTCTGGAGCACGACCTGTTGGAGAATGCACCAAATCTACGGCGAGGCCTGTGCCTTGGCCTAAATTAGGCGCATCCTCCAGCTGCACAGGTAAAAGAGATAACGCCGGTGTTCATAAATGTCCCTCCGCGGTGTTTCAGCTGCCATTATATATACTGTAAATAGATCCCCATTCACCCAAGGCCAAAAAGCCTCTTAAATCGGCTTACCTTTTCTTCAGCTCTACATGGAAGCACAGCAGACTGCGACTTTACAAATAGCAACTGCAAAATGTGTACCATATAATACAATTTTTTTTTATGGGAACCTATTGGTGATGAGCAGCATACATCACAGCGTTCTGTCTCACATATGTCGTGAACATATACCACCAATGGAAGGTTCAAATGCGTTGTATACAGAGCCTTAGGCCCAATTCACACGACCATATGAATATTGCGGAATAGATGCACCCCCATTCATCTCTATGGCGTGCGGGGAGCGGCCGCAAGGAGCTAGCTCCGTGCCGCGGCTCCATATGAAGCATGTCCTATACTTGTCTGTACGTGCGGACAAGTATAGGCACTTTGAATGGGGCCGCCCGGCGTGTGTTCTGAGCGCTGCGAAATGTTATGTGCTATGTGACCGGGGCCTTAATGTGGTATTTTCCACTGCTGCAATCAAATGCTGGCCTCAGTCATGCACGGGAGCAGAGCTGGGGCCCGGAGCTCATCACAGGAAATAGCATAGGAGGAAACGGGTGAATATACATTCATTTATTATTTTAAGTCAAGCCCTTTGAAAGGGGATATCAGTATGTGAGAATAATAATGTGAAAACACAAACAGTAATCAGTAGCAGCAACAGTGCTGGTATTCAGGGGGGTCATTTATTATCAGATATATGGAAATTCTTGGCATGGGGCAGGTCTGTCTCATTTATCATTTTCTACACCTGTCCCTAAAGCCTAAGGCTACTTTCACACGAGCGTCGCGGATTCGGTCCGGATGCGTTCAGGAAAACTCGCACCATTCTGCAAGCAAGTTCAGTCAGTTTTGTCTGCGATTGCGTTTAGTTGTTCCGTTTTTTCCGCGCGGGTGCAATGCGTTTTGATGCGTTTTTCACGCGCGTGAAAAAAAACTGAATGTTTACAAACAACATCTCTAAGCAACCATCAGTGAAAAACGCATTGCATCCGCACTTGCTTGCGGATGCAATGCGTTTTTAACGCAGCCCCATTCACTTCTATGGGGCCAGGGCTGCGTGAAAAACGCAGAATATAGAACATGCTGCGTTTTTCACGCAACGCAGAAGTGATGCGTGAAAAAAAACGCTCATCTGAAAAGACCTATTGAAATGAATGGGTCAGGATTCAGTGCGGGTGCAATGCGTTCACATCACGCATTGCACCCGCGCGGAAAACTCGCTCGTGTGAAAGGGGCCTTAAGGCTACTTTCACACTAGCGGCACAGGTGTCCAGCAGGCTGTTCTGGCAGGTGAACAGCCAGTGCCGGTAGTGTGAAAGTAGCCTAGGTTATGTGAAGGCTGGCGCCTCTACATAACTTTGGCGCATCCACCGCCAGCACAGGGGTTATTAAGAGTGGCGCCTAAAACACTGCTCTTAATAAATGACCCCATTAGTATCTACCTGGTTATTGGCTACCACTGACAACACTGAGGACCAAGTGGGCAAGTGAAAATGTCAGTAAAAAATATAATCCTGGATAAATTCACTATAAATGCGGCACGCAAGTGTTTACACCTCATTAATCTAGGTCTTTCATATCCGTTCATTATAGTTCTCCTACTAATTGCCTGTAATTAAAAAATGGAAGAGCAGCAAAATATGGACACATGTAAGAAAATGACTGGATAATTCACACCAAGCTGTAATGTCAGCAGATCTAGAGTGAATTCTTTTACCAAGGTCTTTACCTTCCCCACAGGTACACATTACACGAGATGAGGACATGGCAGAGGCTTACCATGAAATAGCATTCTTTCATTAGCGTGATTATGGTTCTCTTCTGTAACTTCTTTCCTCCGGTGGGTGTATCTTTCCCAGAGCTTTTTATTGCATACCTTCTGTATCTAGATAACGGCAAGGATTGACAATTACCATGACATTTTGCTAATTCGGGTCTATGTCATACACAACACTGCGGCAGACATGTCACCTTACCTTTAAGATGTTGTATCTATTAAAGACTCCACCTGCGTGTCCCCCATCTCGGTGTTCCCTGACTGTGCTCTGCATCTAGTAAAATCAAAGGAATACAACAAACGTATTCACACAATGAAGCAGAAATGGCACTTAAAGGGGTTGTCAGCTCTTTTACAAGTGATCGAATGTCGCCAGGATAGGGCATCACTCCCTGATCAGCGGGTTTAGGTTCTGCAGTACTTCCATCTGTGCAGTGGATGGAGCTGGATACTGCAGCACTACTCCCATTTGCTTTAATGCAGTGATTTTCAACCAGTGTGCCTCCAGCTGTTGCAAAACTACAACTCCCACCATGCCCTTCTGTAGGCTGATAGCTGTAGGCTGCCTGGGCATGATGGGAGTTGTAGTTTTGCAACAGCTGGAGGCACACTGGTTGAAAATCACTGCTTTAATGGAATCAGCAATGAGCTCCATCCACTGCACAACATATGTAGTTCTAGTGCTGAAACTAATGTAGAACAGCAGGGTATGAGGGATCAGATAGGGATGGCCTATCCTGAGGATGCATAACTGTGTGTTTTATCAGCATTTTTTCAAATGTACCACAATGTACAGTACAGACCAAAAGTTTGGACACACCTTCTCATTCAAAGAGTTTTCTGTATTTTCATGACTATGAAAATTGTAGATTCACACTGAAGGCATCAAAACTATGAATTAACACATGTGTAATTATATACTTAACAAAAAAGTGTGAAACAACTGAAAATATGTCTTATATTCTAGGTTCTTCAAAGTAGCCACCTTTTGCTTTGATTACTGCTTTGCACACTCTTGGCATTCTCTTGATGAGCTTCAAGAGGTAGTCACCTGAAATGGTATTCCAACAGTCTTGAAGAAGTTCCCAGAGAAGCTTAGCACTTGTTGGCCCTTTTGCCTTCACTCTGCGGTCCAGCTCACCCCAAACCATCTTAATTGGGTTCAGGTCTGGTGACTGAGGAGGCCAGGTCATCTGGCGTAGCACCCCATCACTCTCCTTCTTGGTCAAATAGCCCTTACACAGCCTGGAGGTGTGTTTGGGGTCATTGTCCTGTTGATAAATAAATGATGGTCCAACTAAACGCAAACCGGATGGAATAGCATGCCGCTGCAAGATGCTGTGGTAGCCATGCTGGTTCAGTATGCCTTCAATTTTGAATAAATCCCCAGCAGTGTCACCAGCAAAGCACCCCCACACCATCACACCTCCTCCTCCATGCTTCACGGTGGGAACCAGGCATGTAGAGTCCATCTGTTCACCTTTTCTGCGTCACACAAAGACACGGTGGTTGGAACCAAAGATCTCAAATATTGGACTCATCAGACCAAAGCACAGATTTCCACTGGTCTAATGTCCATTCCTTGTGTTCTTTAGCCCAAACAAGTCTCTTCTGCTTGTTGCCTGTCCTTAGCAGTGGTTTCCTAGCAGCTATTTTACCATGAAGGCCTGCTGCACACAGTCTCCTCTTAACAGTTGTTGTAGAGATGTGTCTGCTGCTAGAACTCTGTGTGGCATTGACCTGGTCTCTAATCTGAGCTGCTGTTAACCTGCGATTTCTGAGGCTGGTGACTCGGATGAACTTATCCTCCGCAGCAGAGGTGACTCTTGGTCTTCCTTTCCTGGGGCGGTCCTCATGTGAGCCAGTTTCTTTGTAGCGCTTGATGGTTTTTGCGACTGCACTTGGGGACACTTTCAAAGTTTTCCCAATTTTTCGGACTGACTGACCTTCATTTCTTAAAGTAATGATGGCCACTCGTTTTTCTTTACTTAGCTGCTTTTTTCTTGCCATAATACAAATTCTAACAGTCTATTCAGTAGGACCATCAGCTGTGTATCCACCTGACTTCTGCCCAACACAACTCATGGTCCCAACCCCATTTATAAGGCAAGAAATCCCACTTATTAAACCTGACAGAGCAAACCTGTGAAGTGAAAACCATTTCAGGTGGCTACCTCTTGAAGCTCATCAAGAGAATGCCAAGAGTGTGCAAAGCAGTAATCAAAGCAAAAGGTGGCTGCTTTGAAGAACCTAGAATATAAGACATATTTTCAGTTGTTTCACACTTTTTTGTTAAGTATATAATTCCACATGTATTAATTCATAGTTTTGATGCCTTCAGTGTGAATCTACAATTTTCATAGTCATGAAAATACAGAAAACTCTTTGAATGAGAAGGTGTGTCCAAACTTTTGGTCTGTACTGTATATGTTTATGCTATGTTTTACCAGTGTGGCCTTTATATCTTCTTCTGACTACTCACAATGTGATTGTGTGACGGATACACATGACAGAACTTACACTCTCACACCAAGAATGAGAAAAGGAAGGAATGGGAAGATCATAAGCAAAAGAAAAAGTCTTCACCTCTTCATCCACAGAAAGAAACTCTTTGTCATCTGGAGCAAGGTCAATTAATATAGTCCCACTGTTAGAGTTGTTCAGCGTCAAATATGGATTCAAGCCTAAAAACAAAAAACAATCTCATAAGTCACTGACAAGACATGATGGCTGCAGTCACTCACTGGCCCAATATGTGCACCTAGGGTTGAGCGATATACCGGTGTCCATGATATACCGCGGTTTTAAGAAACGGCGATATGGCAATATCACCGTTTCCTAAGAACCGCGGTATTTAATGACATCATAGGAGCGGTCGCATGTGTGCCAACCGCTCCTAAAATGTCTATGTCCAGCTGCCTGCTTACATGTCCACAAGCGCAGCGGCCGAATCCTCCTTGCTCTGTGCTTCCCCGTGACCCCGCCCACCGACGTCTGGAAATGGCCGCGAGCACGAGCCACATGGCCAACATCAGCAGGCAGTGAGGGAGGCTAAGCCAGTCTCTCACGGAGTTCTGGTCCTGGCCTCCACAGTCCAAGGCGGAGGAAGTGCAACAGCTGAACATGAGGCAAGATGAATAAAGGTCTATATCTGTCAGGCTTATCAGCGGCCCCTCAGAGTATCAGAGTCCCATCAGTAGAAGCCCCATACAATATAATGTCTCCCTGCTGCCACCATACAGGAGCAACAAGGGGACATTATACTGTTGGGGGTGGGGTAAAATTATTGCCCCATGCAGTATAATGTCACCTTGGTCCCAGCCGCTCCATGCAGTATAACGTCTCCTTGTGGCCCCCATGCAGTATAACGTCTCCTTGTGGCTGTCCCCATACAGTATAACGTCTCCTTGTGGCTGCCCCCATACAGTATAACGTCTCCTTGTGGCTGCCCCCATACAGTATAACGTCTCCTTGTGGCGCTGCCCCCATACAGTATAACGTCTCCTTGTGGCCGCTGCCCCCATACAGTATAACGTCTCCTTGTGGCCGCTGCCCCCATACAGTATAACGTCTCCTTGTGGCCGCTGCCCCCATACAGTATAACGTCTCCTTGTGGCCGCTGCCCCCATACAGTATACGTCTCCTTGTGGCCGCTGCCCCCATACAGTATAACGTCTCCTTGTGGCCGCTGCCCCCATACAGTATAACGTCTCCTTGTGGCCGCTGCCCCCATACAGTATAACGTCTCCTTGTGGCTGCTGCCCCCATTCAGTATAACGTCTCCTTGTGGCCGCTGCCCCCATACAGTATAACGTCTCCTTGTGGCCGCTGCCCCCATACAGTATAACGTCTCCTTGTGGCCGCTGCCCCCATACAGTATAACGTCTCCTTATGGCTGCCCCCATACAGTATAACATCTCCTTGTGGCTGTACCCATACAGTATAACATCTCCTTGTGGCCGCTGCCCCCATACAGTATAACGTCTCCTTGTGGCCGCTGCCCCCCATACAGTATAACGTCTCCTTGTGGCTGCCCCATACAGTATAACGTCTCCTTGTTGCTGTACCCATACAGTATAACGTCTCCTTGTGGCTGCCCCCATACAGTATAACATCTCCTTGTTGCTGTACCCATACAGTATAATGTCTCCTTGTGGCTGCCCCCATACAGTATAACATCTCCTTGTGGCTGTACCCATACAGTATAATGTCTCCTTGTGGCTGCCCCCATACAGTATAACGTCTCCTTGTGGCTGCCCCCATACAGTATAACGTCTCCTTGTGGCCCCAAGTCTTTTTTTTCTTCTAAATGGGTATTTATTGTGATATATATCGTTATCGCGATAAATTTCTTAATATCATTATCGGGGGAACATTTTTGATATCGCCCAACCCTAGCACCTGGGGTCAAGTGAAAAAAGAGCTGGGAGGACCATAATAGCGGCATTGGAGAAGCGGGAGATTCAACAGTTAAAGGGGTTCTGCTGCTTTTTCTTACTGATGATCTATCCTCTGATAGATCAGCAGCATCTAAATGGTGAGGGTCCAACATTAGGGACCCCCACCGATCAGCTGTTTGAGAAGGCAGCGGGGCTGGAAGTAGTCACGACTAGTATCACTGGACTGGGCGCGGCGAGGCCATGTTCACTTCAATGGGGCTTAGCCACGCCCAGGCCAATGATACTAGTCATGAAGTCACTGGGCCTGCGGGAAACGAGAAGGCCGCAGCGCTACTGCTTTCCCAAATAGCTGATTGGCGGGCATCTTGGGTGTTGGACCCCTGCCAATCAGATGCTGATGATCTATCCAGAGTATAGATCATCAGTAAGAAAAAGCTGCAGAACCCCTTTAAGTAATGGTTATTTTGTTAATTCACATCACCCTTTGTTCATGTCCAAGGAAAGAAAACTAAGCTAGCCATTAAATGTTTTTCCTGGTTCAGAACATTCACATCCTACCCTCAGGAAAGGTAATCAATAATAAAATCCTGGACAAGCCCTTTAAAGGAGTTATCCATGACTAATAAAGACCTTGTAGAGTGGCCAACCCACGGTGGTGATCATACTTGGCTGGTTCCTGCGCTGGAATCAATGTCTGTCACTCCCAGGATCTTACTCTCCATACAGGGCTGAAAGCAACATCCACCAACAGGGGAACACATGAACGCTGCAGCCAATCACAGATGACCAATGCAGCCTGTGATTGGCTGCAGCGGTCACATGTCCCTCTGTCGATGGATGTTGTTTTCAGCACTTCAGTAAGAGCCGTCCCTGAAGCGACGGATACCAAACCCACGTAGAGACCAGGTAAGTATGATCACCACGGCAGGTCGCCACTTTGGAAGGTTTGAATCAATGCAAGATTGCCCCAAGATGCTCATCTTTATATTAGTCCACGCTATTCTAAACAGACAGAACATGAGTAAAAAGGAGATGAACATTACCTTGTTGCCCTGATATAAGCCTCTCCACACCTTTTATGATCTTATGTCTATGCCCGTAAGCGTTAATTCCGATTTCCTTGAATTCCTTGTGTCCCATTTCGATTAAGACGTCTAGTGTTATCTGTAAATAGAGCATACGCAGATTGAGCAGCTAAATAAGATAAAGCAGCATTTACAACAGAAGCTTTCTTCAGGAAAATGTACAGTGATGTAGCTTACCTGCTCCCTCTCAAAGATTTCAATTAAGTGTTCAAGTCCAAGGTTCCTCAAGAACTGATTGATACTGAGATCAACGCCAGGTACTAAAGAAATGTAAAACATGTATCAGTATCTGTGAAACAATGCAAAGTTATCCAGTGTCTTTAAAGAAGAACTCCCGCAAAATTTTTTATTCTCTGACCTGTTAGAAAGGTGCATGATATAATCTGTAGTGATTGTCATTTTCTTATCAGTGACTGTTTCTGTGAGTAAAAACCTCTCTTCTTATTGTAGCTGGGTCATGTGACCAACTCCCTGACCTCCAACTGACCCAGGACAGAAAGCCAGTAACTGCTCTATTCATTCCTATGGGAGCCTCACTTTCAGTCTCATAGGAATACATAGAGAATTAGACTTCCTGTCCACACAAGTCTATGTGTGAGTTGGTGGGTCTAATTGCTGGTCACATGACACAGATAAGAAACTTCAGGATGATAGAAGTAAAAAATTCAGACACTGGTAAGAAAGTGACATTCACTACAGATTATATCATGTACATTTCTAGCAGGACATGGAATAAAATTTTTGTCGGGAGTTCTTTAAGTTAAACGCTGCAAGTAAACTATTAAACTAAACAATAGTAGGTAATAAATATACTAAAGTAAAGGCCACATGTATTCTACACGATATTAGGAATTACACTGTAAAAGGTTATGGTTAAAAGGGGGGGGGGTGTAAAAAGAGTGATTGGGATTTTTAACATGACACTGTCATGTAGTCAACAGTATAAGCATGAGACATAATAACACTTCCTTAGCATTAAAGGGCTTCTATGGGCCTTTAATATTGATGAGGTTATCAATGTCAGATCGGCGAGGGTCCAACACCCATCACCCCCACCAATTAGCTTTGTGAGGAGAGGTCAATTTGATACTGATGACCTATCCTGAGGACAAGACAAGCCCCCCCTGACCATGCACTGTATAAGGATAAATGGACATTAAAGTAAGGAGTCTCGTGCTCAGGATCCCCCGTCTGAGCCAGAATAGAAAGCCACTCCATAAGAAAGACTCCCAACACTGCCGGACTCATGCCATCCATGTATTCCTCAGACACCTGTTCACCTGAATGGTTACCAATGCTAGTTTTTGGGCTGGCCCCAGCATCCCCCAGAAGCATGCTCACACGGTTAACAGATGATCCTCGCCATGCTTTTAATAGACTATTACTTTTAACCAGAATTGTTTGCACATCCATTTACCTTCTTCCTTTTTCTCTACTCCGGTGGCTCCCTCAGCAGCGCCACTGCTTCCGGCTGGTGCATCAGGGAAGCTGGTAGCCAGGTTGTCCAAGCTGCTGGCAGCAGAGAGCGTCGGCGGACTAGCGGGCACAGCTGACAAGACTCCCACTGATGGATTCGTGGGCTGAGAAACATTGATCACTTGAGGTTTATAAAATGTTGGTAGAGCTGCTGTGGGCATAGCTGCTGTGAGGAGGGCGCGGACGTCGTCAGCCTGATGAAAGAATAAAAAATATAAATGTATAAAGCATATAAAGGACGTCAGCCAATTCAAGGTGAATAGGTAAACAGAACAGGGAGCCAACATTTAAAGGGGTTATCCTGCTAAATAAAATAAATCCGCTATCCTGGGGCTCCAATACTGGGACACCACAAATTACAACAGGTGTAAAAATGTCCCCATCCCTCCTCAATGCATAACCACAAGTTTGAATGGAGTAGAGGTCAAACTTGGGACCCCTGTTTTAGAGATTGGGGGACCCAGCGCCCACACATTTATCACCTATCCTACGGAGAGACAGTACATTTCCCAGCATTTAAAACTACGTTTAAAAGCACAGAAAAATAAATAAAAATAAAAAAACTAAGGCATTTCCGTGATATAATATAAATATATTAATATACAGTATAGACCAAAAGTTTGGACACACCTTCTCATTCAGAGTTTTCTGTATTTTCATGACTATGACAATTGTAGATTCACACTGAAGGCATCAAAACTATGAATTAACACATGTGGAATCAACTGAAAATATGTCTTATATTCTAGGTTCTTCAAAGTAGCCACCTTTTGCTTTGATTACTGCTTTGCACACTCTTGGCATTCTCTTCATGAGCTTCAAGAGGTAGTCACCTGAAATGGTATTCCAACAGTCAAGAAGGAGTTCCCAGAGATGCTTAGCACTTGTTGGCCCTTTTGCCTTCACTCTGCGGTCCAGCTCACCCCAAACCATCTCGATTGGGTTCAGGTCTGGTGACTGTGGAGGCCAAGTCATCTGGCGTAGCACCCCATCACTCTCCTTCTTGGTCAAACAGCCCTTACACAGCCTGGAGGTGTGTTTGGGGTCATTGTCCTGTTGATAAATAAATGATGGTCCAACTAAACGCAAACCGGATGGAATAGCATGCCGCTGCAAGATGCTGTGGTAGCCATGCTGGTTCAGTATGCCTTCAATTTTGAATAAATCCCCAGCAGTGTCACCAGCAAAGCAACCCCACACCATCACACCTCCTCCTCCATGCTTCACGGTGGGAACCAGGCATGTAGAGTCCATCCGTTCACCTTTTCTGCGTCGCACAAAGACACGGTGGTTGGAACCAAAGATCTCAAATTTGGACTCATCAGACCAAAGCACAGATTTCCACTGGTCTAATGTCCATTCCTTCTGTTCTTTAGCCCGAACAAGTCTCTTCTGCTTGTTGCCTGTCCTTAGCAGTGGTTTCCTAGCAGCTATTTTACCATGAAGGCCTGCTGCACACAGTCTCCTCTTAACAGTTGTTGTAGAGATGTGTCTGCTGCTAGAACTGTGTGTGGCATTGACCTGGTCTCTAATCTGAGCTGCTGTTAACCTGCGATTTCTGAGGCTGGTGACTCGGATGAACTTATCCTCCGCAGCAGAGGTGACTCTTGGTCTTCCTTTCCTGGGGCGGTCCTCATGTGAGCCAGTTTCTTTGTAGCGCTTGATGGTTTTTGCGACTGCACTTGGGGACACTTTCAAAGTTTTCCCAATTTTTCAGACTGACTGACCTTCATTTCTTAAAGTAATGATGGCCACTCGTTTTTCTTTACTTAGCTGCTTTTTTCTTGCCATAATACAAATTCTAACAGTCTATTCAGTAGGACTATCAGATGTGTATCCACCTGACTTCTGCCCAACAAAACTCATGGTCCCAACCCCATTTATAAGGCAAGAAATCCCACTTATTAAACCTGACAGGGCACACCTGTGAAGTGAAAACCATTTCAGGTGACTACCTCTTGAAGCTCATCAAGAGAATGCCAAGAGTGTGCAAAGCAGTAATCAAAGCAAAATGTGGCTACTTTGAAGAACCTAGAATATAAGACATATTTACAGTTGTTTCACACTTTTTTGTTAAGTATATAATTCCACATGTGTTAATTCATAGTTTTGATGCCTTCAGTGTGAATCTACAATTTTCATAGTCATGAAAATACAGAAAACTCTTTGAATGAGAAGGTGTGTCCAAACTTTTGGTCTGTACTGTAAATAACATACAACTTTATGGATCTCGAAGTAAAAGCTTACTGCCGTCATAAAAGGTTCCATTGTTGGAGAGAGGCACACCAAGATAGTAACAGAAACGGGTACAAATACTTACCGTAACCAAGTCTAATGAGGTTTGTCCTTCTTGGTTTTTCAAAGTCGGATCTGCGCCATGTGCCAAAAGCAGAGCGCACAGCTGAGTTCTTCCTTTCTGAGCGGCTTCATGCAGCGGGGTGAAGGCCCACTTGTCAGTGGCATTAACACATGCATTGTATTTTATAAGTAAAGCGGCAACGTCCACATGCTGCAAACAACATCACACAGGCGGGTTAGTGCGACGGGTTTACATATAACACACAGCATCGAAGAATTAAATACCATTTAAAGGGGTTGGCCGGTTTCTTAACACTGGGAAAAAAATCTAAACTAAATGGCATTTACATAGCAAATCCAGCTTTGCTGCCGCTACAGTACTTCTGGCTGAGCTGTTATCCGGCAGCGGTGACAACATGTGACTGCTGCAGTCCATTAGTGGTAGTAGCAACCATAGTATTACATGCTGCCAATCATATCAATGCCCATCCGTTTAATACATTGACTCCATCAGAGGGGGAGAGCGCTCTTCATTAGTGGTTCTCTGCTTTAGCTTTTAGAGGATGATCCCCCGCTATGAAATCCATATGTCCCTTTAAATAGGACGGGAACACCGCAATTCTAAGGGTCTCTAGACTAGCAGAGTGTTGAGCCTGTATTCATATGAAACAGAGGGTCTGGTGTTTTTTTCCATTTTGATGTCTTTGTCCCATGGACATCGATTACTTTTTTTTTTTTTTTGTACTGCTTGAAAAAAAAAAAAAAAAAAAACAAGTGTGGTGTTTTTAATGGGTTTTTGCGTACTGCAGTTTTTTTTTTTTTTTAATCAATGTAATTTTTCCAAACTGCTCTAAAGAGCAAGAAGTGACATCACAGGAGGGTTTCCTATATAAAAACGCAAGCCACGCAAAAAAACACATTTAAAAAAATGACCAGGTGCTGAAGCATACGATTTGAACAAAAAACATAAGGTGCAACTACAATGACAAAATCATATTGTGACAATACCTTACAGGGGTTTTCCAGGGAAATACATAAAAAATAAAAAAAGGTCCACAATGGGTTAAAAAAAAAACAAAAAAACAAAAAAAAAAAACCACTCATCCACCCCAATCTCCACCACTGCCATTCTCAAAAAATGGTATTTCCCTGGAAAACCCCTATAATTGCTTTCAAGCACAAAAAATATTTTAATATTCATGATATGGAACCAGTTAAACTGGAATGAATTGCATTTATGACATGGATCAGTAATTATACAACACTACGGGGGAGATTTATCAAACTGGTGTAAAGCAGAGCTGGCTTAGTTGCCCATAGCAACCAAATTCCACCTTTCATTTTCCAAAGGAGCTGTGAAAAATGAAAGGTGGAATCTGATTGGTTGCTATGAGCTATTACCTCTGCATCAAGTTTGTTAAATCTTCCGCTATATATTCAAATTTGGCAAAAGAGCTTAGCTCCCCTATACCACTAATAGTTGTGTAACAGAGTGAGATAACTGACCCCAGTACCTTCAGGGAATGGAACGTAATAAACATAACTCAAAAAGATCCGCTCTCTAAGTGTCACCTTTATTGATAACAAATATACTCCAGAGATTAACCCTTTCAACCCCAGGCCTGTTTTCACCTTCATGCCCAGGCCATTTTTTGCAAATCTGACATGTGTCACTTTATGTGGTAATAACTTTGGAACACTTTTACTTATCTAGGCCATTCTGAGAATGTTTTCTCGTCACATATTGTACTTCACGACAGTAGTAAATATGTGGCAAAATATTTCATTTTTATTTATAAAAAAATACTAAATTTACCAAAAATTTGGAAGAATTTGCAAATTTCCAAATTTCAATTTCTCAATTTTCAAAATAAATAGTAATACCTCCAAAAATAGTTATTATTTTACATTCCCCATATGTCTACTTTATGTTGGCATCATTTTATAAATGTCATTTTACTTTTTTAGGACGTTAGAGGGCTTAGGAGTTTAGAAGCCATTTTTCAAATTTTCACCAAATTTTCCAAAACCATTTTTTTAAGCACCAATTCAGATATAAAGTGATTTTGAGGGGCTTACATAATGAAACCCACCCATAAATGACCCCATTTTAGAAACTACACCCCTCAAATTATAAAAAACTGCTGTTACAAACTTTGTTAACCCTTCAGGTGTTCCACAAGAATTAAAGGAAAATGGAGGTGAAATTTCAAAATTTCACTTTTTTGGTAGATTATTCATGTTAATAATTTTTTTCTTGCAACACAGCAAGGGTTAACAGGAAACTAAACCTCAATATACATTGCTCTGATTCTGCAGTTTACAGAAATACCCCATATCTGGTGGTAAACGTCTCTATGGGTTTGTGGCAGTGGTCAGAAGGAAAGGAGCGCCATACGGATTTTGGAGGCAGATTTTGCTAGAATGGTTTTTAGGCACCATTTTGTAATTGAGAGACCCTGACGTACCCCTACAGTGGAAATCCTCATAAAATGACCCCATTTTGGAAACTACACCCTTCAAAGAATATATTAAGGGGGGTGCTGGCCACTTTGTTTCCAAATTCCATAAATTCCGTAAAAGGGGGTCAAAGTGGCCAGCACCCCCCTTAATATATTCTTTCACAGCCAATTGTTTCCAAATTCCATAAATTCCGTAAAAGGGGTCAATTGGCTGTGAAAATAAAAGGTTTCATTTCTTCCAATAAAATGTTGCTTTAGCCCCAAATTTTTTATTTTTATAAGGGGTAACAGGAGAAAAGCCCCATAGTTTGTTACCAATTTTCTCCTGAATGCGGCAACACCCCATATGTGGTGGTAAACTGCTGTGCGGGTACATGGCAGGACTCAGAACGGAAGGAGCGCCATATGGATTTTGCAGAACAGATTTTGATGGATTGGTTTGCGGGAGCCATTGATTTTTTGTGTTATGTGGGGGCTCATTTTTTGCAGGATGAGGTGACGTTTTTATTGGTAACATTTTGGGGCACTTAATACTTTTTTACACTTTTTGTGAGTCAAGATGAAAAAATAGCTGTTTTGGCATAGTTTTAAAAAAAAATTTTTTTACAGCATTCACCTGAGGGGGCAAATCATGTGATATTTTTATAGAGCAGGTTGTTACGAACGCGGGGATACCCAATATGTCTACTATTTTTATTATTAAGTTTTACACATTAGATGCATTTTAGAACAGAATTAAATCTTGTTTATGTGCTGCCATTTTCAGAGAGCCATATTTTATTTATATACTTTTTCTTTTTTTAACAATTTTTTTTACTTTTTGGGGGGGGAAATGGCATTATTATTTTTTACTTGAAACTTTTATTATTATTATTTTTTAACTTTATTTTTTAACTTTTTTTCACCTTTTTGCACTTTTTTTTTACTTTTGGGGGTTCTGATCCCCTTCACAATGCATTACAATACTCAGCGCTCAGTAATAGTACGGCGCTGGGTATTAAGTCCAGTCACGCAGCGCCGCGTACTGTATCGGCGCTGGGCGTTAAGGGGTTAAAATTGTAGGATAAAAGTGAAAAACATACATATCATAATACAACAAATATTATAAAATACGCACCATTTGAAATCATATGCCAAGAATATCTATATGAGAACGCTGGGTACCACCATAAACCGGTCTCCTTATCTCCAACAGCTTAACTAGAATACTATATATCAGGGATGGCCAGCTGTTACAAAACTACAACTCCCAGCATGCCCAGACTACCTACAGCTATCAGCCTACAGCAGGGCATGGTGGGAATTGTTTTACAACAGCTGGAGAGACACACGTTGGCCATGTCTGCTATATATTGACTATAATCAATAGATGACTTGTAGCCAATGGATATTTAGTAGTCGCAAATCTACAAAATGCATGCACACTGTCCGATCTCCACTATGGAGAGATGAGAACCACACCCATCTCCAGATCGGGGCCCCCGAAGTAAAGGACGGCACACCGCTCTTGTGCAGCTTGTTCTCTATTCATTGCTATGAGAGTTTCCGAAAACAGCTGAGCGAGCGCGTCCAGCGATAAATGGACTGCCAGGAACAGCTGAGCCAGCACTCGGCTATTTCTGTAACTCCCATAGTGGAGAACAGAGGGTGACCATGCATTTTGTAGATTTGCAGCTACTAAATATCACTTGGCTGCAAGTCATCTATTGATTATAGTCAGCATATAACTCAGTATATAAGAGGTTGGAGAAAAGAAGATCGAGAGGAAAACCGCTAGGGCCCGGCAGTTATCTCTTACATCGACATTCCTGGCATTTGATTTATAATACACATTTTATAATATTTATTGTATTCTTTTATTATATGTATGATTTTCATGTGTTTTGCACTTTAAACCTATAATTTTAATCATGGGATCATATTTGTCATCAATAAATATAGAGGAAGTTTCCTATAACTGTGGAACCTAGAGAGCGGACTTTTTTGATTTATAAGTAATCAAAATAAAATAACACAACATTCACTTGGACCCACGTTTGACAATACACCCCTGAATATTTGTGTTTAAGAGGTTTTCCGGGGGGAAATAATTAATAGGCCACAAGAGGTTAAATATAAATGCACCATACTCAACCTCACCAACCCCCCACCACTGGACTGGTTGCTGCTGCTCTTCACTTCCTGATTTGACACACCGCAAAAACCAGGAAAGGCCTACTAAGCCAATCCCTGGCCACAGAAGTGATCTGCCTCCATCAGTGCTTGGTTGAGAGGGCCTTTCATGGCATTTCCAACAAGTCGAGACAGGAAATGAAGAGCAGCTGGGACCATACCAGCAGGGAACAGCAGTAGTAGGGTATCTGTAAAGAAGAGTATGAGCAGGAGCTGAGCAGATCAATATATAGTTTTGTAGGGGAAAAAAAAATTCTGTAAATCTTTACATTTATATCTCTGCTTTTTGTGAACGTAAGACAAACCTGGTGTACAGCTATCAGTGACTGACAGCTATCTCTCTGTATACACACTTATACAGACAATGTTATCAAACACTGATAACACCCCCCCTGTGTACAGCTATCAGTGACTGACAGCTGTGTGTATATGTATACATACTTACACAGAGAATGCTATCACTGATAACACCTCCCCTGTGTACATCCATCAGTGACTGACAGCTATCTCTGTATACACACTTACACAGAGAATGCTATCACTGATAACACCTCCCCTGTGTACAACTATCAGTGACTGACAGCTATCTCTGTATACACACTTACACAGAGAATGCTATCACTGATAACACCTCCCCTGTGTACAGCTATCAGTGACTGACAGCTATCTCTGTATACACACTTACACAGAGAATGCTATCAATCACAGATAACTCCTCACCCATGTACAACTGAAGTAAAAAAAAAAAATGCACACATTGAAATTTATAAATTACAATTTTTACTGAATCTAAACCTATGCATCTATACAAGTAAACAATACTATACATCAGTCTGCTCAGCTCCTCCTGCTCTATAACCGGCTGCTTGCCAAATGCACTGCATTTTGAGGCCCTCTTTAAAATGACAACATACCCCATAAGATGCTGCATTGTGCAATGGGATTAGTCCTCCTTTATCTTGTGCGTTTACATCGGCTCCATGTTGTAACAAGTACTCGGCAACTTCCAGGTTATTGTAGCCAGCTGGTAAGAAGACAGACATAAAAATGTTGCAGTCTCAGCAATATCAAATCAATGGCGTCTTCAGGCACAGTGGTTGAGCCCTAAAATGACTTACACGTTTCATACTCGCTGTTTCTCCTGTGCCATTACAAACAGCAACGGTGACATTTCACTCTGCTCATCACTGTGACGGTCCTGGATTGAGCAACTGACAGCTGCAGCCAATCACTATCCTCGGTGGTAGACCACTTAACACACTGATTGGCTGTAGTGGTCACGTGTCTTATCCAGGCACGTCCCATTGTTTGTAAACGCACAGCGGCAAGAGAGCCATCAAATGGCAAAAATGAACTTAAAGGTTTCAACAATTTTGGTCACTACTGTACGGTTATCATCTATGGCAGGCATGCCCAACCTGCAGCCCTCCAGATGCTGCAAAACTACAACTCCCAGCATGCCTGCACAGCCTACAGCTATTAGGGCATGCTGAGAATTGTAGTTTTGCAACAGCTGGAGGGCCACAGGTTTAGCATCCCTGATCTACGGGATTTTTACTGTCTGCCTATTAAGCTCTGCAGCAGACAAGGTTTAAGGGGAATCTGTGACCAAGTAACTGTAATGAAAACCAGCTGCATGTTCAGATGTGCGCTTGTCAAGAAAGTGTAATGCTCTCTCCCATCCTTATCTGCGCCCTAATTCAGAGAAATAATGCATTTTAAGGGCATCTGTCAGCAGATTTGTACCTATGACACTGGCTGACCTGTTACATGTGCACTTGGCAGCTGAAGACATCTGTGCTGGTCCCATGTTCATATGTGTCCACATTACTGAGAAAACCATCATTTTTCTCAGCAATGCAGGCACATATAAGCATGTGACCAACACAGATGTCTTCAGCTGCCAAGTGCACATGTAACAGGTCAGCCAGTGTCATAGGTACAAATCTGCTGACAGATGTCCTTTAATAAAATGATATGGCACATACAAAGAGGGGGACATACAACTTCCATTAGATGCTTATGTGCACCATTCACCCAGTGAGATGCTTTAGTAATAACCAATACTGACCAGCTAAATGTAGCGGAGTAGAATGCCTGCCCTGCGTGTCCCTGCAGTTGACATTTTCCAGGGTGCACAATTTCCTAACTCGAGCCACACAGCCTCTTTTAGCAGCATCTAATAAGGCAGCATCTCCACGAAGAAGATCTTGAATGTCTGTATCGCCATCCTTGACCAGATCCAAAGGAGTGTTCCCGTCTCTGTTCTTCTTTGTTGAATCAGCTCCATGCTGTTTGTACAAGAGTAGTAAAAACTTCTTAGAACACAGAAGAAAGGAACCTTGGCTTACACCTCAACTAGAGTTCTTCAGCAATCCTCCAGTGGTGCTGAACGCTTAGGGAATAAAAATCTCATAGACCAGAAGATTTTCTCCATTACAAGTTTATACTAAGGTCCTATAATGCTGCTCTCCACCTCGCCAAACAGACCTACTTCACCACTCTCTTCATTATCTGATATTCCAAAAAACTCTAATACAGACCTCTGTGCTGAAGATCTGGCCAGAAGATCGATTACTGTAACTCATTACTAATTGCCCTCCCCTTCATCAGACTCTCCTCTCTCCAATCTATCCTTAATGCAGCAGCCAGGCTCATCTATCTGTCTAACCACTACTCCAAGTCCATACAGTATAGGATTCAATTTAAATTCCTCATTCTCACCCACAAAGCCCTCCTCAGTGCTGCCCCCTACATCTCCTCCCTCATTTCTGTCTACCACCCTACCCGTGCCCCACCAATGATTTACGATCCACCATAAACAGAACCTCTCAGTTCCCTCTTTGAGACTTCTCCCGAGCTGCACCAGTTCTCTGGAATGCCCTACCTACACAGTTTTAGGCGCCCTTTTAGGGTGGCCTATCACATTCCCTCACCTAACTTCCCCCAACCTCATCCTTCAGAACCATTCACCACACCCCGTACACTCGGAAGCACTACATTTACCAGCTGGTGAGTGGCTTGTACAGCTTTATATATACTCCCCTACTTTAAGATGGCCGGACCACTGTAAAAGCAAGCACTTTTCCCTATGCGTCACCCCCTCTCCTAATAGATTGCAAGCTCTTGTGAGCAGGGCTTCATTCCTCGTTTTAATTGCTGACTTTTTTTGTTTCTATGTTATGCAGGATTTGAATTGTACACTTGGATTGTAAAGCGCTGTGCAATACGTGGGCTCCACATAAAGATTATTATTCATACATACTTTACGCTACTTTCAAAGTGCTACCGTATATTTCAGGACTGTAAATACACCAGAAATGGAAGTTCAGGGACTAACGTTCCCAATCCATTTGAGGAAAAACTAAAGGTTGAAAAATCTCCAACTTAAAGAATTCTGGTTCTCACTCAAAGCAAATACTGAAACTTGCCCAAAGCAATCAGAGCTCAGTTGTCATTTCTGAAACTACTCAAGAAAAAAAACGTAAGTCGTGAGAGCTATGGACAACAGGGACAGTTTCTATAAATGTCGAGCACTGGTTCATCTGTATAGAGTCTAGGAATCAACCTGTGCTTCAGAATCTACCACTGGATACACTGGGTTAGAGAGTACATGACTAGCATGTCACACATTACTCAGTTCTGTGACCATCATACCTGAAGCAGTAGCTTGCAAATCTCATATTTCCCTTTTGCTGCGGCCTCATGTAACGGCGTGAACTTCCACAAATCTGCAACATTAATAACTGCTCCATGTTTGACAAGTAGCTCTGCTACCTCATAGTGTCCATACGAACAGGCATTGTGTAATGGGACTAAGCCCCTAAAAAGAAAAGAAGAAATCATGTAGTTCGCCAGCTGCTTAAACTTTTACCCAGAGGCACTATGCATTTATAATGTAACGGGCCCATATACTACACCTCTGTGTTTCCATTGTTTACATGGCATGCTCCATTTTATGCCATATTACACAGGTATTCACTTCTAGAAGGGACTAAGGGCTGATCACCGGATCAGGCATAGCTGGACACGGCTGTGCACCAACAGACCACATTGACTAACAGGGTCCAGCTGCGCCAGCTTCGGCTGGACAAAAAAAACAAAACAAAAACAAAACACGTATACAGGACTTTTTGTGCAGCCGAAGGCGGACCCCATTATAGTCAATGAGGTCTGGAATGCACGACCGAATCAGACTGTGCCGGATCCGATGAACTCCAGATGGCTGTTCCTCAGCCGGATCAGTTGAACGCAGATGCGAATCAGCCCTAAGTGTATGTAATAAGGTGAAATATTTGGTTTATTGGCAAAAAGCAAGAAAAGTAAAATACGCCATTTCTGGTCTTAATTACAACTTGAAAATTGCATCTGTACACAATACTTCCCCAAAATTAATTTGCAATCTGTTTTTCATTTTATTTTACTTTGCACTAATTTCATAAAAATAAAGTCAACTATGGAAAAAGCCGGGGTGTAAGAAAACGATGAATGAAAACAGTAAAGTTGTTTTCCTAAGAAAACTCTAAGTTAGCCTGGGAACTGCTTACCCTTTGTCTTTTGCATGGACGTCAGCACCGTGCTGCAACAGATACTCCACTACAGCCACTCGATTGTAGCCTGCAGCGAAATGGAGGGGAGTAGACTGACGGCCTTCTACATCTCTGCAGTTAACGGTTTGTGAATTACATAGTTTCTAGGAGTAAAAAGAGAACATGACACTTTTATATACAAATCTTAGCCCACACAAAGCAAACAGTGCTTGCCTGTAGCAAGCCAACATATCTGCAATAATATCACAACGTCCAACTGAAACTTCTCAGGAGAGGTCATCAGTATCTGATTGGGGGGGCTCCGACACCCTGCACCCCCGCCGGTCAGCTATTTAAGAAGGCACTGGCCTTCTCCGTGCTCACCAAGCACAGCGCCATACATTGTACAGTGGCTGTACTTGGAATCGCACTCAGCACCACAGAAGTGAATGAGGCTGGGTGCTATACAATGTACAGTACTGTGCTTGGTGAGCACGGAGAAGGCCACTGCCTTCTCAAACAGCTGATCAGCAGGGGTGCCAGGTGTTGGATCCCCATCCATCAGATACTGATGACCTATCCAGCTACAATGTACAGAGACAGCCCCACTGGGGACAGGGATTGAAGAGAGTGACAAAGTCTAATTAGCAGCCTCCGGCTCTCCAGGTGTTGTGAAACTACATCTCCCATCATGCACACTTGCTTGGCTGTTTTCTAAACTCCCACAGACGTGAAAGGAGCATGCTGGGAGTTGTAGTTTCACAACAGCTGGAGTGCAGTAGGTTGCTGATCCCTGCGCTAATGCTTGAGCTCTCTCAACCAGACACACACAAGCACTCACCTTTACTGTCTCTAGGTCTCCAGCTTTTGCAGCCTCCAGCAGCTGTCGATCTGCATCCGTATTACTGAACGACAAGCCTTCTGGTAAAGAGACACATTACATTAATGTAAAGCAACCGCAATTAAAAATGATAAAACCTGAAATGAATCTGTCAGATGATTTCTGCTGCCGTATCCGAGAGTGGGAGATGATAGAGGGAAAGAGCAGGGTAATCAGGACTCACTGTTTTTCCTAGTCCTGTGAGGATCTACTGACAAATCCTGCTCTAAATCACAAAAACCTATAAATCACACTGCGTAAAGGGAACCTGTTATCTTCGAAACACCCCCTGAACTAGAGTAAGCGGTGTATAGTGTAGGTGACGTAGAGTCTGGTTATGTAATTTTTATCTTCATACTCACTTCCATTCTGACTCTGTGCTCCCACAAACCTGCAGTAAAATGCACTCAGTGGACTCCAGTGCTCACTCACATAATGGAGAGGACTCAAAGAGGAGTCCTCTCAATGCATTTTACTGCAGGTTTGTGGGAGAACAGCGTCAGAATGGAAGTGAGTATGAAGATAAAACTTACATATTCGGATTCAGCATCACTTACACTGTACATCTCTTACTCTAGTTCAGGGGGTGTTTCGGAGATGACAGGTTCCCTTTAAGGGTCCATTCGCAAAATAGCAGAATAGGTGCAGCCCCATTCACTTCAATGATAGCGGGCAGCCGCGGCTCCACAAAGAAAAAAAAAAAAAAGATAAAACATGTCGCAATAGCGAACAAGAATAAGCATAGAGAACGGGCGCCAGGCCGTGTGTTCCGCAACTTCCACAATACCATGGCCGTCTGAACAGCCCCTGACTCCTCTCCGGCCATCACAGGCAGCTCTCAGATAGGACAGCACAGATCACTTGACAAGTCCTCTTTCTGGGATACACAGTACTAAGATATAAAATCAGTACCTTGGAGGAGTTGCTGAACACTCTCATTCCCCATCTGAAGGGCAGTGAAACCCTGTAGGGATACAATTGCTGGATCACATCCTGAGTTCAAGAGAATTCGGCAGGTTTGCAAATGGCCACAATGTGCCGCACGATGGAGGCATGTCTGCCCCAAATTGTCCAAAGCATTTATCTATTGTAGGAGGGAAAAAAAGTAAGATTCAAATCTCAAAAGCAATCCTTTGATACATGTAGGTTTCTTCAGATTAAATATAAAGTATGGCACATGAGGACAGTGAATTCTCACTATACAGTTACATTTATACTATGTCGGTACTATGTCACCTCAGACCGACCTATTTAAAGGGTTTCTCCAAGTTATATTTATAGATCACCTATCCTTAGGATAGGTCATCAATATCAGATCAGCGGGGGTCCGACACCCGGAACCCCGCCAATCAGCTGTTTGAAGCGGAGGTGCGCCGTACCAGCGCTGCCTTCTCTTCATTGTTTACATCCTAGCCGTAACATGGGTAGCTGTGAGTAGGTGTAATTACACTTAACTGCCCCTTTTATTTCAATGGGAAGGATCACTCCCATACACGTCTATTGGAGGGATCTGTCCTACTGAAATGTATGGGGCGATTAGGTGTAATTACACCTGCTCACCACTACCCATGTTACGGCTAGGATGTAAACAATGAAGAGAAGGCAGCGCTGATATGGCGCGCTCCTTCTCTTCAAACAGCTGATCTGCAGGGGTGCCGCATGTCGGACCCCCGCTGATCTGATATTGATCACCTATCCTGAGGATAGGTCATCAATTAATATAACTCGGAGAACCCCTTTAACTACAGTACTCTATGAGCAGTTCTGCGGCCGCTCAGTTTCAGATCAGTAAATATATCTGTACGCTCATACCCCATTACCACTCAGAGATAGAAATGACTGATCTGAATGCAGTGGGAGCAGTAACGCTCATGCCGTGCTCTAGTCAACAGTGCTGGTCCGAGGACCTTCTATATTCAATACAAGCTTTTCCTACCTTTGCCTCATGTTTCAGCAGCACCTCTACAACATCATTGTGGCCCTTCTCTGCTGCAACGTGGAGCGGCGTCAAAAAGCTTTTATAGGCAAAAAGAACAAAAATTAGAATTTGTAAATAATTAAGGGTTCTATGTTCACAGAAATGCTGAGCAGAATAAGGCTTACTCTTTGGTCTTTTCATTGATGTTCGCTCCTTTCCTAAGCAGCAGCTCACACACTTGTTTCCTCTTGGGGTATGGAGATGATGCAGCAAAATGCTATAAGACATAAAACACACAAACAATATAGAACTCCCTTAGAAGTTTCCTTTCCATTGTTTTTGAGTTGGTTGTAAAGTTCCAATAATTTCAAGCAGAATGCACAAAAACAGTGCTGAAATAGTTTTTTTTTTGTTTTCTTAGTAGTCCTGTGACTTTTTTGAAGGGAACCTGTCATGTCCTATCAGTGATTGACAGCCTTCCCTCTATGACTGTGTATACAAAGAGACCTGTCAATCACTGATAGCTCCGCCTTCTGGACTTCAAAGCCCAGAATAAGCAGGAATTTAAATGAATAAATTACAAGTTAGGCCTCGTTCAGACATCCCTGGAGCACGGTCCGTGAAAACCTAGATTGTGTTCCTTCTGAGTGCAGGAGCGCACAGCGTCATTGGTTGCTGGCCGATTAGCTGTTTGAGAAGGCACCGGCGCTCCCGTGAGCACCAAGGCTTTCTCTTAGCTTTTCCTAGGCCAGTGACGTCACGTTCATCGGTCATGTGGCCTAGAAGCGGTTCAGCCAATTGAATGGGGCTGAGCGCGATACCAAGCACAGCCACTGGACAATGTATGGCGCTGTGCTTGGTGAGCTGAGAGAAGGCCTCGGCGCTCAAGAGAGTGCCGGTGCCTTCTCAAACAGCTGATCGGCGGGGGTCCGAGGATCCTATCCTGAGGATAGGTCATCAGTAGTTAACTCCTGGAAAACCCCTTTGAAGGGCATCTGTCAGCAGATTTGTACCTATGACACTGGCTGACCTGTTACATGTGCACTTGGCAGCTGAAGAAATCTGTGTTGGTCCCATGTTCATATGTGTCCACATTGCTGAGAAAAAGGAAGTTTTATATGCAAATGAGCCTCTAGGAGCAACGGGGGCGTTACCATTACACCTAGAGGGCTCAGCTCTCTGCAATTACCACGCCCTCTTCACTTTGACTGACAGGTGCAGTGTAGGGGGTGTAGCAGTAGCAGAGAGAGCAGAGCCTCTAAGGTGTAATAACGCCCCCATTGCTCCTAGAGGCTTTATTTGCATAGCCAGCGTCAAAGAAGCAAATCTGCTGACAGACGCTCATTAACTAAATGTAACTTTTAAAAAAATAAAATGTCGGCCATCTCCCAAGAATTCCTTTTCTGGAACACTTTTAAAGTTGCTATTTTGTGGAAAACACGATGAAGATAAGCCTGTTTTCCCTGGAGTCCTGCTTTACTGGGAAGTGGGGTCAGACAGATGACCTGTGAATAGCTCACTGTAGAAAAATGTTGAATCTGTGTTTTTTCATTCTACAGTCTCTGACATACATTGATTTTCCAGGCTAGCAGAGGCGTTGTGGAATTCTCCCATGAGAAAGTTATAAGAAAAAAAAAAAAGTGCAATGATGGTGCTTTCAGGGTAACAGTTAACCACTTGTCAGCCTTTGCAAAGATTAGAAACCTTTTCCTTACCGATCTCAACTGTAATTGACTATTATCTATGTACATAGACCTCTTTTCATATGTACAGTGCCATGGGATGAATGGCCCTATAATAATAATTACGTATTGTACATAAAAGAACTAAACTATTAAGAAAATATTCCAAAAAGCTGCAACTGATGGTGGTTTCCTTTTCTCCATAATGCCCTATTCACATCCTTTTACCTGCCCGTCTTTAGATGAAAGGGAGAAATATTCTCTAATATTTCCTTAGGGAACATTTCCCCTCTCACTTGTCAAGACTCTTTTTGATCTAAAATGTCAGATGAGGGAATGGATCTCCGGGATGCTATAAGGAGGTTCTCCATCTGTATACACTTTTAGCCAGTTCTCTTGCTCTCACAGCCTTTGAAGAGCAGATTGAAACCACCCTTCACCATCTCTTACTGATGCATTAATATTCTTGCTAAATACATACAGGTGGAATCACTTCTTCAAAAGGACTTTTACGGTACTTAAAGAGTACATTTCACTACCTAATGAAGTTGTCCGCTTACTGGAGATGCTCAACCTTTATTTTCTTATAGACCGCTCCGATGTACCGCTAGGGCCCTTTTGGCTTCATATGCTACTTAGGACCATTAGTACAGGGAGGAGGAGACCTCTGCTCTCTTCAGTGGGCGTCTCCTTCTTCCTGGCAGTGACGACCATGAAGAACACAAGCTGTTCTCGTGAGATTTGGTAAGTCTCACGTGAACTGGCTATGTAAGCGAATACACCGAGTACTATACTCTGTTACATTGCCTGTTCTTGTGAGAATTACCAAATCCGGTGAAAACAACTCCCTTTCTCCCTGGCTGTAAAGCGATCTGCTGCAATTGGATGGAATCACAGCCAGGGAGAAGGAGATGCCCACTAGGAGCGCCGAGGTCTCCTCCTCCCTGTACCGATGGTCCTAATTAACATATGTGGTGCCAGAAAGCAAAGAGGGGCATAGCGGCGCAACGGAGGAGACTATCAGAAAAAAAAGTTGAGCATCTGCAGCAGGCTGACTACTTCATAAAGTATAAAACATGAAGTCCTCTTTAATAAGTGATAACATTCTTAGTATAGATCATCAATATCAGACTGGCAAGGGTTCGACTCCTGGGCCGCCTGGTATGATAATGGAACGGAATGCGTTTTGGCGGATTCCGTTCTGTTCAGTTACGTTTTGTCCCCATTGACAATGAATGGGGACAAAACTGAAGCTTTTTTTTTCCGGTATTGAGCCCCTATGATAGTGTGAAAGTAGCAGAATGGTAAATGCATAGACCTCGGGAAGTGCATATCATTTATTTCAATACATGTGGAATAGGACATTTACCAGCGCTGTCTCGTGAGTCTGAGGATGTTTGAAATTGACTATTTCCAGTGAGAGATGTTTCTTAATTCGAGCGACATCTGCTTCCCTCGCTGCCAGGAGCAATGAATGACCTTTAAATTCATCTAGAAAGAGAGTAATAGCAAACAGATTAGATAACAAACAACTGCAAGCACTGGGCCATCTTCTCATGTTTCCCATCAAATGGAAACAGCTGTGGGTCCCTTTAAAAGGCAATTAAAGGGGTTGTCCGAGTTATGAAAAAAAATATATAGCACTTCAAATCTGATGGGCAGCAATATATAACCAAGTTAAGCAAGTTTTAGGCAAAAAAAATCCATATTTCCTCATTTCCCTGGTTCTCTTCTGGTCTTTGTTTACATGCAATAACAATCTCAGCTCCTCCCCCTTCTCCCCCCCTCTATGCAAAGGGAATGAATACAAGTGCTGAGTGACATGTCTGCCTGCTGGAATACTCAGCAGCATGTTGTATGTGTAGGACTACAAGTCCCAGCTGTACAATGACACTGCTGATACACACAGGAAATTCTCCCTACCTGTTCTTGTACAATACAATTCCTCTATAGCTCCTTGCCCAGCATTTGTCTCCTCTCACTGCTGCAGCTACTATTTGTTCTAAAGCCTTGAGCCCTCAGTGTGTTCTGACTGAAGGGGTTAATGTTTTATCTGAAGGAAACCAGGAAGAAAGCAGATAGCAGGAGCCGGCAAAGAAAGGGGGCGTGGCCAGTGACGTCTCGTGTACAGACTCTTATCTGAACTGAGGCTTGTGAACCAAACATCACAGAGCAGAGAGATAAGATGACATCACAGGTCATGTGACCCTGAGTCAACTCTGAGAAACCAGCAGCTTTAGAAACACAAAGTATATGGGAAAGTTGTTATACCTGACAAGTTAGAAACATATAAAGAACAAAAAAATAACTCGGACAACCCCTTTAATGGCATCAAACCATCTCTTCTCAATAGCTGCCTGACCGTGAGCAGAGGCAAGAGCTAAATTTACAAGTAGCAATTGCCTCTGCTGTATGAGGACACCCCCATAGAGAATCGCGGTCTCTGGGCAGCAGATCTGTGTTTCCCCAGAACGATCTGCGGCTCAGAAATGACGATTCTGGATGCTGCATTTTTTCCTCCAATGAATGAGTGTGTGCTCTTGGTGATCAGTGGCACCTTCACACATTATCCTTGGAACGCTCCTTCCCGTTAATTTCCCCAAACAATGGTCTGTGTACAGGGGCCTTTAGATGCAGGTGTAAACTCATTGTAACCCCAGGAATAAGGGTGGGGTTCACATTATGTTTTTTCCATCCATTTAACGTACACAAAAATGTATACGTTAAACGAATGCCTCAGACTGATACCATACAGTGGCATCCGTTCACCATAGAGTTCCATTGTCAAAAACAAAAAAAGGTTTTTTTTTTTTTTTTAACGGACTGTGAAGAACACAAAAACGTGGTGTGCTGAGTTTTTGTATCCTTTTTTTTTTTTTGTTGTGTCTTCAAACGCAGGCATAATCCTTGATGTGAACCCACCCTAAGCTATAGCCTGCTAAGCACCTAACAGAAATCTATATACAGGAATGTCAGTACTCACAAGCTAATCGCTCCTTTAGCTGTGGTGTAGGTGCCAGATCAATGGCACTTTTGTTGTGACAGTTCAGCATGTGGGGATCGGCTCCATAGCTCAGCAGGAGGGAGCACACCTCCACACGGTTCTTAGAGGCAGCTTCATGAAGAGGAGTAAATTGCCAAAGGTCCATTGCGTTCACACAGGCACCACGCTGTAAGGCAAGAAAGTCTAAATTACAAATGTATCTTCTAGTAATCATGGACAAGCTTTACTGAAAGCCTTTAGTCCCCAGGAAATGCCTGCTAAATCCAGCAGCGGCTGCGGCTTGTCACCACTGTGGTCAATGACTCTCTAAGCAGACATCTCCTGCCGTTTCCTGTGTGTGTCCAGATGGGACCAAGGAGTAAAGAGCAGCAGGGGCAGGTAAGTGTCAGGACAGCAGCCGTGAGGATTGGTTTGGATGAGTATTTTTTATTTTTTTTTACCCATTCTAAGCATATATAAAAAAATGTCTTCTGCTGGCAATAGCCCTAACCTCCATACCAAGGAACAAACCTAGTAATGTTACTTAAAGGGGTTGTCCAGGTTCAGAGCTGAACCCAGACATATCCCCACCTTCACCCCTCTGGCCCCCCTGACATGAGCATCAGAGCATTTCATGCTCCGATGCTCTCCCTTGCCCTGCATTGGCTCGTTTTTATTGTCACAATGCTAGATGGAGGCTTCTGCCCGGCAGTGACGTCACCGGCTCTGATGGGCAGGCTTTAGTGCTGCCCTAACCATTTTACAGAACTCCACAAAAATGCCTTTGCCTTGCGTGATTCAGCACAGGGCAAAGGAGAGCAATGGAGCATGAGGTGCTCTGATGCTCATACCAGGGGCGCCAGAGGGGTGAACAAGGGGATATGTAGAGCTGAACCCGGACAACCCCTTTAAAGAGGTTGTCACAGTTTGGAAAAACAGGATTTTTGTAAAACTTACCGTAAAATCCCTTTCTTGTGGCTTCATTGGGGGACACAGCACCAGTGGGATATAGGTAGCTGCCACTAGGAGGCGACACTAGACAACAAAAAAGAAGGCCCCGCCTGGCAGCCTATATCCCTCCCACGGACACCAGGCTAGCTCAGTTTAGTTAAAAAGCAGTAGGAGCCAAAAGAAAAAAAAAAACGAACCAGTCTGAACCCGGGAACGAGAACTCAAGGAACAGCAAACAAGCCCGGGAAAAAGAACAACCCAGAATAAACAGGGTGGGAGCTGTGTCCCCCAATGAAGCCACAAGAAAGGGATTTTACGGTAAGTTTTACAAAAATCCTGTTTTCTTGTGCCTATCATTGGGGGACACAGCACCAGTGGGACGTACAAAAGCAGTCCCAGAGGGTGGGAAAAAAGAACAATTCCCAGGTGGCCAGCCTAACGTACGGCGGCCTGCAGAACCCTGCGGCCCAGGCTGGCATCAGAAGAAGCCAGGATGTGGACCTGGTAAAACTTGGTAAAGGTATGGACCGAGGCCCAGGTGGCGGCTTTGCAAACCTGGGACAACGATGCATGATGGCGAACCGCCCATGAAGCTCCCACGGCCCTGGTGGAATGGGCAGAGACCCGGAAGGGAGGGGACCTGTCCCGAGAGCGATAGGCCTCAGAGATGGCGGCCGTAATCCAACGCGCAATGGTCACCTTAGAGGCGGCAAGACCCCTGCGGGGACCCTCAGGAATGACCTTCGGAAGGAAGGAAGGGAGAGGGCGCAAGACCACCCTATCCTTGTGCAAGACAAGATAGGGGGAGCGACAGGAAAGAGCGGCTAATTCAGATACTCGGCGGATGGATGAAACCGCCACCAGAAAAGCGACCCTCCAAGAGAGAAGACGCAGGGAAATCTCTCGCAAGGGCTCAAAAGGAGGACCCTGGAGCACATCGAGCACCAAGTTAGGATCCCAGGGCTCGATGGGGGGCCGGAAGGGGGGATTCAGACGAAGAACACCTTGTAAAAAGGTCTTCACCTGGGAGCGCAGAGCCAAAGCCCTCTGAAAAAGCACAGACAGGGCGGAGACCTGAGACCGAAGGGTAGAATGGCTGAGACCCTGGTCAAGGCCGGACTGTAAAAAAGAGAGGATCTTAGGTGTAGAACAAACGAGAGTGTGTACACGACGTTGCTCGCACCAAGAAAAAAAGGATTTCCAAACCCGATGATAAATACGAGCCGACTGAGGCTCGCGGGCCCTAAGCATAGTCTGGATGACAGACTCAGACAGACCCCGAAATCTCAGCACCGCGGCCTCAACAGCCAAGCCGTCAAATTGAGCTGAGGTAAAGTGGGGCGGAAGATCGGCCCTTGAGAAAGGAGGTCGGGCCGCAGGGGAAGACGCCAAGGGGCGTCGGCCAGGAGGTGGATCACGTCGGCGTACCAGGACCGGCGAGGCCAGTCCGGAGCGATAAGGATGGCGGGAACGCTGAGAACCTTCAGACGTTAGAGGACCCGCGGAAGAAGAGGGAGCGGGGGAAACAGGTAAATCAGGGAGAACTGATCCCAAGGGGTCACCAGGGCGTCCACTGCGAACGCGCGAGGATCCCGAGCCACGTAAATGGGAAGCCTGTGATTGAGCCTGGATGCGAACAGATCCACGTCGGGGGGGCCCCACCGACGGCAAACCTGTAGAAACACCTGTGGATGGAGAGACCACTCTCCTTGGTCCAGGGACCCGCGACTGAGATGATCCGCCGCCCAATTGTCTACGCCCGGAATGTGGATGGCTGAGAGAGCCGGGACACACCGTTCCGCCCAGCAGGGAATCCGAGCGGCCTCCGCCATCACGGAGCGGCTCCTGGTGCCCCCCTGGCGGTCCACGTAGGCAACGGCGGTGGCGTTGTCCGTCTGAACCCGAACAGGGAGACCCCGGAGGAAATCGGTCCATAGAGTCAAGGCCAGACATATCGCCCGAAGCACCAATAATTGATGGGAAGGCGCGACTCCGGCAAGGTCCACGTGCCCTGAGCCGTCAGGACACCGAAAATTGCACCCCACCCGGTCAGGCTGGCATCGGAGGTGACGACCAGCCATTGAAGGGGGAGAAAGGAGCGGCTCTGAAGAAGAGCTGGGGACGTCAGCCACCAAAGCAACTCTCTGCGGACTGCCGGGGAGAGGACGAACTTCCTGTCCAGGGAGAGTGGAGACTTGTCCCGCTGGGCCGGAATCGCTCCCTGGAGGGGACGAGAGTGGAACTGAGCAAAAGTGACGACCTCGAACGAGGAGACCATCTTGCCCAGCACCCGCATGCCGAAGCGGAGCGAAAGGGGGGCCCGAGCGGAGTCAGGAGACAGCCGAGCGTAGGGAAGAGATCTTGTCGCGAGGCAGGAGAACCCGAGCCTTCTCGGTGTTGAACAACATCCCCAGAAACTCCATCGAGCGAGAGGGGAGCAGAAACGACTTCCGGAAGTTGATCACCCAGCCGAAACTGGAAAGCAGATCGAGCGAGACCTGAAGGCTGGACTGAGCATCCTGCAAGGTGCGGTCCTTTACCAAAAGGTCGTCCAGGTACGGGATGACCGCCGCTCCTCTGGCACGAAGGAGAGCCATGAGGGGGGCAAGGGTTTTGGTAAAAACCCGGGGCGCTGCTGAAAGACCGAAGGGCAAGGCGACAAACAGGAAATGTTGAGAACCGATGGCGAAACGAAGAAAGCGCTGAAGGGTCAGCGCGATGGGCACATGGAGATATGTGTCGCGTATGTCTATGAAAGCGAGAAACTCGCCCTGTTCCAGGGACGCGACCACCGACCGCAACGATTCCATGCGGAAGTGGCGGAGGCGGACATAGCAGTCGAGGTGCTTCAGATCCAGGATGGGCCGAACAGAGCCGTCCTTCTTGGGGATGGTGAACAGGTTTGAGTAGAAGCCCTGAAAGCGCTCGAAAGGGGGGGACTGGAAGTACAACACCTTGAGCAAGGAGGTGGTGAACAGCACGGGAAAGAGCCAAAAGCCCTGCAGAAGAGCGGGGGATCCGAGACAGGAAAAAACGAGGAGGCGGAAAGGACGCAAACTCGATCCTGTATCCGGAAGACACCACCTCCCGAACCCACGCGTCGGTGACGTGGGCGAGCCATACCTCCTTGAAGGAGAGCAGACGACCCCCCACTCGAGGGAAAAACCCGAGTGGGGGAAAGCCTTCAGGAAGAAGACTTGGGGGCAGGGCCCCTGGAAGGGCGGGGGCGTGGCTGCCAGGACGGCCGGGGCTTAAAGGAGGGCTTCCCGGAAAAGGAGGCTGAGGGAGCATCCTTCGAGGACTGCTGACGAGCAGGGGCATGGAAGGAGCGAAAGCGACTGGAACGCTTCGGAGGCTGGGAGCGCCTGGGCCGGTTCTGTGCAACAAAGAACTCTTGCCACCGGTGTCGTCAGAAATAATCTTGTCCAACCGCTCCCCAAAAAGCCTGTTCCCTGTAAAGGGAAGACACGTAAGAGCCTTCTTAGAGGTGGCGTCAGCCGACCACGATTTCAGCCAAACAGAGCGATGAATGGCAACGGAGTTGGCCACAGCCCGAGCCGACAGCCGAGCCGCTTACTGGGAAGCATCACACAGATACTTAGAGGCATGAAGAATCTGTGAGGCCAGGGGAAGCAGCTCCTCACGAGGGACCTCCGAGGAGATGTCACGGACCAGTTGCTTGGCCCAAGCGGAGCAGGCCTTACTGACCCAAGACGCCGCAAAAGTAGGGCGAAGGGCAGAACCCGCAGCAATGAAGACGGATTTAGAGAACGTGTCAATCTTCTTGTCCACAGGATCCGTCAGGGACGCACCGTCCGCTAAGGGGAGGGTGGTAGATTCAGACAGCCGGGAGACAGGGGGGTCCACAGTAGGTGGGACCGTCCAGGCGGAGACTAAATCCGCAGCAAACGGAAAAAGTGCTTCTGTCCGCTTAGAGGAAGGAATGCGCCGGTCGGGGTGCTTCCATTCCTTGTCCAAGAGATTCTCAAAGTCTTCATGACTAGGGAATACCAGCGGTAGCCGCTTATGGCGACTAAACGAAACTTCACCTCTGGCACAGAGGGAGATTCATCCCGGACATGGAGTGTGTCCCGTACTGCACGGACCAAGGCTTGCACCGCAGAGGCCAGATGGTCCTCCCTGTCAGACTCTGAGGCAGAGTCACAGGGGTCCCCCGAGGCGTCAGAGAGGTGTTGCTGAGAACCACCCGCAGTGGACTTTCCTGGGGAAAGGTCAGAGGAACACCGGGAAGGTGACCGAGAAGGAGAACGCCTACGCCCCTTGGAGGACCGTCCCCTGGAAGGGGAGTCAGGAGACACCTGAGGAGGGGTCGCAGAGGGGGGCGTCTGGGACGGCAACCGGTCAATGGCGTGGATCAGGACCTGAGACAGCTTAGAGAGGTCACCGACCGCCTGGGTCAGGGACCTAGCCCACTCGGGTGGGGCCGCAACCGAACCAGAGGGAGCGGGAGCCTCAGTGGGGAGGGTACCAGGAGTAAGGCAAAGCGCACATAGGGAGCTAGATTGACCGCTAGGGAATTTCTGACTACAGCGAGCGCACGCAAAGTGCGTCGCCACAGCTACCGGAGCATGCTGCCTTGGGGGTCGTCCCGGGGACCAGACATGGCGAAGGGCTCACGGACAAGCAATAGCCTGGGGAAAGAGGAGTATCACCCACTGGGTGCTTACCAGACCCTGGAGCTGTATACCACTGCAGCTGCGGACCCCTGGAAAGGCAGCAGATCGGCTGAAAAACAGTCCTTGGAGCAGAGCCACGGCAGGCTGAGACTGAAGGAGAACCACCCCCCCCAAAGGAGGGGCCTAAGAGGAGAGAGGAGCCCGCCGGCGGGACAGGAGGGGGCCGGCAGAACCGCGGGCGGGCGCGCCACCCAGCGACGTCACAGGGAGGCGCCCGCCCACATGCGGCCTAACAAGGAAGAAAGCCGCGGCCTGAAGTAAAGCGGCGCCCGGCCGGAAGTGCGGCGCGGAGCGCCGCCGGAAGAAAGAGCGCCTCTGCCCCGCACAAGGAAGGAACCGGAGGGTCCCCGGAACCAGGGGGCAGCCTGGAGATCACGCGGATCGCGGCTGGGGCGCAGAGGGAGGCCGAACCCGCAGCCACCAGAGGAAAGGGCCATGCTCAGGAGGTCCTCAGATGCAGCATACAGGGTGCAGGGTGGCCCTGTGCTTGGGGGTTGCACATCGAGCACCAAGTTACTCTTGCCACCGGTGGGGGTGGGGGTGGGGGGGGTGGGGACATACTCACCCCTTCCGAAGTCTTCAGGTGCGCGCAGGGTCACCCCCTCAGTGACCTCGCACCGGAGTGGGGCACTGGCATCCAGCTGCAGGGAGCAGCTACAGTGGGGGACGGGTGACCGGCGCAGGGAGAATATGAAAATATTCTCCCGGCACCCTCAGGGGGGTCTACGTCTGATGTGGCTTCCCACGCCGACGGCCCCCCTGATAACCTGAAAGAAAAAAGAAAGAAATAAAAAATCAGTGGTGCAAAGCACCAGTGTCTACCTCCTACGGACACTAGACTAAAAACTGAGCTAGCCTGGTGTCCGTGGGAGGGATATAGGCTGCCAGGCGGGGCCTTCTTTTTTGTTGTCTAGTGTCGCCTCCTAGTGGCAGCTACCTATATCCCACTGGTGCTGTGTCCCCCAATGATAGGCACAAGAAAAATGGTAACAGGTGTGGGAAGTCGTTAAAGGGTTTCTGTCATCAATTTTGACCCTATCAAACAGGATGACATTTGCAATATATGCCATTTTATTATTAGTGTCCCCGTTTTTGTTAAAAATTTACTTTTGTATTATGTAAATTAGCCTCCTAGGAGCGGGGGGGGGGGCGGTAACCTTGCTCCTAGAGGTGCCGTTTCCCCACCTTCAGTAACGTCTCTTCACTGTAGATTGACAGGGCCAGGGAGCTCCCTCTATCTGACGCTGGACCTGTCCGTGCTGCAAATCCCGCACCTGCGCCGTGCGTCCTTCATTCGGCGCAGGCGCAGTGAGGAAGCCGGGAACCCAGCAGCACTCACTGCGCCTGCGTCGAATGAAGGACACACGGCGCAGGTGCGGGATTTGCAGCACGGACAGGGCCGGCAGCAGATAGGGCCAGGGAGCTTGCTCTGTCATTCAACAGTGAAGAGGCGTTACTGAAGGTGGGGAAACGGCGCCTCTAGGAGCAAGGTTACCACCCCCCCCCCCCGCTCCTAGGAGGCTAATTTACATGATACAAAAGTTAATTTTTAACAAAAATGGGGACACCAATAATAAAATGGCTAACATATTTGGTATCAGGTGACATTTGCACATTGCAAATATCATCCTGTTTCATAGGGTTAAAATTGATGACAGAAACCCTTTAAAGGGAGTCTGTCTCCAACTTTTTCCATTACAAACGACTCCTGGTGCCCTGGAGAGGACTGACACTATCCCAGACGTACCTTTGATGATATATTGATTATTGTTTGAACCAAAAAAGATCTTTATTCCAATATACAGATGAGCTGAAGAGAACCCAGGGGCATTACCTTTGGTCATCGGAGCCCAGCTACTACCATTAGAATGGAGGCCTGATCCTGCCATCTTCACCTTCTCTACACCTCCTTCCTTTTCTGATGTCACAAACCCAGTGCCTGAAATCCTGCGCAGGTGCCTATCACCCATCTGTTTTCACCTGCGCAGCAGCCGGGGGAGGATTGGAGCAGTAGTGCTGGAGGCGGAGGGGATTCAGAATGGGGCGTAGAACTTCTCTCACTATTTTAACACTGTCCCTGCCTTTTTTCTTTAAGCTCTGACAACCACTTTAACATTTAGTGTTCTGCTGAATTACAATAAATTGAATCAGTTACCTTCACAAGAAGCTCTGTCACTTCAAAGTGGCCGTAAGAACAAGCATTGTGAAGAGGCACCAAATCTCTAAAGAGTGGGAAGATAAAGCATGGTCTGAATATACAGCAAGAAAACCAATGGAATGCACACAAGTCTGTATCAGCCCTAATGGTGGCCTGAATAATGCAGCCCTGAGCCGTATACAGTGATCTACCTTAAAGGAGAACTCCCACAAAAATTTTTATTCTCTGACCTGTTAGAAAGGTGCATAATGTAATCTGTAGTGATTGTCATTTTCTTATCAGAGGCTGAAATGGAGAGTTTCCACTCTCTTCTTATTGTAGCTGGGTCATGTGACCAACTCCCTGACCTCCAACTGACCCAGGGCAGCAAGCCAGTCACTTCTCTATTCATTCCTATGAGACTGAAAGTGAGGCTCCCATAGGAATGCATAGAAAATTAGACTTCCTGTCCACACATAAGTCTATGTGTGAGTTGGTGGGTCTGATTCCTAGTCACATGACACAGCTAAGAAACTTCAGGATGATATAACTCAAAAATTCAGCTACTGGTAAGAAAATGACATTCACTACAGATTACATCCTGTACATTTCTAGCAGGACATGGAATAAAATTTTTTGTTCTTCTTTAATGTAGAAGTCGCTCAGATACATACCACCATCTCTGCCCCCTTTTGTTGACCTAATCCATTGTAAATTAAGAGTTAGACCACAACCACTGCATAATGAGCAGAAATAAAGCAGATGGAGAAATGTGCTGCACGGTCCATTCCCAAGGGAACATCGCACATTTACAGCTGACCTAAATATACGTTTCTTATAGGAATAAAAGCAGTTCCTGTACAATCAGCACGGCAAGTAACCACAATACACCTGGCAGTTTTTCTTAAATTTTTTTTTTACTGTGCTTACTGTAACCAATAATGTATTAATAAAGCTTATTGTATAGGTTGTTATGGATGAGGAGTATACTTACTTATTATTTAATTATTATTTCATTATACTTAATTTTTTCAATAATAAAACATTGCTTACAGTTTGCATAAAGTTTTTTTTCTCTGTAAAACCACTCGGCATGTTGTAATTTTAGTCGTGCCGCCTCTGGGCATGTTTGCCGTGCTGCGACCGGAAGTGCCCCCCTCCCCATTATAGTGAATGGGGACGGAGCGTAGGTCCGGCCACACACCTGCACTAGCGGCACCTGCTGGAACAACCTGCCTGACACCCCTTCCACTAGTGTGAAAGTAGCCTTAGATGGGTAAATGCTCTCACTCCTGTTATAAATCAATTAAAAAAGACCCCCTCTCCATATGTGACAGAGCGCATAAGCTCTCTGAATAGAGGTAAATGTCTAAACCATGCAGCAGTGGTGGTTAACGGCTGTCTGTCTACTGTAACTTAAGAATTGGGCCCAGAAATGATTTGTTTTTATGGAGATAATGTCTTCATTGGATTTGACTTTGTGGTAGTTTTGCACCACATGGTGTTTCATCTTCCAGCAGTGATACTTGTTTCACCCTGGTCTATACAGGGAGAGAAGGAAGGTCTTCCAGCTTCCTCCTCTTCTTCCACACTTCCTGGTTGTCTCTTGGCCTAAAGTTCATGGCCTCTCTACATATAATCTTGATCAACGTGGGGGGAAAGGGGTTACTTCCAACAACTTACTTAGGCCTCTTTCACACTAGCGGCAGCACGGATCCAGCAGGTGAAGGGTGCCGCCGGATCCGTGCTGCCGCAGGTACATGTGTGGGGCCGGAACCGCTCTCTGGCCCCACACATGTCACACAGTACATACACACAGACACACACACACACATACTTACATGCTCCCGGTAGCACAGTACAGGAGGACGGCGCACACATACGACGATTCCCCACAGCGCCCTCTGCTGGGCGCCGAGTTGAATCGTCCTATGTGTGCGCCGTCCTGCTCCTCCTGCGCTGTGGAGACCTGCCGGGAGCATGTAAGATGCCTGGACCGGAGAGCAAACCGCAGCATGTTGCGGTTTGCTCTCCGGTCTGAAGACGGAACAGAATGCTTTTAGGAGAGCTCTGTTGTCTTCAGTTCAGTTTTGTCCCCATTGACAATGAATGAGGACAAAACTGAAGTGTTTTATTCCGGTATTGAGCCCCTATGACGGAACTCAATACTGGAATTAAAAAAACGCTAGTGTGAAAGGGGCCTAATAAACATTGGGTACTGTTTATTTGGGGTTTAATGGTACACCTCCTAGTTACCCAAGTCTTCTCTAACAGTGCCACTGATCATGCCTATACACAGAACACAACTTTGAACTTGTGAACATACTGTACACTGAATAATTTGTTGGAGAGAGCTGCTTAGAGAGGAATTCTGCAAAATAAATAGTCCTTCTCCCAAATGGTGGCATCTTTTTCCTTTCACGTCAGCTTCATCTACTTTTGCAGGGAAGCGGTGGCTGCCCATGACCGCGAACAGCAGATTCAGAAACAGCCAAGTCCATGGGATTAACAGGACCAAATGATTTTTAAACATATTTACCGAACAGCAAACACCAATTTATATTATGTGAACTCACATCCACTGACTGCTTGAGCTAAAGTACATATCTGATAACAGGGCACGTCTCTGGAATCACTGCATAAAAGGAAATGTAACCACCGCTAGTTAAATATGGGAACGGTAACCCTGAGAATAAGAAAAGGTTTCAATACTAAATGACCTGCCAAGAAAATTTCTAGTCTCAATACTATTTTCTCAAACATCTTTAGCAACAAATGACTATGGTCCATCAGTTTTCTGGGACTAGAATACCGATGAGAGACAGACCCAACGTCAAGGCCTCAAGAAACTCATCCAAGCACTGAGGCCACATCAAACAGCTAATCAGTAAAGGTCCCTTCACATTGGACGACAGAAGATTGTGGAGAAGAAAGCGTTCCTTCCGACAATCTACTGATCGCTGGTGGAGGAGACCGGAGTATTTACATGCAGCGATCTTCTCCACAGTATGGGAAGGAGCGATCATTAATGTCATCACTCATCCCCATACTGACTCGTTGTTTGCCGGCAGCAGATCGTGTTTACACAGCACAATCTGCTGCCAGCAAACGACTACTGTATTCACAAATAATTGAATTACGCGAACAAGTGCTTCGCTTGTTCATCAGGTAATCGTCAGTGTATTCCTATGAACGCTCGTTAGCGATTATCTTTAAGACTCTCAGCCCGCTTAAAGGGCCCTTAGGCTACTTTCACACTAGCGTTTTAAAATTCCGGTATTGAGTTCCGTCATAGGGGCTCAATATCGGAATAAAACGCTTCAGTTTTGTCCCCATTCATTGTCAATGGGGACAAAACTGAACTGAAGACAACGGAATGCTCCTGAAAGCATGCTGCGGTTTGCTCTCTGGTCCAGGCATCCGCACCAAGACGGATCCGTCATTACCCCCAATGAAAGTCAATGGGGACGGATCCGTTTGGTGTGACACAAGGGTGGACGGATGCGTCCTCCATTGACTTTCAATGGAGTTTATGAAGGATACGTCACCTGCACACATACACACATACAGACATAGACATACACATAAACATACAAATACAAATACACATACATACTTACATGCTCCCGGCAGGTCTCCAGAGCGCAGGAGGAGCAGGACGGTGCGCACATGGGACGATTCCACCAGGCGCCCAGCAGAGGGCGCTGTGGAGAATCGTCTTATGTGCGCGCCGTCCTGCTCCTCCGGCGCTCTGGAGACCTGCCGGGAGCATGTAAGTATGTATGTGTATTTGTCTGTGTATATGTGTGCGTGTCTGTGTGTATGTATGTACTGTGTGACGTTTGGGGCCGGAGCGCGGTTCCGGCTCCACACATGTCCCTGCGGCAGTCCTGATCCGGCAGCACCCTTCACCTGCTGGATCCGGACTGCCGCTAGTGTGAAAGAGGCCTAAAAGGAAAGGACAGTCTGACCCATGCTGATCTGATGATGACAGCCTTTTCAGAGCATAGGCCATCAGTAATCTGAACCCAAAAAATCTGGGTTAACAATATATATAAAATCTAAAAAAAATCTTGAAATCTTGCCGCTTTCACTGGCCACTGCCTACAGGATGACACCCCTATTCTTTAGAGATCATTACAATGACAAGTAACCTCTATATAGATAACAAAGGATCCACAATGCAGATTGTTTCCATGCAGATTTTAACCTGTAATGCGAATTTTAAAATTCACAGCATGTCAATTTATTTTATTTTTCCTGACCAAATTTTTTCCATTCACTTCAATGGGGAGAGTAAAATGCGGAAAATCCGTACCAAATCCACATGTAAATCGTCACCAACTGATGTGGATTGTCTGCACGGATTTCCCTGCGAACACCTGCGGATCTCAGCACATAAATTTGGAACGTGTGCATTTACCCTGATACATATATTGTGTGCTGCGGGGCCCTCACATGCACACTAAACCTCCATTCACACTGGATGCGTTTGTGTCAAACAAAGTCACTGATGAGTTACTACTGTTAGGGCCACATGACCACGTGTTTAGCAGTCCGCAAAAAATACAGATGACGTCTGTGCGCATTCCGTATTTTGCGGAACGTGCATGAAACCTTAGGCTACATTCATAGGACCATATCCATTCTGCGATCTGCAAATTGTGGATGCGCAAAATACAGACACCAGCCGTGTGCACTTTTCTCAGGCCCCACTGCAAAAATGCCTATTCTTGTCTGCAAAATGGACAAGACTAGGACATGTTTTAGGACTTACGGTTGCATGTATGCATATTTATGCGGCCCCATAGAAATGATTGGGTCTGCATGTGATCTGAAAAAAAAAAAAAAAAAGCAGACCGGACTTGGACCGATAATCCAGTCGTTGAATGCAGCCTTATATAGATCAGACCTCCATCTGACGACTTAATACAACAGTAAACTGCACAGTATCCAGCGGGTGTAGATATCACACATACATCATTACATGTAACCTGACAAAGGCATTATGTGGAAATTATTAACACCAGTTATCTAACTGTAAAGAGACATTATCAGAAAGCGCCACCACGGAAAAATAACTAGAGATAAAGCAGTGTAGATGATCAACCCAGATACGTCCGATAACGAACCACAGAATATAACGATATAATTATTGTGCTTGGAAATAAAACTGTTTAGTAGAAATCACTGCACCCGTACCCTTTATCCTTGGCGTGTACATCTGCTCCATGTTGAAGTAACAGCTGTACGATTTTGACACGATTATAGCCGGCAGCTAAGTGAAGCGGTGTTGACTGCAGATATAGAAAAATACAGGAGTATATATAGTTATAGATATCAAAGAGCTAAACAAACAAGCGTTATAGATTCTGTCAACTATGTAACGCCAAAAGTTTAGGTTTTAAGCTTAAAGAGAACCTGTCAACTCCGAAAAACCCCCTGAACTAGAGTAAGAGATGTATAGTGTAAATGATTCTGAATCCGAATATGTAAGTTTTATCTTCATACTCACTTCCATTCTGACGCTGTGCTCCCACAAACCTGCAGTAAAATGCATTGAGAGGACTCTTCTTTGAGTCCTCTCCATTATGTGAGTGAGCACTGGAGTCCAGCGAGTGCATTTTACTGCTGGTTTGTGGGAGCACAACGTCTGAATGGAAGTGAGTACGAAGATAAAACTTACATATTCGGATTCAGCATCACTTACACTATACACCGCTTACTCTAGTTCAGGGGGTGTTTTGGAGCTGACAGGTTCCCTTTAAAGGGAACCTGTCATCTCCAAAACACCCCCTGAATTAGAGTAAGCGGTGTATAGTGTAAGTGATGCTGAATCCGAATATGTAAGTTTTATCTTCGTACTCACTTCCATTCAGACGTTGTGCTCCCACAAACCAGCAGTAAAATGCACTCACTGGACTCCAGTGCTCACTCACATAATGGAGACGGCTCAAAGAAGAGTCCTGTAAATGCATTTTACTGTCGGTTTGTGGGAGCACAGCGTCAGAATGGAAGTGAGTATGAAGATAAAAATTACATATTCGGATTCAGCACCACTTACACTATACACCGCTTACTCTAGTTCAGGGGGTGTTTCGGAGATGACAGATTCCCTTTAAGTCTAAAAATATACAACTCTTAAAAATTAGGCTACTCTCATATCAGTGGCGTGTATTCTGGCAGGCTCTCCCAGCAGAGAACAGCCTGCCGGATGCACCGGAGTTCCCGCCGGCCACATTAAATATAAAGGGGTCCGGCAGCATTACGTCAAAAAAGCAGAGAAATGGCCAGAAACAAAGAAACAAACTCCTGCATGCTGCGGTTTGTGTCTGGCCTACTCCCGGCTCTCTGTGCCGCAGGTGTGAAAGTAGACTAAAACGGTCACTAATTTGTCACACAACTTTGCATAAATCATTCGGAGAAACATATGTATTTTTGTGATCTGTGGCGACCTCAGGGGTGGGTCCCCAACCAATCAGATACTTATCTCTGGGGGGTAAGTTCTTACAGTGGGACGAACACTTTAAAGGGGTTATCCAATATCTATAATGCCTCCCCATATGCCAGGCCCCCCCAGAGGTTGTACTTACCTCGCTCCCCGGCACCCGCATCGCTTCTCATCCCAGAACAGGTGGCGAGCAGCCAACAGCAGGCCGCAACGTGACTCTGTGAGGGGCCTGGGCATATGGGGAGGGGTATTACAGAATTTGGATAAAACCTTTAAGGGTACCAGCACACAAGTGCAGATATCAAAACAGAAAATGTGCTTTTTTTGTACAGATTTCTGGTGCGGATTTGATGCCGTTTGGGGCACCAAATTTATCATACAGTATTAGTAAATCCACTTTGATAAATCTGGCACATTTCAGTAAATTTTACACTAAATACTGGGAAATTTTCCCCATAGTCTTCTCCTAGCGACACATTCTAAGCTCTGATCACTGTGGTCCAGGAAATCCAGAACCACAATATGATAAATGCCATAGGTTTAGTCTCTTTTCTTAAGGAATTAACCATTATGCTGCTAGTTAAATGCAGACATTTGGGGGTCATTTATCAAACTGCTGTAAAGTAGAACTGGCTTAGTTGCCCATAGCAACCAATAAGATTCCACCTTTCACTTTCCAAAGGATCCGTCCAAAATGAAATGTGGAATCTGACTGGTTACTATGGACAACTAAGCCAGTTCTACTTTACAGCAGTTTGATAAATGACCCAAATAATACTTTCCTTACATGACCCCCCTTCAGCTGCGTTTTACCATAGCACATTACATGAGCCACCCGTTTAGTGCAGGCAGCCATACTTGGACAGGCACACACTACGAAAGTACCTTCTGCAGGATAAAACATAACTAATACATGCACTATATTTGAGGAGGACAATTACTGGAAAAATCTGCATAGAGTTCCTGCCGTTGCCTGCCTGAAACGTGAGTCATTATTTGCTTGCTAAGCTTCCAGATGTTCTTCATAAAGATTCTGGGCTGCATTCTTGCACTCAGTGGAGAAGCTGTACAATTTCTGCTGAGTAGTCTTGTTTTTTTACTTTTCCTTGATTATTTTTCTATATTTTTCGAGCAAAAAAGCAAAGACTCTCTCACAGCTGAAAAGAAAACAGCTGTGGACGGCTGGAAAGAGGATTCATCTACATGTGACATGAGAAGTGTTTAGACTCCAGAGATGAGGTGACAAGACGCCTTCACCATGAATAACTAGCTCAACAAGAAATCTGCAATCTTTTACCTTCCTTCCATCGCTAGCATGGGAATTAACATTGAGGGGTGTGAGCAGAGCCATCATCTTCTCTTCATTCCCACTTCTACAAAACAAAGGTTTAAGAAAACGATTTAAAAAGTCAGTGCAAAACAGTCATCACAGATAATGCTTTTAAGGGCCCGTTCACATGCTGGTTTATGCCACTACAATCTGCACCAAAATTACCGCAGTGGCCATGATGCCTCCCTCCCATTGTTTGTGCAGCCGGCGGTTTATAGCCGGGACCGTGAAAAAAAAAAAAAAGAGCAGTGGTTGTATTGCACGGCAGCCATTCATGAAAAGCAGTGGTTTTTTAGTGGCTCTCCCATACCATTAAAGGGGTTTTCCGGGAGTTAAAGAAGAACTCCCGCAAAAATTTTTATTCCATGTCCTGCTAGAAATGTACATGATGTAATCTGTAGTAAATGTCATTTTCTTACCAGTAGCTGAATTTTTGAGTTATATCATCCTGAAGTTTCTTATCTGTGTCATGTGACTAGGAATTAGACCCACCAACTCACACAGCACCTTATGTGTGGACAGGAAGTCTAATTTTCTATGTATTCCTATGGGAGCCTCAATTGAATGGAGCTGAGCCGCTCCTAGGCCACGTGACCGATAAACGTGACATCAATGGCCCAGAAAAAGCTGAGAGAAGGCCGCGGCGCTCATGGAACAGCTGATCGGCGGGGATCCTGAGTGTCAGACCCCCACTGATCAGATACTGATGACCTGTCCTGAGGATTGGTCATCACTAGTTAACTCCCGGAAAACCCCTTTAATGGACATTACTTTGACTTGCCCTAAAATGACATATGAAAAGGATTTGTCCTGATGGGACCAATTTCTCAATACAACATTTTGGGATACATACCGAGCACTCTCCAACAACTCGTCCTTTTTGTATTCCCCTATAAAAGAGTTGGAAAAAAACACAAGAAATGAATAATTACAAAAATTCTAAGTTACTGGGTTAGAAAAAATATGGACAATGCAACTTAATTGAACTCTTGTCACTGCAAGGATTTGGAAGAATTTCCACAAGAAGTGACATGAAGAGGAAATCAAAAGTGGCTGAATTATTTCCAAGGGGAAACAGCTGCTGTGACTTCTGATCGGAGGCCAAAAGTAGTAGCATGAAAGCCATCAGCATAATTTGTTCACCTCAGAGATCCCCCGGCACTGCTGTTCTGATGCTGCTCTGCACAAAGGAACAGGCTGGAGACGGAAGTACTGGTGACCCGCCTCTGCCAGTGGACATCTCCAGCCATTTCCTGCCTGTTGTATCGGGGGCGGCGCTGGGGATCACATGGTCTGAGAAGTAAGCTAACCCCTTTAACCCAATACCTGTCAGCACGGCTTTAGCTGATGGGTCCGCCAAGTCCAAAGCTGTCCTGCTGTCTGTATTGCGGATCGTTGGATCGGCTCCATGCTGAAGCAGCACTGCGGACATAAAACAGAACACAATATGTGTAACATTGTCTTATTAGAATAAGAGGACCGCTGTACCATAAATGAAGAAAAAAACAGGTCTAAAAAGGTCAAGGAAAAAAAAAAAGTGTGTGTATCAATGCACTGCTGCTAAAATAAGCTTAGTCCGAGTCCATACTGTGTTTTAAGCCCCCCGCAGGGCTTTCTGTCGGAGCTATATGTTTGAATACCCGATCCATTCAATTAACCCGGCAAACGGAGTTCAAAAAATTCTCCATTTGACCCGTTTTTATTTCTGTCTCTTTTTCTTTGCCCGAAAGAACAAGATGGAAGACTACACTATTCTGTCTGGCAGAAAAAAAACAAAAAAACAGACAGACGCAAACAGAGTCCTAAAGGTGAAATCTGTGAGCTCCATAGCCCCACTAAAATGAATGCAGCTGTTACTTTATACACTGATATACCGCTTATGGATCGTCAAACACATACCCTCGATAAAAAGCAAGGGGGACCCAACCTTAGGGCTCATCTACACAAAGTTATTTTTTGTCCAAGTCCATTCCGTTTTTATTGCAGCCCGTATGCGGAACCATTCACTTCAAACAGGGCCGGAAAAAAACGGAAATGACTAAGTGTGCGTTCTGTGTCCGCCTCTATGTCCTATTACTGTCTGCATTACAGAAAAGGTTAATGACTTCTATTAGAGCCGACTAATCCGCAAAATGCGGATTCGCAATTTGCGGACCGTGCAAAACAACAACGGTCGTATACACGAGCCCTTACTTTGAGCTTTTTAGCTCAGTAATTTTACCCTTTTTTCCTGGTTCAGCACAGGGACAGCATAGACCGGGGCAACCTCCAGATGTTGTGAAACTACAACTCCCAGCAAGCACTCCTGCTCAACTGTTCTCTGAAATACACAGAGCATGATGGGAATAGTAGTTTCACAACAGCTGGAGGTTGCTGATCCCTGGCACAGACACACTGCTGTCCTCACCGGACATGCCTGCCCTGTGCAATGGGTACATGCAAGGTCTCCCAGTACTGACAGTACTGCTCAGTAACAATGAGGATCAACAACCACATGCCATAGGTTAGTGCAGTTGGCATGTATGGGCAAAAGCTTCAATTTTGATAATCCATTCTACTGGGAGATTCATTGACATGTGCTACCCACTGAACCATAAATCATTTTTGGAACAGTGAGTAAGGATTGAACACCCCCCCCCACCCCCTTTGTAAAACAGTTCACAGGCAGCCATTAAATCCGTAGCCTGGTGCCCCCTTCCCCCCGCTGTTTCGCAGACTGGCATACCTATGCAGACATCTATTTTGCCCTTAATAGCGGCTTCATGGAGAGGGGTATAATTCCAATTGTCACGGGCATTAGGATCAGCGCCGTGTCTCAGCAGGAGGTTGACAACTTCGGCATGGCCAAAAGAACAGGCATTGTGAAGAGGAATAAGACCCCCATCATCTCGAGCGTGGACGTTGGCACCGCTCTGCAGTAAATATTCCACAACATCCTTCCGTCCAAATCCTTAGAGAAAACAACAAAAAAATAAGTATATATATATATTTTTTTTAAATCTTATTTTTATCATCACTTCAAAAACATACAAAACACAAGCGCTCTGGTGCAAACAACGTACACAAAAACTCTCTCGTCCCATTCCTGTCCCTATATAATCATCCTGACAAAACTTTATATATAGATATATTCAATGTAAAAGTTTTGCGACTATAAATCCATTTAGGGTCATTTATCAAAGTCCAGTGTCCGGTCTTTGATTGCCGCTGCGCTGCCGGAGAACGCGGCTAATTTAGTCGGCATAAATTAGTCGCATCCTCCTGCGGTTCGCGCGTTTCGACTGAAATTTCGGTAATATACTCCTGGAAACAGGGGGAAATGTTAGTGAATTTGCAGCCACACCCCAGTGACGAGGTCGACGGGTGTATAAGTGTTTCAAATCCAGGGTTTCACAACTTTTTTTTTTTTTTTTTTTACGCCAAAAACTAGCATAAAATATTGTGCAGAATACAGAAGAGTCCACTAGCGGTTCACGTAGTCCCTATACTCAAAGGGAGACGCGCTATAGGACAGACTATAGGCTGATCAGAAGGTCCAGAGCTTCAAGAGGACCAGGGATGGAAAAAGACTGAGAACGTGAATATATCTACTACTGACTCAGTCCTTCCAAAAAGTTCAAAGTATACAAATAGACACTGTAGAAATCATTAACACCATTTTCCATCTGCAGTTTTGACCACGCTAAACTGCTGACAGCACTAAGTAAGGGCTTCACAGGGAAGCTCCGCCTCCTGGAAACTTGCAGAACAGAATCTGGCAGAATAAAACTTCATATTCACACTGGTAAAAAAAAAAAAAAAAAAAGTTCACAAAAGGTATGTCAGTCCTGCTCTCCCCAACAGTTTACCAGGGTCAATACTGACCACAAACTCCCTGTAAAATCTCCACAATAGGATTTACATAAAAATGTGTGTACTGAAAATGCCATCAGAATAAATATAGCTTAATTGTCCATAGAAACCCCAGTCATCTTTCCACTGCAGTTTAGGAACCGAAAACCAGACCCCGCTATGGACAAGGCAGGTCTATATCATCAGAAAATCCATAATGGAATCCATAATGAATCGTGGACATTTAGCTCAGGGGTCAGCAACCTGAAACTACGTGAAACTACAACCCCCAGCATGCAAATCTGTTCTTTGAACTCCCACAGAGGTGTATAGAGCATGCTGGGGGTTGTAGTTTCCCACAACAGTTGGGAGTACCGCATGTTGCTGACTGCTCTGCATGTATCTGCATCCCCACCGCTCCATGGCCTGCAGGCGATGGTTTTGAAGGAGGTGCCGATAAGTAGTCTACACTCACTTGTTGATCACTATTCCTTTTTCTGAGAAGCCCTCACTCTTCTGGAAAGGCTTTACTGTACATTAGGAGACATGACTGCAGGGGGCGACTTCCATTCAGCCACAAGAGGGCTGGCTGATAAGGCTCTGCCACTTGGGGACGAGGTCCGGGCTCTGCACGGTTCTGCCACATGGACCTACGTAAACCCTTTCTCCCACGGTCCTCAGCGTGACAGGTCTGCACAGACAAGTACCTCCTGCAATTCCCTCATGTCATTGAACACCATGACGTTAACACTCCTGGTAACTGAGGATTAGGGGCCCACCCTAAAACAGCCCCAGGCCTTTATTCCCTCCTTCATCAAACTTTACATTGGCATCCGAGTTACGCTTCCAACCACCAAACCCAGATTTGCATGCCAGCGACTAACCAGTGATGACGTGCCCAGCACCACTTCAGTCGGCGCCTGGCATTTGTGCGTGGTGATCTCAGGCTCCTGTCTACGGTGCCTCCGGTATCAATTTGGGAAGCTGAAGTAACCATCTAGTACAAATTACTATAGGAGTAGACTACCAGAAGACTTGGCCCAAGAGGACTAAGCAGGGACTGGTCAGATATTTTCCGTCACTTAGGCCTCATGCACACGACCGTGTCTATACTGCGCCCCGGATGTGCAAAATACGGACATCATCAGTGTTCAATCCGCATTTTCTCACTCTAATTACTACAAGTGACTATTCTAGGACAATCTATCATCTGCGGAAGAGACGCGCCGAGGCATCCATGCGCTGTCAATTTTTTTTGTCCTTTTTTGCAGACTCACAAATAAATTGATCTGTGTGCAATCCGCAAAAAATTGGATTGGACAGGGAAACAAAACACGGTCGCGTGCATGAGGGCCTTAGGCCTCGTTCACATTTCAGTGTCCATTTGACATCCATGAAAAAAAAAAAGTCAGCATGTGTTTCATCCATGAAGAATCCGTATCTGGTCCATGTGTCAGTTTTTTGCCCTCCGTGTGTTAGGGCTCATTCACACGACCGTATGCGCTCCGTGAGCAGGCCATATGTCCCGGAGCGGCATCGATTGTGCGCACAGCGTCATTGATTACAATGATGCTGTGCACGTCGGGCCGCCCGCCGGACTATTGTCCCGCACTCATATGATTTTATGTAATCAATGATGCTGTGCGCTCCCGTGCGCACGATCGATGCCGCTCTGGGACATATGGCCAGCTCACGGAGCACATACGGTCGTGTGAAAGGGCCCTTATCCATATTTCATGGACACTGTTCGGCTGAAAATTAAAGGGGCTGCCCAGGGTTAGAAAAACATGACTGCTTTCAGACCAAAACAGCACCACCTTTGCCCACAGGTTGTGTCTGGCACTGCAGCTCTGCCACATTGACCCAAATGAGATGAGCTGCAAAACCAGGTACAACCCATGGACAGGGTCCATGGTGCTATTTTTGGAAGAAAGCAGCCAAGTTCTTCTAATCCTGGACAACCCCTTTAATTGAAAAAAACATCTCCTATCAGTGGTCAGTGAAAAAAAGGACCAAACAGGATTCCCCTTCGTGTTGTGTCCTTGATTTACACGGACCCATAGATTTCAATGGTCATGTTTGGTCCACTTCAAGGACCAAGTAGTGCAGGTCTCTGATTTTTTTTCACTGAACCAGAGGCAGAAAAAAAAAATACTGATGTGTGCACAGACTTAGTAAGGCCTAGCTCACACTTCAGTATTTGATCAGTGATTTCCATCAGTTACTGAGATAAAACCAGTATTGAAGCCTACTAAGGTATAACGGAGAGATCTGGGGTTTTGACCGGCACTTGGTTTTGGATCACTATCACCGATGAAAATCATTGACCAACTCACTGATATGGTACGTATGCTGTCTGCAGAAAATGTGCATCACACACTTCAGTGAAAACACAAATGTATTAGGCCCCTTTCACATGAGCGAGTGTTGTTTGTAAACCTTCAGTTTTTTATCACGCGCGTGAAAAACGCATCAAAACGCATTGCACCCGCGCGGAAAAAAAATGAACAACTGAAAGCAATCGCAGACAAAACTGACTGAACTTGCTTGCAAAATGGTGCGAGTTTTCCTGAACGCATCCTGAACGCATCCAGACCTAATCCGTGAAGCTCGTGTGAAAGGGGCCTAAGACAGAGCATGGTGTGCTATCCACATCCATACTTACGTTATGGCCCCAGAAAAAAGAGCGTGTCCTATTCTTGTCCGTAAATGCTGACACAAAATAGGCATTTCTATCATAGGGCTGGCCGTGTGGATGAGCCCTAATAGGCCTTAGAGTGAAACATCATCATGAACAATAATTCGACAACCCCGATGTGATTTTAGCCTCTCTTGTTCAGTGTATTCTTGTAGTATCTAGAGTAGGCGGCATAAAACAGGTCACAGCTCGAAAGCCGAATTCATGGGGGATAAAGCAACCAGAAAAATCAATGAGTAACAATAAACTGAAACGTACTGAGAAAGAAAAACCTCCCGGGGATTGATTTTAGTGGCATTTAAGCACCTCAGATACAGCGGTCCCTCGAGTTACAATATTGATTGGTTCCAGGACGACCATTGTATGTTGAAACCATTGTAAGTTGAGTAATCGGTTCCAAAGCCCCAAAATGTCATCCAAGATGAGAGAAAATGATGATTTAAGAAACATAAGCAGATAACTATGGCAGATTCTTACATATAACAGTCAGGAACAGCTGATAACTAGGAACTAACACAGCAATTATACCAGAGAAGTGGCCATGATTGGGGGGATCTGAGTCTGAGACATTGTACGTTGAGTCTGGTTTCAACTTACGATGGGTCAGAAAAGACCATTGTATGTAGAAAATATTGTATCCTGAGGTCACTGTGGGATCACTGTATACTGATTGACTTGCCTCTCAGAAGTCTGGGTAGGGTGTTAGAGGTGCTGGCTCTTCTTAAAGGGGTTATTCCATCCGGGATATTGACGGCTTATCACTAGGATATACCATGAATGTCAGATAGGTGCGAGTTTCAGAGGTGGGACACACACCTAGCTCCAGAACGGGGACCCTGAAGTAATGGGCAGCACGCCACGCTTGCTCAACTTGCTTTCCATTCACTTCTATTGGAGTTCAAAGAACAGCAGAGCGAGTGTGCTCGGCCATTTTCGGCTGTCCCTTAGCAATATGTCATCAAGATCCCAGATAGGAGCTAGGAAAACTAGCTATATGGAGACTCAGTGCCAACACTCCAGAGCAAAATAAGATGCAGAGCTGAGACACGCCCCCTGAGCGGTGATAGGGAGCGCTGAGACACGCCCCCTGAGCGGTGATAGGGAGCGCTGAGACACGCCCCCTGAGCGGTGATAGGGAGCGCTGAGACACGCCCCCTGAGCGGTGATAGGGAGCGCTGAGACACGCCCCCTGAGCGGTGATAGGGAGCGCTGAGACACGCCCCCTGAGCGGTGATAGGGAGCGCTGAGACACGCCCCCTGAGCGTGATAGGGAGCGCTGAGACACGCCCCCTGAGCGGTGATAGGGAGCGCTGAGACACGCCCCCTGAGCGGTGATAGGGAGCGCTGAGACACGCCCCCTGAGCGGTGATAGGGAGCGCTGAGACACGCCCCCTGAGCGGTGATAGGAGCGCTGAGACACGCCCCCTGAGCGGTGATAGGGAGCGCTGAGACACGCCCCCTGAGCGGTGATAGGGAGCGCTGAGACACGCCCCTGAGCGGTGATAGGGAGCGCTGAGACACGCCCCCTGAGCGTGATAGGGAGCGCTGAGACACGCCCCCTGAGCGGTGATAGGGAGCGCTGAGACACGCCCCCTGAGCGGTGATAGGGAGCGCTGAGACACGCCCCCTGAGCGGTGATAGGGAGCGCTGAGACACGCCCCCTGAGCGGTGATAGGGAGCGCTGAGACACGCCCCCTGAGCGGTGATAGGGAGCGCTGAGACACGCCCCCTGAGCGGTGATAGGGAGCGCTGAGACACGCCCCCTGAGCGGTGATAGGGAGCGCTGAGACACGCCCCCTGAGCGGTGATAGGGAGCGCTGAGACACGCCCCCTGAGCGGTGATAGGGAGCGCTGAGACACGCCCCCTGAGCGGTGATAGGGAGCGCTGAGACACGCCCCCTGAGCGGTGATAGGGAGCGCTGAGACACGCCCCCTGAGCGGTGATAGGGAGCGCTGAGACACGCCCCCTGAGCGGTGATAGGGAGCGCTGAGACACGCCCCCTGAGCGGTGATAGGGAGCGCTGAGACACGCCCCCTGAGCGGTGATGGAGGCTGAGCGCCTGGGGTGAGGGACACGCCCCCTGAGCGGTGATAGGGAGCGCTGAGACACGCCCCCTGAGCGGTGATAGGGAGCGCTGAGACACGCCCCTGAGCGGTGATAGGGAGCGCTGAGACACGCCCCCTGAGCGGTGATAGGAGCGCTGAGACACGCCCCCTGAGCGGTGATAGGGAGCGCTGAGACACGCCCCCTGAGCGGTGATAGGGAGCGCTGAGACACGCCCCCTGAGCGGTGATAGGGAGAGCTGAGACACGCCCCCTGAGCGGTGATAGGGAGAGCTGAGACACGCCCCTGAGCGGTGATAGGGAGAGCTGAGACACGCCCCCTGAGCGGTGATCGGGAGAGCTGAGACACGCCCCCTGAGCGGTGATCGGGAGAGCTGAGACACGCCCCCTGAGCGGTGATCGGGAGAGCTGAGACACGCCCCCTGAGCGGTGATCGGGAGCGCTGAGACACGCCCCCTGAGCGGTGATCGGGAGAGCTGAGACACGCCCACTGAGCTTTGTAAAGAAGCAGGTAGGGCAGCACCCCACAGAGTTGGTGGATGAGGGTGCACGTCTCCAGGAAGGGTGGTGAAGCCCGTCAAAAAGCAATCAGCATACAAAAACAAAGTTGGAGGAGACAGCACGTCCTTGATGAAGCTTTATTCCAGATGCTACGTTTCGGCCAAAGAGGATTGATAAAGGCCTCTTTGGCCGAAACGTAGCATCCAGAATAAAGCTTCATCAAGGACGTGCTGTCTCCTCCAACTTTGTGTTTGTACGCCCCCTGAGCTGTGATAGGGAGGGCTGAGACACGCCCCCTGAGCTGTGATAGGGAGGGCTGAGACACGCCCCCTGAGCTGTGATAGGGAGGGCTGAGACACGCCCCCTGAGCTGTGATAGGGAGGGCTGAGACACGCCCCCTGAGCTGTGATAGGGAGGGCTGAGACACGCCCCCTGAGCTGTGATAGGGAGGGCTGAGACACGCCCCCTGAGCTGTGATAGGGAGGGCTGAGACACGCCCCCTGAGCTCCAGCAGAAAAGACATTCCCCCTGAGCTGTCAGCTTGATATAAATCTAGCAGAGCAATGAATGTGGAGATCTCTGGATCCATGTGAGGTACAGGACTGGTTCTAGCTTTGTTAGAAAGAGATTGTCATGTACTATATGAGGTCTGATTTTCAATTTTTATATTAGTCATGGGATAACCCCTTTGAGGTATTACTTTTATTATTTTCAAGCATGCTGAGCAGTGTCTTAAAACACGTTAAATGCCTGGACAATCCTTTAATTGGGGATCCTATTGTTAGGCTATAGCCTTCAGAGCAAGTCGGAGATACCGATCTACTTAACCTGCCTTAAAAGAAAAAAAAAAAGGAATGAAAACATTTCTTGGAAGGAAATTATATTTACTCAACACAAAGAAAGGTAAGAGGCTCTGTATTTCCATCACAAAGTGTGACTGCCATCTGAGACTAATCCATCATCCTTGATGGCCGCAGTAATAAAGAGCCACCAAGGATGACTTCACAGCATCCGGAAAATTCCAAGGAAGCATTTATCTCCATTGCAATATGACACCCATGAATTACAGGAGCGGTGCCTTGTTACTCAGCTACAATCTCAAAATCTAAGGAGGTGGTTGCGGCTCTGTAAGGCCCCTCTCACACAAGCGATACGGATTGTGTCAGTGTGTGCGTTTTTCCTGACGGATTACATGCGGTTTTCACGAGTGGAAGAATAACAATCTACATCTCACAGCAGTCATCAGTGAAGAATGCATTGCATCCGGATGGCTTCCGTTTTTCACGCCTGCCCCATTCACTTCTATGGAGCCAGAGCGGCGAGAAAAAAAAACGCACAAAGTAGAAGATGCTGTGATTTACTGAACACAAGGATGATGCAGGTACACAGTGCACCCACTGAAAGGAACGGGTCAGGAGTCAGTCCGGGTGCTATGCATTCACTACACGACGGAAAATTTGCTTGTGTGAAAGAGGCTTTAGTGTTCTATGGAATTCAGAGGTTGATTTCCTTGCGGGGCTGGAGCACTGAGCTTTCCTGACACGGTCGTACACATTTGCTGCCCTTACCCCTTATTTTGCATCTGTGTACGATCCACCTTTTTTTGGCGGATTGCACACGGCCCCATTGTTTCCTATGGGCGCGCAAATAGACAGTACAAGGATGTCATCCATGTGCTCTCCACATCTGCAAATTGTAGAACACGTCCTATTCTTGTCCGTTTTGCGAACGAGAACAGTCATTCCCACTGATGGGATTGAGAAAAAAAAACAACTGTGTGTTGCAGATCGGTGGTTTGTGGACCGCAATGCGGACACGGTCGTGTGAATGAGGCCTTCCTGCCACACACGTAAAATATTAGAATGGCTAGGTGAACTGCGGAAAATCCACCGCAGGAATGAGCAAACTGGATTTTAACTTTCTGCATCCAATGTTTACAAAGGAGATAAGGAATATCAGGGGCGTCCGTCATCCCCTTGTGAGGGCGCGCACATCGGGCAACCCAAGCGTGTTCACAGGGCGAAAGTGGCGTGTACGGCCATAGGGAGCGAGGAACGGATTAGTTATGGGCCCATCAGCAAATGGGTCAGTACTAACGAAGCCTACACTGAGTATACCGCTACCAGACTGATGGCAGACAATGATTACATGCTCCGTAAGTCTGCATCCACATGACCGTAGTGTTTTGCGGTCCGCAAACTGCAGATCCGTATGGAACATGGATACCGGCCCGAGTGCATTCCACAATCTGCGGACCGCACTATCGTAGAAAATGCCTAGTCTTGTCTGCAATTGCGGACACGCTCTATCTATTTTGCTGGGCAGAGGAACGGAACTACAGTGTGCTGTCCGCATCTTTTGCAGCCCCACTGAAATGATAGGGTCCAAACCACGCAATTGTGAAAAACGTAAAACATGTTTAAAAATATAAGAAAAAGGCAGTAATTAAAATGTAATAAAACACTTTTCCCCACATCTCATGTATATTATTGGGGGTCATTTATCAAACTGGCTTGGTTGCCCACAGCAACCAATCAGATGCCACCTTTCATTTTCCAAAGGAGCTGTCCAAAACGAAAGGTGGAATCTGATCTTTAACGTGTCAGCGTTCAGTCCGTCTTCTGCCTCCTCTACACTCGGACAAGAGCAGCGCTCTCCTGAGGGAGCCCTTAGGCTGTGTTCACACGCTGCATATTGTTCTGCGATTAGTGGTCGCACTTTTTTTTTTTTTCTTGCGGTCAATAAAAACATCACAAAGTCACAACGTTTCATATGAGTTTTCCTACTGCATTTCATAACAGCAAAAAAAACACAAAAACTGTGTGAACCCAGACTTCAAGGATTTATGGGCACGCCCCACCTGGCAACACCCAGTTATTAAATGAGGCCAACATAGGAAAGCAAAGTCGACACTGCCACGTGAGCACACAATCTACTGGAGCGGCCCGTCAGACGTTCTCAACCAATGACGTCCAGGCAACATATGTCCAATATATTTTTTACTTTTTAAAGAATAAAGTGCTGAAGTATGAGACATGGTGAGCGCCGCTGCTTTTTCTCCACTTTGGATCAGTTGTAGAATTACTGGAGGAATAATGGAGTAACAGCACAATGCCCAGGTCTAGGACATGCTGCAGAGTTGTTATATAATGGGGAATACAAGCATGTCAGAGGAGGAGACCTCTACACGGGAATGCCTACATGTAGAGCAAATCTGCACCAAAAACCACTGCAAAATCGACTTTGATGCAGAATACCAGAAGAAAAGCTGCGGACTCGCTATATTCATGTTCCATAGAGAAGCCGATGCGGACATGCCAGGAAACAAAACACCGAGAGCATGCTGCATTTCGTAGGGCAGTCTTAAAGCGTTTTTTGAGATTTTTTTTTTTTTACTGATGACCTAGGTATCAGTATCTGATCGGTGGGGTCCGACACCCGGGACTACCGCCAATCGGCTGCTTTGAGAAGGCACCAGCGCTCCTCGCAGCTCACCAAGCACAGCGCTGTACATTGTATAGTGGCTGTGCTTGGTACTGCAGCTCAGCCTCATTCACTTGAATGGGGCTGAGCTGCTCCTAAGCCAAGCGACCAAAGAACTGCGTGACCTTCTAAAACATCTGATCGGCAGAGGTCCCAAGTGTCGGACCCCCAACCGTCAGCTACTAATGACCTATTCAGAGCATAGGTCACCAGTATTAAAATCTTGGAAAACCCTTTTAATGTAATTCTGGTTGATTGAGATGTGCCGGGTTTAAGAGAAAAGGGCCCCTTAAGGTCTCACGAACACTAATGTATTTTCTTTCCGTGTCCGTTCCGTTTTTTTTTTTTAAGACCTTATGTGGAACCATTCATTTCAATGGGTCCGGCAAAAAAAAAAAAAAAAAACGCAAGTTAGTCCATCTGCATTCCATTTCCGCAAGTCCGTGTTTCCATTCCGCAAAAAAAAAAAAAAAAAAAAAAGAACGTGTCCTATTATTGTCTGCATTACGGACAAGGATAGGACTGTTCTATTAGGGGCCAGCTGTTCCGGTCCACAAAATACGGAATGCACATGGACGTCATCCGCATTTTTTGCGGATCGCAAAATACATACAGTCGTGTGCATGAGTCCTAATACTTCTGGAGTATCTTCTGGAAGTCCACGAGTGGAGTCTGCCTCAGTTACAGGAGGCCACGCGCTGGTTTCTGGTGTAACGTCCAGTATATTTACCAGAATACATGCTCTGTACATTTCATATTAGATTTTAGAGTAACCGCAGACAGAGACCATGAGAAAAACACCGGCTCACTGAAGCTGGATTTACACGGATGTTCGGGCCGATGATGGGGAACAAATGTTCCTACAAACGCTCGTACCCGATAATCTGCAGCAGATCACACGATGAAGAAGTAACTCATTCTTCTGGTGAAATGGTCAGAGGTGCGGACCCCTCAATCAGCCGGGAACAGTGACTTGGTATAGGGACAAGTGACAGCAGCTGCCATCGCTCGTCCTCATACTGTGGAGGAGATCGCATGCATTCCCCTTGAGCAGCCAATTGTTGGGGAGCAATGCTTGTTTCAAGACAATCGGCTGCTCCTCGCAGCATCTAAACGCGTCTTTTAAACAGGTTGTGCCAAGTCTTGACGTTCTGTTCAGCGGATGAGTGGGGGGTCCAGCTGTCTGACCCCCAGAGATCACTTAGTTGTCTCCTATCCTGTGGACAGGAGATAACTAGAGATGAGCGAACGTGCTCGTAACGAGCACTGTACCGCTCGGCTCCCCTGCGCTCGCATGGGTGCAGGCATCCGCTTCTGTCGGGTGAGGAGGATGGAAGCGCTTGCCTGCGCCCATGCGAGCGCAGGGGAGCCGAGCGGTACAGTGCTCGTTACGAGCATGTTCGCTCATCTCTAGAGATAACCTCAACATTGATCATTCCTCCTGTGTCCTTAAAGGGGTATTCCAGATGTAGTTTGTATAGTTAGATATAGCCATACCAATATTATTACTAATAGAATGTATTTATATAAAATGTACCGTTTAGAAGATTTGCCTATTTGTATAGGCATTGTCCCACACACATCAGTCAGGCCGTTGCCCCTAGTTACGGCCACCACGGCCATGTAGTAGTGGTGACCAGCTTGCTCCTGTTCAAACCCGCTCTGAGGTAACTGCTGTATTGTGAATGTACATTACATGAACATGCGGAGACACATCTTAGGGTTGTAGCATTTTTGTCTGCACTTCCAAAATGCAGAGAAACGGATCCTGTTCCAAGATCAATTCATCTCTATAGAGCAGGATCCATTTATAAAGTCTGCATTTTGATCCTGACCATTGGGTTTTGGACTGGTAGTGTCCAAAACGCAGATGTGAAAGTAATCTAAGATGTGTCTCCGCATGCTCATGTAATGTGTGTTCACAATACAGCAGTTACCTCAGAGCGGGTTTGAACAGGAGCAAGCTGGTCACCACTACTACATGGCCGTGGTGGCCGTAACTAGGGGCAACGGCCTGACTGATGTGTGTGGGACAATGGATATACAAATAGGGAAATCTTCTAAACGGTACATTTTATATAAATACATTCTATTAGTAATAATACTGGTATGGATATATCTAACTATACAAACTACATTTGTGAGATGGGAATACCCCTTTTCTGCCCCCTGAAATCCCGCACCAGGTCACTTCACTGACAGGCCCAGACATGTGCAGTCAGTACACCGACACGGCTGCCCACAGGGGACAGTGTACGGCACATGCCTGGGGCTGACAGTGAAGTGAGCCGGCGTGGGATTTCAGGGAGCAGAGACAGTAATGTAAGGACAGTGAGACATAAGAGGAGAGATCAGCGACTGCACTGCACTGCAGGGCCTGGGCACTTGCACGTTCATTAGCATATATCATCACTTTTACAACATTTTCGTTCCAGACGCCCCTCAGCAGGGGTTGCTGTGCTGCAGCCGGATCTGCGGCCCATGCCTATTACAGTGAATGGCCGCCTGCGGCAGCACAGATCCTGCGGGCTGTTCACCCACCAGAACAGCCTGCCGGAGCTCTCTCACTGCTGCGCCCCGGCATCACCGCCCTGACGTGCAGCGGGGTCCCCCGGCATCACCGCCCTGACGTGCAGCGGGGTCCCCCGGCATCACCGCCCTGACGTGCAGCAGGGTCCCCCGGCATCACCGCCCTGACGTGCAGCAGGGTCCCCCGGCATCACCGCCCTGACGTGCAGCGGGGTCCCCCGGCATCACCGCCCTGACGTGCAGCGGGGTCCCCCGGCATCACCGCCCTGACGTTCAGACCGCGGGGCAGCTTTTTTCTTGCCCCGGAACACCCTTTTTAAACAGGCGTTTTATCACGTGGGACGCTGATAACAAATCACTAGGGTAGGACACCTATGACAGACAAGGGCAGGTTCCAGAGGTGGGACCCTCACCTATCTCTAGAACAGGGCCCCAAAAGTCAACCAGAGCGCTCCACACATGAGCAGCATGCTCTCTGTTCACTTTCACAGCAGCTCCAAAAATAGCCGCACAAGCATGCTCAAACAGAAATGAATGGAGAGCACACAGCGCAAGCGCAGCCACTGCTCCATTCACTTCTATGGGACTGCCGGACATAGTCAAACCAGTGGATGGCTATTTTCGGCAGTCCCATAGAGATGAATGTAGGGCGGCTCCGCAGGTGCTGTGCACTCGTCCACTTTGGGGGCTCCGCTCTAGAAATAGGTGCGGCACCTATAGCGATATGCCACCAATGTCTCATGTGAGACAACCCCTTTAAGTGATGCCCTCCTCCTACCTCTGCTACTGAAGGCTTCATACGTATCTGCTCTCCTGCCGCTCCAGTGCTGCACGCGGACACATCACCACTGAAGCCAATTGATGGCTGCAGCAAAGCAGATGGGGAACCGGAAGATGGAGGCGCAGGAACCAGAGCACAGGACCAGAGCCAGGCTGCAGGCATCAGTTAAAAGTTAGTTATTCCTAGAAAAGCCCCTTTAAGACATTACTACCTCCACATGGTTAAAATAAATTCTATTTCGCCACTCCTTATGTAGCTTTCATTTTCTAGGACAGTTTTGACCGATCCCAACCCATCCTGCTGACTTCATTCTCTTGGCGCATGAACAGCGCTGCAGCCATGACTCCCGCACGTCACCCAGCTTTATTAGGGTCCTGAAGGTAACGTAAGCCAAACAAATGATCAACACTTGGATAGATTACTGCATCCGACTAAAGGAGTCTGGGCACCAGGTGACAACCAACAGGACCGGCATGTGGCACCACACGGGGGGCATCAACCACCTTTTCTACAATCCTGAACGGCTGAGATGTGAAAGCGGAGAGCACAGGTCTCACTCAGCTTTCCTGGGCACAGATCTGGCTGAGCAGTGCTGGATTACTGAGGACACATCCAGTCCATGCTGTGTGACAGCCACCATAGGCCTGAGCGGGATCAGGGAGGACACCCCTGTAATGTGCCTAGAGGGAGCCCCCCGCACACAGCGCCCCCTGCAGCCGCCGAGCTCTTACCTGCAGCGAAGTGCAGCGGAGTGGACTTCCTGCCCGCCGTGTCCCTGCTGTTCACGTTGTCGCCGGTCACCAGCTTCCTCACCCGCTCCACGTCTCCGTTCCTACAGGCTTCGAACAGCTCCCGGGCCGGCTCCCCGCTCCCACCGGTATCTCCGTGGGAGGCAGCCGAGCCCGAGGCCCCGGCGCAGCGGCGGCCTGACATCCTCCACCAGCAGCAGTCCCCGCCTGACGAGGAGGAAGGAGGAGCCGTTGCGCCCGGGCTACCGTGAAGTGCCTGAGCTCCCAGGCCGCAGTCCCCCTTACTGACGCCCGGACGTGTCACCGACACCCGGAGGCCATCACCGGGGGAATCTGCGCGCACCTGGCCCACGCGAGTCGCCGTGTCGTCCAGCGGTTTCAACCCAATCTCAGCGGTCGCCGGGCTCCATTCCCCGCGGTGATGAAGACTTCTACTCCAGTAATCGGCCTGGGGACATCATTCGGTACCGACGCGGACAGAACGCGAGCAGCCAGCAACCAGTTCGCCCTGTCACGTGACTTAACGCTGGGAAAACACAGGCGCGTGCACGGCGGCGCATACCTACACACGGCCCGCGCACGTCGCCGGCGGCCCCGCCCCCTCGACATTATAGCTCCTCCCCTTCCAACTTGAGTCCCGGACGTGGGAACTTTCCCTGGAGACAGCGACGCCGGGGCCTTCACCTGCGCGGGGCATGCTGGGAGGTCGGCCATGTACAGCGACTGTCTGTCAGAGAACACCTTTTACTAAGGTGACTAGTCGGTGAAGACATGATGTGTGACTCATAACCCGTTTGCCTGCGTTCACACCTGACGGTTTTTGTTAGAAACCGCACAGGAAACACTTATTTTTTTTTTCTTTGACATTTCAGTGGGATATAACCCTTTCATATTGTTGTACAGTTTTCCCTCCTGTTTTCTTCGGTATTTGTGTGGAGTACCATGATTTCACTACCTCTTGACGTCACTTAAATCGTATTTGACGCTATTTTAACAGGGAAGGAAGGAAACGTGGTCTCCGGTGCCTCTAATACGAGGATAAGGCTGAGACATCCCGATTTAGCCATGTTCCTGCTGATCCTGTTGTGGATCCTGCGGAGGCGCAGGATGATGAGACAAGTAGGTGCACGTCACAGCTGCTGCGCCGTTATCGCTGGTGTCCGTCTAATTTCCCTTCTCAAACCTTCCCTTCATGTCTCCGTAGGAGCAAACGAGACGCCTGCAGCACCGCGTCTGGATGCAGAGGATCAGGAGGCTCAGGGACAACAGGCGGCGCTTTGCCACATTTTGTACTGAACTGCGGAGGTAAAGAGACGCACAGTTGCCGACTGTCCCGAATTTGACGGGACTGTCCCTGATTTCTGGTGACAGTCCCGGCAAATTCGCACTCTCCTGAGGCTGAAAATGGGTGGGGCTTACATGCCCTAATTTTACCAATGTCGGTAAGTATGAAGACACGCAGTGCAGCTTTGCTGTGTAGTAATCTTTTCACTGCTGGGACAATTTTCACAGAAAATCCGAATTACAAAATAAAAAAGTCTTTTTACCCCAACCCCCCCCCCCCCCCTTCCATACCAATATGACATCCAAATGCAATATTTTCCTAAGAAAAGAAACGTTTGTGGCTAAAGGTCGCAATCAAGCAGAGCCTGGAGCCTAAAAAACCTCATGCACAGGAATGTGGCCCGTAAACAGCGGGTCCGCAATGTGGAGGCACGGAAGGCCACGGAAGCACTACAGAGCTCCTCTGTGGCATTTTGGTCCGTGCCACTGCACGGCAACAAAAATAATACATGCTCTGCATTTTTGTGGTGCGGACGGATCGCGGAACCATTCAATAGGTCTGTATCCATCACCGCAGGCCACACGGACGGTGCCCGTGCATTGAGGGCCACCATTTGTGGTCCCCAATGCACGTCACGAGCCGTATACGTTCGTGTGCATGAGCCCTAGGGCTAAGTTCACACAGCAAAACCCGCGGCAGAAAAATCAGCAGATTAGTGGCTGAAAGCACGTCGTCCTTGGTGGCGGATTCGTAATTTGATGGCAGATTTAGAGGAGTATTTACAAGAGTTTTTGGTTAAGGATTTGCAAGAGTTTTTAGAAGGTTTTTTTCCAACATTTTTCTTTTCCAGCCTGAATACCGCTAAGGCTGGGTTCACATCACGTTTTTCCCATCCGTTTAACGTACGCAAAAAACGTGGACGCTTCACACTGATGTTATACAGTGACATCCGTTCACCATAGAGTTCCCTTCTAAAAAAATATACATATGTTTTTGTTTTTTACCAGACTGTGCAGGATACAAGAACGTGGTGCGCTGCGTTTTTGTATCCTTTTTTTTTTTTTTTCCTAACCTATATGTCAAACGGAGGCATAAAACGTGATGTGAACTCACCCTAAAAACCCTTCTGAAACTGCTGGTGTTTTTTGTTTTCTTCCCCATTGACTTCAATACAAAATCCGCTAACCATCCTCCTCTAAGAACTGACGTGCTGCTTCAGAAGCAGATCTCAGTTTAGCGGTGGAAAAACTGCCACCATGTGCACACGTTAGCATTTTTCCAATTGAAGTCCATGGAAAGCTTAGCGTTTTGATGGAGGATTTTGCACCGGAAAATGTCTATAATCTGCAACGGATTTTATTCTTGTGGACATCCCCTAAAGGTACGTGTACACGGTGGGTATTACCTGCAGATTTCATGCAGAAAATCCACAACGCATTACAGCACCAGCTAAGTAGATGAGATTTCCGTAATGTCATGTACACGGTACGGTAAACGAGCTACGGAGCGGAATCTTGAAATTCACATTATTTCAGATTTTCAGTCTGCAGTGAAAAGAGTGAGATCTGGGGGAAGTCTGCGACAAAAGTGCGAGTAACACAGGCAGAGTTGGTGAGAAAATACAGCAAAAATCTGTATAAACAACACTGCCATGCACATGTACCCTAACGCCCCTTTCACACAAGCGAGTTTTCCACGCGGGTGCAATGCGTGACGTGAACGTATAACACCTGCACTGAATCCTGACCCATTCATTTCTATGGGTCTGTGTACATGAGTGTTTTTTTTTTTTCACGCATCACTTCTGCGTTGCGTGAAAAATCGCAGCATGTTCTATATTCTGTGTTTTTCACTCAGCCCTGGCTCCATAGAAGTGAATGGGGCTTCAGTGAAAAACGCATTGTATCCTGAAGCAAGTGCGGATGCAATGCGTTTTCACTGATGGTTGCTAAGAGATGTTGTTTGTAAACCCTCAGTTTTTTATCACGCGTGTGAAAAACGCATCAAAACGCATCGCACCCGCGTGGAAAAACTGAACAACTGAACGCAATCGCAGACAAAACTGACTGAACTTGCTTGCAAAATGGTGCGAGTTTTCCTGAACGCATCCGGACCTAATCCGTCACTCTTGTGTGAAAGGGGCCTAACAATAAGGCTTATTTCACACGACAGTGTATATTGCGGGCTCCGATCCGCATATTTTGCTGATAAGATACTGACCCATTCATTTATATGGGTCCGCAAAAAATACTGACAGCACACTGTTTGTTATCCACATCCGTATGCCCGTTCTTTAGCCCGCAAAAAAAAAAAATAGAACATGTCCTATTCTTGTCTGCTTTACGGACAAGGATAGGCATTGTTACAATGGATCCGCAAAAAAAACGGATGCCATACGGACGACATCCGTTTTTTTTGCAGACCACAAAACACAACGTTCGTGTGAAACTAGCCTAAACCTAGAAGATTTGCAGAGACACTTTTTCACAGGCCGGAAGAACCGGGCAATTATTGACTGCTCATCAGTGGAGGAATGAGCGACATTTACATGCAGCGATCGGCCTCCACTGTATGAGGGCGAACAATGGCTGCCGCGGTCACTCATCCTCCTACAGATTGTTTCTGGGCAGCAGATCTCTGCCTACTCAGTACAATCTGTTGCTCAGAAATGATGATTTCGGCCAATAAACGAGCGTTTTGCTCGCTCGTCTGCTCAGTGACCCCTTTAGACCCCGGGCGTGACGGATTAGGTCTGGATGCGTTCAGGAAAACTCACACCATTTTGCAAGCAAGTTCAGTCAGTTTTGTCTGCGATTGCGTTCAGTTGTTCAGTTTTCTCCGCTCGGGTGCAATGCGTTTTGATACGTTTTTCACGCGCGTGATAAAAAACTGAAGATTTACAAACAACATATCTTAGCAACCATCAGTGAAAAACGCATTGTAACCGCACTTCTTCAGGATACAATGTGTTTTTCACTGAAGCCCCATTCACTTCTATGGGACCAGGGCTGAGTGAAAAACACAGAATATAGAACCTGCTGCGATTCTCACACAACGCAGAACTGATGTGTTAAAAAAAAAAATATGAACGGGTCAGGATTCAGTGCAGGTGCTATGCGTTCATGTCACACATTGCACCCACGCGGAAAACTCGCTCGTGTGAAAGGGGCCTTACATGGGCCGATTATCAGCCCCACAGTTGTCCAGTGTAAACCCGCCATTAGGTCTGATTCACATGTCATTGTTTCGTCAATGATTTCCATTGGTGATTGTGAGCCAAAACCAGGGGTGGAGCTGAGACAGACATAAGGTGTAATGGAGAGAATGCCACTTGTTCTGTGTCTTTGACCCGCTCCAGGTTTTGGCGCACAATCACTAGGCTTTGTTCACTATATACACAATATGGCTGGCATGCCGTTCGGGACTTGTCTGGCAGGATCACCTGCTGTGGTTTGGAAGATATAAGTACTGGATAGGTGCCTGGTTGTAGGGTAAAAGAGGAGGAGAAGACAAACTGTCCAAACCACTGACCTGCGCATGCACGGCCCGGCTCCCATTCATTTCTATGAGCGGCGCGGGGAGCTGCGCCTGGTGGTGGCCGGACCCCGGGAAACCTGGGGTCCTCCAGGCGCAGCGCTCCCCGCTCCGTTCTGGCTATTGGTGCGGGTCCCAGCGGTGGGACCCGCACCTATAAGACAATGGGGGCATATCCTAGCGATATGCCCCCATTGTCTAAGATGAGAATACCCCTTTAAGGCAACTCTACATTAATTTCATTAAAGAGGTTCTGCAGCAGTTTATATCTTTAGGCTCGGTCCTCAATATCTGATCATCCAAACCCAGCACTCACCACTTTTATGGAGGAGGTGGCGCTCCATGCGATCACTGGCTCCTCTTGATTACACTGCCCATCATTTCCTTTGCGGCGGCGGCGGCGCAGTGTAATTCCAAGTACTCCCTCCATTCAGGTGACGATGGGCAGTGTAAGGCTCCATTCACACGTCCTGTTTTTCTTTCCTGATTCGATCCTGATTTTTTCAGGACCCATTGAAATGAATGGATCGGGATCGAATCAGGAAAGAAAAACAGGACGTGTGAATGGAGCCTTATGAAGAGGAAGCGGCAAACGCATGATGCGCCAATTCCTCTTCAAACAGCTGATTGGCAGGGGTGCCGGGTGTCAGACCCCCACAGATCAGGTATTGATGACCTTTTACTGGTACACACTAAAAAGAGTAATAAGCTGCACCGTAAATCATTTAGTCCCATGCTGCAGACTGCAAATAGCGGTCCATAATGCAGTGGCACCCTCCGTGTGCATGCAGTTTGCGGGTGCGGACCCATTCACTTAAATTGGTCCGTGATCCGCAAGAGACTTTCCACACCACAAAAAAATAGAACATGTCCTATTATTGTCGGCATTATGGAGAAGGATAATACTGTTCTATTAGGGGCTAGCTGTTCCGTTCCACAAATAACAGAATACACACCGACGTCATCCGTTTTTGTTTTTTGGTGGATCAGTTTTTTGCGGACTGCAAAATACATACGGCCGTGTGCGTGAGCCCTAAGGGTGCATTCACACGACAGTAGTTTTGGTCTGCATCCGATCCGCATTTTTTGCGGCTAGCATGCGGACCCATTCATTTCACACTGTGTGCTATCCGCATCCGTATGTCTGTTCTGTGGCACCCACAACGTGTCCTATTTTTGTCTGTTTTGCGGACAAGGATAGGCATTGTTACAATGGACCTGAAAAAAAACGGATGCAACACGGACATCACATGGATGTCATCCGCAATTTTTGCGGACCGCAAAATACATACAGTCGTGTGAATGTAGCCGAAGGCCTGTAGGGGATAAGTGGGGGGGTTAAGACACTGTACTTGTTCTACCCCTCATTGTTCCAATGCCACCGCTCCATTGCTGTGTAGTCAGCTGCAGCAATGACAACACATGACTGCTGCAGCCATCCCCTGGCCTCAGTGCTGTTATGATGAAAGCGGTTGAACGTTCATGTTCTGCCCCCAGTATTATAATAGAGATGTTGCACTGTGTTCACATCAATTTCCTGGTTTCTGAGTTGTACCATGACGCACGGCTAGATCCGTCGTGTGGCAGATAGCTCGTTATCTAATAATGGGCTTCATTTTGATTGGATAATGCATTTTTTTTTCAGTCAAATATGTTTCTATTTGTAATGGAGATTCTAAACTACAGCCTTGTTATCCTGTCTGTGATGATAATGTGATGACTTCTGGAAACTGCCAGCCTACTGTAAAGTTCAGTGGCCTGAGTGAAAACGACATCACGTCAGGATTTCTTCTTAACCCCTTAACGCATGTACCTCATTAAGCTTAATCCTTGCATGTCGCTTATGCTGAAGATATTATTTATATTTGTTCGTAGTGATGCAGACAAATTCTACAACTACTGTCATATGTCAATCCCAGCGTTTGATGAACTGCTCAGCCGTCTGCGGACTTCACTGATTCTTCAAAATACTGTAAATGGAGAATACATTGGTGCTGAAGAAAGGCTCATCATCACCTTGCGGTAAAGTGTGCTGTATAACACTCTCTTTATACTCTTGGAGTTTTGCCGGACTATTTTCTTCGCCAAAAAAAGTTCTAGTCAATGGGATCCGTAAGGCCTCTTCCACATGAACAATGTATTCAGGGTGCATTCAGTGAAACTTGCACCAAGTTCAGTCAGTTTTGTCTGTGATTGCGTTCAGTGGTTCAGTTTTTTCCACGTGGGTGCAATCAGTTTTGATGCGTTTTTCGCGCACATGAAAAAAACTAAAGATTAAGGGCTCATTCACACGGCCGTGGTTTGGGTCCACAAACCATTGCGGAACCATTCACTTCAATGGGGCCACAAAAGCTCCGTTCCGCGGCCCCGCAAAAATTTTGAGTCATGTCCTATCCTTGTCCGTTTTTCAGACAAGAATAGGCATTTCTATAATGGGCTGCCCGTTCCGCAAATTGGGGAAGGCCCACGGATCCGCAAAATACGGCACAGACGTGTGAACGAGCCCTAAGAAACAACATCTCCTAGCAACCATCAGTGAAAAACGCATTACATCCGAATGTGATGCATCCTCTCACTTCTATGAAACCAGATCTGCGTGAAAAACGTAGAATATAGAACATGCTGCCATTTTTCCTGAACACAGAAATGATGCGTGGAAAATGAATTGAAATGAATGGGTCAGGATTCAGTGCGGGTGCTATGGGTTCACTTCACACATTGTACCCATGAGGAAAACGCGCTCGTGTGAAAGGTGCCATTCCTGCCAGTTATGTGCTGAAGCCAGCTCTTCTGTTATTTTCCTTCTTCTGCTTCTATAACTGAGCAGAAGAACGGAAATAAATGGCGCTGACGTAAAACAGCCCTGATGTGATGTTATTTAGGCATTAGACCAATATATTTGGGCCTCTGCTTAGGCCTCTTTTCACACAGGCCTAGGAACATGATAATTATGGGGGATAAAAGTTTATTTGACTCTCTAGCGCAGCCTGCTGGTGTCTGTCAGTATAGCACTGACTGTATGAGCAGTACAATATAATATAGGAGCAATCAAAAGAACGCTTGTTAAAGTCCCCTTGTGGGACTAGTAATGTGTCTGTGTACCCCAGTAGTTCTGCATGGTCACTAAGGCCCAAAACAGACTGGTCACTAACAGGTTAAAACAGGGATCAGCAAACTTTGGCACTCCAGTAGCTGTGAAACTACAACTCCTAGCATGCACATGTACGTGGCTGTTCTTGTAATTCCCATATAAGTGAAATGAGGAGGATTCTGGGAGTTGTAGTTTCAGAACAGCTGGAGTGCCGGAGGTTTATTTGAAGGCTCGTTCCTGATAACCGCCATGTGTGACTCCAGTCACCTGATGAACAAGCAAACGTTTGTCAGTTCCTCACATGTTTTATGCAGCACAAAAAATATTCATTTATGGGCAGCCCATCATCCTTTTGTAGACAGGTGTGTGATGTCAAGAAACATTCTGTGTGGAAATGAATGATCACAATAGTGATTGTTTGCCCCTGGATCAGGGATCAGCAAACTTTGGCACTCCAGTAGCTGTGAAACTACAACTCCCAGCATGCACATGTACTTGGCTGTTCTTGTAATTCCCATATAAGTGAAATGAGGAGGATTCTGGGAGTTGTAGTTTCAGTACAGCTGGAGTGCCGGAGGTTGTTGATCCCTGGGTTAAAGTATTAAAACATAATAAAAGCTATATAAATTTGGCTTCGCTGTAGTCGTACTTACCCATTTCATTTTTTTTCTGCACAGTAAATGACGTAAAAAATGAAACCCATAAAACAATGGCGCCACTGGGTATTTTTTCCATCTCCATTCTATTAATAACTTTTACCAACTTCCCAATACATTGTATGGAATATTATAGAGTACAGCTTGTTCTGCGAAAAAACAAGCGATGTGAATGGAAAAATAAAGAAGTTATGGCTCTTGGAACATGGGGAGGGAAAAATGATCATGTAAAATGGCTGCGTCAGGAATAAGTAACTTATTAGTTCAGAGGTGGCCAATAAGGGGGTCTGTGTTTTTATGTCTGATAATAACTAAAATGAAAGAAAACATGCATGACTCTTAGGACGCCTTCACACACAGCAGATTTTGTCACAGAAATTTCTACAACTGAAAATCGGTTCCATTTATTTGGATGGGGTTATTTTGGCAGCATGCACATGGAAATCTGCAAGCCCCCTTCACGAACTGGAATGGGTTTTCATTCTTAAAAATTTTGTACGACATATATTGTCCAAGCACGACCACCACTGATGGATTGCAGGGTGGTTGTAACCATGGAAACGAGCAGTGTATAATGTGATGGAAAAATAACTCCAGGCAGTGAAGGACAAAGCACTATGGATAATCACAATACATTAGTAAATAGCTTGTATTAACTTTCTCTATATGATAAATGCCATATACCGAAGTGTGACAACCCCTTTAAGCCCTTTACGCCCAGCGGCATAATAGTACGGCGCTGTGTGAAGGGGCTTGACGCCCGGCGCCGTAGCAGTAGCAGGAGCTGCGCCCGCCCGATCAGCTGCAGGGGGCCGGCTGTTCCCAGTAGCCGGATCCCTGCTGCGTACGCCTGCATCGGTGAAAACACCGATGCGGGCGTATTAACCCTCAATGTGTCGCAGTCAGCGCTGACCGCGGCACATGCGATGCGGGAGTAGGTAAGTAGGTCCATTGGGTCCCTGCGCTGCTGTGACGGGGACCCGATGGCTTGGATAGCAGCCCGATGCCTTCCTTAGGCATCCGGCTGCTATCCCTGCGTGCCTGTGCGATCCAGCCCCCTGGATCGCACAGGAAGCAGGCTGTAAGTGTATTACATTGAAGAAGAACTCCCGCAAAAATTTTTATTCTCTAACCTGTTAGAAATGTGCATGATATAATCTGTAGAGATTGTCATTTTCTTATCAGTGACTGTTTCTGTGAGTAATAACCTCTCTTCTTATTGTAGCTGGGTCATGTGACCAACTCCCTGACCTCCAACTGACCCAGGACAGGAAGCCAGTAACTGCTCTATTCATTCCTATGGGAGCCTCACTTTCAGTCTCATAGAAATACATAGAGAATTAGACTTCCTGTCCACATAAGTCTATGTGTGAGTTGGTGGGTCTAATTGTTGGTCACATGACACAGATAAGAAACTTCAGGATGATATAAGTCAAAAATTCAGACACTGGTAAGAAAATGACATTCACTACAGATTATATCATGTACATTTCTAGCAGGACATGGAATAAAATTTTTGTCTGGAGTTCTTCTTTAATTACTGTTGAGAGCTCATAATGTAACTTGTCAGCGGCAGAGAGGTGGACTTGGGTGGTCCACTGGGAAATTTCCCTGTAGGGTCTATGGCCAATACGCCCCTGGCCAAACCCTTTGTTTTTTTTTATAATGTAAAAATGTAATTTCTTTTTAGATTCCTGGCAACAGGCGAGAATTTTGTATCCATGCATCTTCAGTTCCATTTTCGTATATCTACAATCGCCAACATAGTGAAGACCACTTGTAAAATCATCTGGAGGCATTTGCAGCCTGTAGTCATGCCCACTCCCACCCAGGAGACCTGGTCAGAGGTGGCGGCAGGGTTTGAAATGAAAACCAGCTTTCCCAACTGCATAGGGGCTGTCGATGCTCAACACGTAAGAGTGCTGCAGCCCTTGGACTCCGGATCAAAGCATTTGGGTCACAGAAAGTACTTTTCGGTGATTGTGTTAGCGGTGGCGGACACAAAGTGTAAGTTTGTCGCCATTGATGTGGGTTCTTATGGCCATACCGGGGACTGCAGAGTGCTGGATGCATCACAAATACAGCAGCGAATCCTCCAGGATCAAACGTCGCTCCCACCTCCACGACCATTTCCTGGAACCACTGATCCTGTCCCGTTGGTTATGGTGTCAGACTATGTGTTTGCCGTTACGCCTCCCCTTCTGTGTCCGTACCCATGGCACGGGCTGGATAACCGAAGGAGGATGTTTAACTGCAGGCTGAGCCGCGCACGCCGTTTTGTCGAGTCCACTTTTGGAATTATGGCCGGTCGATGGCAAGTCATTTGCTCCACTATGCAACTGGATGTGTCCACGGCAGAGTCCGTCATTAGAGCGTGCTGTGTCATTCACAATTACGTGCGTGACTATGATGGCGAAGAAGCAGACATCAAGACCCAGATGCCCTTTATAAGCGTTGGTATTGGTTGGAGCTACAACAGGCCGCTTGGCAACGGACGGCACATAAGAGACAGCTTTGCCGACTATTTTGTCAGTCCGGAGGGCGCGGTCACCTGGCAGTTTTCCTGTCTTGGCGATAATCACACCGATCTGCACTAATATGTCTCCTCGTTCACTGTTGAAACTCCTTGGTTTGTTTGTTCGTTCATTCAGTTTTTTTCAATTGAACGAAAAGTGAAATATATTTAACTTATGTTTGAAATGGGAAAAACATGAAAATGTTTAATAAATGTTATTTTTTCATTCATTTAAATTTACAATTATTTTATTAATGTAATTTTCATTATACCACAACTGACTGTTATATCTACCGAGATGTCTCCTCAGCAATATTCCATCTAGATAACTGCAGCCAGACTTTAATACTAATGACCTATCCTCAGGATAGATCCTCAGTACCTGATCTATGGGGGTCCGATACCCTGAGCCTGCTCCAATCAGCAGTTTGAGAAGGCAGCAGCACCTGAAGTAGCGCCCCGGCCTTCTCACAGTTTTCACTAGGCCAGCGACAACATGTTCATCGGCCATGTGGACTAGGCACAGCTCAGCCCCATAGACGTAAATGAGGCAGAGCGTGATCCAAGCACAACACTATACAATGTGTGGCGCTGTGCTTTGTGAGCACGGAGAATGCAGCGGCGTTCACAGGAGCGCCAATGCCTTCTCAAACAGCTGATTGGTGGGATCCTCACCGATCAGGTACTGATGGTACCTCAGGATAAGCCATTAGTTGTCCTTTAACCCCTTCTTGAAATCTGCTATACTTGTACAGTAGATGTTGGGTCTTTAAAATTGGCTGCCATACCCTCCAGGTCCCTATTTTGTGCAGCAGACACTTGGACTTAGAGTCCGTCATCACAGACAATTCCCTCTGATCATATGCTTTTTAACCTCTCCGATTCCCTTTTAAATTGCGTTCACAGCATCTGAGTGGTCATTTACCAGGACCACTGTGATCCCAGTGACCGAACTGCTCCCCCACAATGAGAACGTGGGAGCTGGATAGAAACGTATGGGGTCACTTATGAAACTGATGTAAAGTAGAACTGGCTTAGTTGCCCATAGCAATCAATCAGATTCCACCTTTCATTTTAGACAGCTCCTTTGGAAAATGAAAGGTGGAATCTGATTGGTTGCTATGGGCAACTAAGCCAGGTCTACTTTACACCAGTTTGATAAATGGCCCCAGTGATGATTCTCTCATAGACTGCAATGGTAAACCATTGCAGTCTATGGTAAAACGAAATCAGATGATCCCATGTTAAAGCCATCCAAAACGAGAAGAGACGTCCAGCTTCCTATAAAAAAAAAATGATGACCTTTATTCTTTAAAGCGATAAAATATTCAATGACACAGTACAGACACACAGTGTTAGCATCTACGCATTTCGGGTCTTAAAGTGTGACCCTTGGGGCTCATTCAGACGGCCGCGTGAATGAGTCCGCCTCCGTTCCGCAATTCTGCGGAATGGGTGCAGGCCCATTCATTTTTGGGGCCGCAAAAGATGCGGACAGCACACCATAAGTTCTATTTCGCGGCTCTGCAGGAAAGATAAAGCTTGTCCTATTCTTGTCCGCAATTGCAGATAAGAATAGGCATTTTATATTATGGTTGCAGCCTTGTGTGGTCCACAAATTGCCGGATCCGCAAATCACTATGGCCGTCTGAATGGGCCCTTACTCATGAGTAATGCAAGCTGCTCTGTTCACTCTAGTAGAAATCCGTCAGGTTGCTGCCTGCAGTTCCTCCCATCTGCTTTAGGGGGTGTGCGACCTCTGTCTGTATGCTGCCTATATGCAATGCACCATTGCTGAAAGAACCAGTGCTCCTTCCAGGGCTGGCTCTCTTCCCCTACAATGTGTTACAATGCCACACAGGGGAGCACCCAGGAATTTTTTCTAGGGGGGGTCCGAAAAGTAAAAAATGCGACGCGCATAGCTCGCTGTGCTGATTTTTTTTTTTCACTCTGCCCGTTCCCTAAAGCCCCTCCTAGAAGAGCAAATGTGGGCCGTGCAAAAATAGGCCCCAACCGTTATTATAAGCCCCTCCTAAATATAATAGGCCACTCCCAACAAACACTGTACAGCTGAAATGATATCGTTGAGGCCCGGCTGTACACATCATACAGAGGGGAGGGCGTGTCCTGGCTGCACTGCACACATTATACAACAGACAACAGCAGGCTACAGCCAGGAAGATCCTCCCCAGATCCTGCTCAAGGCCTCTGGTCCCCACCCACCATCTGCCACCTGCCTGTGCCCTGCTGACCCCCCTTGGTTATCCTCACCCAGCTCTGAATCCTCCTTCTGTAAATGGCAGGAGCCGGAGCCTCTCCTACATAGCGCCCCATACCTCTTACATCCAATGATGTCTACTCTGATGTAGACGTTCTCTTTCCTCATCTTCACCAGACCAGACCGCCATGAAGATTTTTCAGCCATCTCTCGTCTCTGCAGACACAAACAGACATTAGTTTTCCACATTTCCATCATCTTCACATCTTCTGAACACCTCATCCTGCCACCCCCAATACTGTGCCCCCTAATACTATACTGCAGAAACTGTCCCCTGAAAAATACTAGTGCCCGCAGTTGAGCTAATGTCCCCATAATATATGCCAGTATAAAATACCCCTATATTCCCCATAATGTCCCCATAATATGCCAGTAAAAAAATGCCCCTTCTTAGTGCCCCCAGTGGATGCCCCTATAGTGCTCCTCTCCCCCATAATGTGCCAGCAAAAAATACCCCTTCTTAGTGCCACCAGATGTCCCACTCCCCCCATAGTGCCCCCAAATAATGGGCCATAGTGCCGCTCTCCCCTATAGTGCCTCCCATAATGTGCCAATAGAAAAATGCCCCTTTAGAGGCACCGGATACCCCCCTATTGCCCCCAAATAATGCCCCTATAGTGCCACCAGATTCCCCAATAATACCGCTCTGCCCTATAGTGCCCATTGGCTTAATTGGCATAATGTGCCAATTAAAAAAGGCCCCTTTTAGAGCCCCCAGATGCCTCAACAGTGCTCCACTCTCCTATAGTGCCTCCTATAATGTGCCAGTAAAAAATGCCCCCTTAGTGCCACTAGATGCCATAGTGCCCCCCATAATGTGTCAATAATAAAATGCCCCTTTAGAGCCCGCAGATGCCACATAGTGCTCCTCTCTTCCATGGTGTCCCCCCATAATGTGCCAATAAGAAAAGTCCCCCAGATGCCCCCATAGTGCCACCCCAATAATGTGCCAGTAGGAAATACCCCCTAGACGCCCCCCCAAAAAAATGGTCCAGTAAGAAATGCCCCCATAATGAGCCAGTAAGGAATGCCCTCAGATGCCCCCCCCCCCCAAAAAAAAAGGGCCAGTAAGAAATGCCCCCAAGATAATCCCCCCCAAAATGGGCCCTAAAGAAATGCCCCCATAGTGCCACCAAAATACACCATATAGAAATGCGCCATCTATATTATTAAAAAAAAAAACACTAATACTTACCTCCATCAGCAGCGATGAGATGCAGGCCTCTTCCGGCCTGTGTCCCGTGCTGCCCGGCTCAGGCGGCGCGATGATAATGACGTCATCGTGCCACCTGAGCCGGCTTCTGATAGGCTGCAGGCACTATTGCTTGCAGCCTATCAGAAGAATGGGGAAGGGAGACACCTCTCTCTCCCCTGCTCCGCTGCACAGGCATCTGTATCGCCGTCCTGAGGTGCTCATCTCCTACTGCCCCCCACCACAGCCTCCTCCGCTTAGATCCAGGGCCGCCTGTGGCGATCGACGGTGCAGCCCTGAGAGTAAAAAGAAAATAAAAAATGAATGGCTTCTGGAGGGGGGGGGGGTCCAGACCCGTTGGACCCCCCCTGTCGGTGCGCCCCTGATGCCACATGCCTTCCTATCTGTATGTTTGTACTGTATTGTACTGGCTTCAGCAGTCAGGAGGTCTCCCCTCTGCTCATACAGCGTGGGAGGCGCCGTACAGACTGACTGCTTTGCTGTCTCCCTGGTTTCACTTTCTCACCAGAGGGCAGAGCTGCTGAAAACTGATGCAGGTATCCTGTGGTAAGTACAGGAAGGAAGGTATGTGCCTTTGTAAGAAGCTGATGTAGGGAGGAGAGCATGTGTGGAGAGGTCAGGGGTGCAGGTAAGTCCTGGGGAGGAGAAGGGAGTGCGCTGCCCTAATGTACTATCGACAGAGCTGGTGACCGAAGGCTTCATGTTCAGTATCCGCAGCCCAGACCAGAGGCAGGGAGCAGGAGCCTTGTCTGTGATTCTAAGTAATACAGCTGCCGAGGGTCACTAGTCCTCTGTCCTGCTGCTGCTGCTAAGTTATTCATTACTATAGACCAGGGATCAGCAACCTCCTGCACTCCAGCTGTTCACAAACTACAACTCCCAGAATGCTTCATTCACTTCTATGGGAGTTAGAAGTGCAGCCGAGCATGTTTGCATGCTGGGGGTTGTAGTTTCACAGCAGCTGGAGTGCCGAAGTTTGCTGATCCCTGCTATAGACAGATCATAGTTATTAGGGGGAGATTTATCAAAGCTGGTGTTCCCTATGTCAGTCTTGATGTCCTGTGTGCCAGAGCAGGCGCCCTCCAATTATGTGCAGCCCTCCATGCACCAGAAACTCAAATAGGGCTAGGGCTGGCATAGACTTCAGCTATCATTGACCTTAGTTTCTGGCAGAAATTACAGTAAAACCAGTGGGCTGTTGGAAGCTCCACCCACTCCCACTAAGCCCAGCCCCTGTTTCCTTGCCACCTTAGAAAAGTGATCAAGAAGCAGAAAAAGTCAGACTGATGCTGCAACGGTGCTGAGCAATGTAATGTGCGACCTTTTTTTATTTTTACAAAAATGAAATATGTCTTTATGTTTCGATGTATGTATTGGTGTACGCCCCACCAAATACCTATCTCCACTCAAAAAATTAACCCTTACACAGCTCCTTAGACCTAAATATAAAAAACGTTCTGAGGGTCAGGATATGACCATGCAAAAAAAAAAATTTTTTTTTATTTTTTTATTTTTTTTTTTAAGCACATGAAGGAGAGCACTTTATGGTAAAGCAGAGCTTTACTATAAAGCGATCTCTGCTTTAGTCCTCGTGCACACGACTGTCTGTACAGTCCGCATCCAATCCGCATTTTTTGCAGATTCATGCATTTCAGTGGGGCTGCAAAAAATACAGACAACACACCGTGTGCTGTCCGCATCCGTATGCCCGTTCCGCCATTCCACAAAAAAGATTTTGTCCATTTTGTGGACAAGAATAGGCATTCTAATATGGGTTGGGATGTACATGACTGGTATCCGTGTTTTGCAGATCTGCAATTTCCAGACCACAAAATGGATACAGTCATGTGCAAGGGGCCGTAAAGGAGTTATCCAACCCCAAAAATGCCCCCCTCCCCAAATGCCCGGGAATTTGAAAGTGGGGGAAGCCTCCTTAGCGTCACCCGCGATGCTAGGAAGGCTCGTTCCCGTCACCAGATGTTTTGCTCCGTGCAACGGGGAGATGCTGCAGCGGCCGTGCGGGCATGAGAAGCAACACGGGTGCCGGGGAGCAGAGTAAGTACAATCTGTGTGAGGGGCCCGGGCATATGGGAGACATTTTTGGGGTTGGATAGTCCTTTTAAACATATTCTCAAGCCCTCCGCTCTGAATGATGGCTGCAGTGAATGTTTTCAAATGTAATGGGAAATATAAGGTTCCCTTCACACACTGCTAATAAAACAGCATTAAAAACACATGCAGTTTTTTACGTTCCAAGTGTGTTTTTTTTGGCATTTATGTCTTCACACATGAGTGAATTGCAGGTTTTTCAGGTGTTTTTTTTCTCTTTTGAGAAGATTATGGAAAAACGTAGTTGCTAAAAACATACTGCATTGAGCTAAGATCTGAAGTTTTCCTCTAAGAAAAACCTCTCCAAAAGACCATAAAACACCATAGAAAAACTATGCATAAATCCAGTTCAAAAGCCCAAAGAGGGTAGGTTCAGAAATGTGAACAATGACTTTCTACTTTAATGGTCACATCAGGTTTGAGCTCTCCATTGGAGGTAGGAGTATTTATGACTCGTACCACAGACAGAAGGCTCCAATTCATGCTACTGTGTAAGCGTAAAGTGGCATATGTTTCCCTGTAAGATCTATGACCAATCTGCCCCTGCGTGTGTCACCCATATAAGAGACGTCCACAATAACAAGAATGTATACTATGTGATATAAAACATAACATAAACATTCTTCAAAAATGGTCTGTTCTTCCCTACACAGTTAAAAAGTATTCTGCCTATACAGAGACATTGTGCAAAAATAGGTACAAGGTTAGGGCTCATGCACACGACTGTATGTACTTTGCGGTCCGCAAAAAATACGGATGACGTCCATGTGTATTTCGTATTTTGCAGAACGGAACAGCTAGCCCCTAACAGAACAGTCTTATCCTTGTCCATGATGCGGACAACATACCTCCCAACTGTCCCAGATCCAGCGGGACAGTACCGGATTTCAGCAGCTGTCCCGGGCGGGGGAGGTATGTCCCACATTTACAGATGTGGGTGTATTCTGGGGGCCATGAGGGGGGCAGATCTGAAGGGGGTTTATAGGGTGTAAATCTATGAGGGGGGGGCCTTTATGGGGGTAAATCTATGAGGGGGGCCTTTATGGGGGTAAATCTATGAGGGGGGCCTTTATGGGGTGTAAATCTATGAGGGGGGCCTTTATGGGGTGTAAATCTATGAGGGGGGCCTTTATGGGGTGTAAATCTATGAGGGGGGCCTTTATGGGGTGTAAATCTGTGAGGGGTCATGTGGTGTATTCTGGGGGACAGAACAGAAGAGGACGTACCCCTTATGCAGGCCATAGACTTCTATTATGACAGAATGTCTCTAAAGGCATTCTGTTATGCATTCCGTCATAGAATTGTGTTATGGTCCGTGATAACGGAATTCATAACGCAATTCTGCTTTACCTCAACCCGAACACGCAATATGAAATTTGCTCATCCCTAAGGGCCTCTGCACACAACCATATGCGCTCAGAGGCATACGGTCTGTGAGCGGGCCATATGACCCAGAGCAGCATTGATCATTCACATGGGAGCACACAGCATCATAGATTACAATACGGGCTGCAAATAAAATGGAATTGACGCGGAAACAAAATACGTTTGTGCGCATGAGCCCTTAAAGGGGTTCTCCTGGAATTAAGAAAATGAAAATAATCAAATATTACTTTATTATAAATATATTCCCAAATACCTTTCATTAGTTATGATGGCTCGTTTTGTCTAGGGAGCAATGAATAGTAGAAATAAAATGGCCGCTGTCCTATTAGTGAACACAAAACCTGTCCTAATCACACAGGGCAAGTTACTTCACAACGCTGAGGTAAAGAGCTGCCTCATCCTCCTCTCCTACTTGTCAGGGATTATGGTCCTGAATACAGATGATAAGATCTTCAGCTGAATCTCTGTGGGAATGGAGTTCATGAGGAGACATGAAGTACAGAGAGGACAGACTGTGGTAACTGCATACAAGTGCTGCTGCTCATTATCCACATCTGCTCATGAACTCAATTCCTACAGAGATTCAGCTGAAGATCTTATCAGCTGTATTCAGGATGATAATACCTGACAAGCAGAGAGGAGAATGAGGCAGCTCTTTACCTCAGTGTTGTAAGTGATGTAACTTGTCCTTCTGTGTTATTAGGCCAGATTCTGTGTACTGATAGGACAGGGGCCATTTTATTTCTCCTAATGATTGCTCCCCAGACAAAACAAGCCATTATAACTAATGAAAGGTATTTGGGAATATATTTATAATAAAGTAATATTTAAGTATTTTCATTTTCTTAATTCCCGGAGAACCCCTTTAAAAGAAGTATTCTGCCTCAATAAGTGCCAAAAGGACACTATTTTGCATCCATCACGTAATGGAATTAATACATTCGGCGTATGTTCCAGGATCTGAACCGCTGCATACACTGAACATTGTGTGACATCTCCAGTATTAGTTTTTTTTCTGTCCTAGAACACGACATTTGGAGGGCTATTATTCCTTTTCCGGAACCATAACTGGATCATTGTCAATGATTAAATAAAATGCTGGTCAAATACAGATTTATCAACATGTTATCCATTACATGCAGGGGTGCACCTAGCCTTTCTGCTGCCTCAGGCGAAAACTGATATTGCACTCCCCCTCTACAATGCCAATTTCTTACCCCTTCCCTTCAGCCCATGGCCCTTTGGCTGCCCCTCTTGCCCCTACCTGGTGCTGCCTGAGGTAATTGCCTCGCCTGGCCTCATTGGTGGTGCAACCCTGATTACACGTCATTGTAGTGGTAAAGAGAAATAAGCAGGAAGAAATTACTATTACCACAACATATGAACTGAGGTCAGAACTGCTGACAGACTTCCTTTAATGAGCAAGCAGCAGTTCAGTAAGTAGCTTTTTTTTGCTAATGTAATGCACATTTGGGCACAATCTTAATGGTTCTTTATTGACCCATGTTTCAGTCAATTATCAGGAGCAAACCAAATGTCACCAATCATTGCTTGATATTTAACAGAGATGACGCTGCATTTATCTCTTGTCCCCATGTAAAGTGTTTTATAAAAATAAAAAAAATAAAGTTTCAAGTGTAAAAAAGAATCCCTCTTATTAAAAAATATACGTATTTGATGCTGCCATGTCCGTACTGACTTACTTAACCTACCCTGTCAGGTGAATGCCATAAAAAAAACTTTGCCAGAACTGACTTTTTTTTATTACTTTGCCTTCCAAAAAACATAATATCAAGCGATCAAAAAATCTTATGTATCCCAAAATAGTACTAATAAAATGTCACCTCATCCTGCAAGAAATGAGCCCCCAAAATTAGCCCTGTCGTATGTCTAGGCAAAAGATTAAGGCCACATGTAGGGTGTTTATAAAACCAGGAAGCACGGCATAATAAAAAGGGGGTTTGCTTTTCATGTGTATTGGCACATGCTGAACACAAAATTGGGCACTGAAATGGCATATCTGTGGAAAAATGTGCAATTTTCACTTTGCACCATCTGCTGTCCAGAGCCTTTACAGCACTTCTAAAAATTAATAAACTAAACCTCAAATCCACATGATGCTTTTTATGACTACATAGGGGGTATTCAGGAAAAAACGTTTTCTTGGAAGAAATGGCGTTGTTCATTTTCACAGCCCGGTGTTTCTATATTATTTGAAACACCTGTGTCAAAGCACTCACTATACCTCTCGATAAATTCCTTGAGTGGTGTAGTTTCCAAAATAGACTCACATTTTGGGGGTTTCCACTGCAGGGGTACCTTAAGGTCTCTTCAAATGTGACACGGCACCCAAAACTGTTCCAGCAAAATCTGTGCTCCAAAAGCCAGATGGTTCTTGCCTTCTGAGTCCTGCTGTGTGCCCACTCAGCAGTTTACAACTACGTATGGAGTGTTGCAGTATTCAGCCTAAATGGGTAACACATTGTACTGTGCTTTTTCTCTGGTTACCCCTTTTGAAAATAGAAAACATGGGCCTAAAGTGATATTTTATTGTAAAAAAGAAAATAATTGTATATTTTTATAGATAAATGTTTGTAAATTCTATGAAACTCTTGTTGGTTCAAAGTGCTCACTACACCCCTGGGTCTGTAGTTTCCAAAATAATTTATGTGGTGTCTTCCCTGTAGAGGTACCCAGGGTTTCTTCACATAGCACTCAAAAACCATTCCAGCAAAATCTGCCCTCTAAAAACCATATGGCGCTCCTTCCCTTCTGAACTCTGCCATGTGCACATACAGCAGTCTATTACCAGGATGTTGCTGTAAACTGCAGAATTGGGGTAATAAATATTGAGGTTTGTTTTGCTGGTCTAAGGATGAGCTTGGAATGTCGTAGGCCAGGCAATGACTATCTGCGTTTCTGGGAAACATATTCAAATTAGCTTCCCTAAGCCTGATGGCAGCAGATATAAGATGTACTAATTTTCATATTTTTTTTTTAGAAACCCAGAGGAATGTTTACTGGCTTACGATACACCTCATGCTTTTTGTCCTTTGTATGTTTCTAACTAGTCAAATACAACAGCTTTTCCATACTCTTTCTGCTTCTAAAGCTGCTGGTTTCTTAGATTTAACTCAGGGTCACATGACCTGTGATGTCAGCTTGTCTCCCTGCTGTGTGACGTTTCGTGCACAAGCCTCGGAGATCAGATAACAGCTTGTGCATGACGTCACTGTGTTGGCCACGCCCCCCTGCTCTGCCGCTGCTGCTATCTGCTCTCCCTGGATTCTTTCAGATAAAACATTAACCCCTTCACACAGGATCTGCTCTCCTCACCCTACAGACACAAAGCTGATACTGGAGCTGATCTGGAGGAGATGCAAAGTATTGTATTGCACAAGAAAGGTAGGGGAAGACCCTGTGTGTATCAGCAGTGTCATTGTACAGCTGGGACTTGTAGTCCTACACATACAACATGCTGCTGAGTATTCCAGCAGACATGTCAGTCAGGGCAGCTCTTGTATTCAGTCCCTTTGCAGAGCGGCGGGGGAGGAGGGGCAGAGATTGTTATTACTGCAGGTAAACAAAGAGCCAGAAGAGAACCAGGGAAATGAGGAAATATAGATTTTTTTTTTGCCTAAAACTTGCTTAAAGGGGTTGTCCAAGTTATGGAAAAAAATATAGCACTGTAAATCTGATGGGCAGCAATATATAACTAAGTTCAGCAAGTTTTAGGCAAAAAAAATCTATATTTCCTCATTTCCCTGGTTCTCTTCTGGCCTTTGTTTACATGCAGTAATAACAATCTCTGCCCCTCCCCCCTCCCCCTTCTCTGCAAAGGCAGTGAATATAAGTGCTGTGAGTACATGTCTGCCTGCTGGGATACTCAGCAGCATGTTGTTTGTGTAGGACTACAAGTCCCAGCTGTACAATGACACTGCTGATACACACAGGAAATTCTCCCTACCTGTTCTTGTACAATACAATTCCTCTATAGCTCCTTGCCCGGCATTTGTCTCCTCTCACTGCTGCAGCTACTATTTGTTATAAAGCCTTGAGCCCTCAGTGTGTTCTGGCTGAAGGGGTTAATGTTTTATCTGAAGGAATCCAGGGAGAGAGCAGATAGCAGGAGCCCGGCAAAGAAAGGGGGCGTGGTCAGTGACGTCTCGTGTACAGACTGTTATCTGAACTCTGAGGCTTGTACACGAAACATCACAGACCAGGGAGATAAGGTGACATCACATGTCATGTGACCCTCAGTCAACTCTGAGAAACCAGCAGCTTTAGAAACACAAAGTATATGGGAAAGTTGTTATACCTGACAAGTTAGAAACATATAAAGAACAAAAAAATAACTCGGACAACCCCTTTAACTTAGTTATATATTGCTGCCCATCAGATTTACAGTACTATACGTTTTTTTTCATAACTCGGACAACCCCTTTAAGGGTTGTTATTTATTATTTTGAAAAAACACTGTTTGAGGCTACCACCAGGGGAAAATTTGATTATGAAAAACTAGTTTTTCAGTTTAACAGTTTAACTTAGTGGGGGAAAAAGGGAAAATTGATCTGTCACGCACAAGGAGGTATGTATAAATACAGATACTAAGATAAATGAATCAATTCAGAATGAATCTTGCATTTTCCAAAACATTTGGATTCTAACAAACCCAAATATTTAGCAATTTAAGAGAGATCTATATGTGAAAAACATGCAAGTCAGCTTTCTTTCCAAAAGAATTTAAAAAGCTGAGTATTTTACAACTACCATACTTTGGCCTGATCCTGAAAGAGCTATTTTCCTAGTTTTGCTACATAAGTATGGTATGTTTGAAAGGCTGTAGTTATGATATACTCAGTTTTTTAAAATCCTTTTGGGAAGAAAGCTGAGTTACACATTTTTTCACATGCAGATGCCTCTTTATTTGTCTTGAAATGAATTACAAAATATTTGGGCTTGTTTGAAATAAGAATAAGCAAATACATTTTATGATTCATTCCAGATGAACCAGAAAAAGCCCCAAAGTAATATTCAACTGAAAATTGAGACAAGGATTATGCGTCTGTCAATGAGACAGGCAAGCCAGCACTTTTTCCAGAAGAATAGAACAATGTCTTCACAGAAAATTGCCTTACTTTGCTGACTAACCTTGCCAAAAATATGCATGGTAGGTCATCAAAATCAGATCGGCGAGGATATTACACCCAGGACCCCCACTGATCAGCTGCTAGAAAAGGCTGGCACTCCGTGAGTTTCACGCTCTCTTCCTAGGTCCTGTGACATCACAGTTCATCAGTCATATGGCCTAGTTTCAGCTCCACGTCATATAAATTATTGCATAAGAAGCCACAGCCACTATTCTATGTACGGTGCTGTGCTTGGAGAGCTGATCAGCAGAGATGCCGGGACTCAAACCCCTCCCAATGTGATAATGATGACCTATCCTTAGGATAGGTCATCGTTATCATTTGCTGCATAACCCCTTTAAGATATGCACATTTGCATCTATTTTTTTCAGAAAGCGAGAGCAATGTTGACTCACCTTCTCATCCTGAAAATTTTTTGGTCTCCCTAATTATAAAGAGCACGGCAAAGAGTACTCCCTAAGGCCAGTTAGCTAAGCAAGATATTCTGGTTAATTTTTCTTTCTGGATGGAGAGCTAGCTTACATGTCTCATTGACAGAAGTTTAATCCTGGGTGGGATCTTCTAGTTGTTTTGGATGGAAAATTAGGTTGCATGCCTCACCTTTAGTTGAGCATTGGTAGGAGTGGATCTCTCTTCTAGATCTATTTTGTTCATTTGTCAAGACTTTAAAAAAAAATATGTGTTATAGGAAACATGAAGGTCTTATATACCATTCTTAGGCTAATTGGAGCATATCTGATTAGTCTAGAATTGATTCTGGTCTGATTTGAAAAGTCTGACGAATTGGACTCATCTCTAGTTAAAATCCACATGTTTTGGAAAATTCAGGATGAATTGATAGAATTGATTTGCTCATCCAAGCATTTTATTTATACATATGTCCTTGTGTTTTATAGATCAATTTTGCTCTATTTTTTCCATTACATTTTTAGTGGTAGCCTCAAACCATTCAATCAGTGCTTTTTCATAATAAGACTTTTGCTGTGCCTGCATCTCCACATAATGCTAGTCTTCTTTCCAAAGGAAAAGGAAAACTGTCTCTTACCAGGAAACCAGCGCTTTCTGAGTTTTTACCCTTTAACAGAGGTAAGTATTGAAACTTTGCTTGGCTGCCAGAGATGCCTTGGTTGGGGTACTATTTCTTCTTATGGAGGGTGCTGAGTATGCATGAGGTGTACGCCAGTCAACTTTTCTCTGGGTTTCTGAGAAAAATATATGAACATCAGCACATCTTCTGCTGCCATCAGATAGGATTAGGAATGCTAATTTGAATATCTTTCCCAGAAACCAAGAGGTACTCCATATACATACTACACATACTAGGTGCTCCCTGTAATGAGAAAGAGTATCCTCCAGACAAAGCATACACTGGGCACTATTTCTGTCTTTCATCATGTCCAAACCATTTTTTTTTCAAAAATTCAGTGAAACTAAACAAACCGAATCTTAAAAAGTTTACTTATCTCTAATGTTAACCCTTGCTGTGTTACAGGAATGTTGAATTAAAATGGAAAGTCTGGAAAAAATGTAATTTTTAAATTTCATCTCCATTTTGCATTCATTCCTATGGAACACCTAAAGGGTGAACAGAGTTTCTAAACTCAGTTTTGAATGATCTGAGGGTAGAATTTTCTGAAATCGAGTCATTTATGGGTGTTTTATGGGTCATTTTGGAATTATTTTGTAAATTAGAAAACTTGCTTCTAAAATTCTAAGCCTTTTGATGTCACGTAACAAAAAACAATCACAGAATGGCTTGCATACATAAGTGTCCCAAAGTTATTACCACATCAAGTGATGTCAGATTTGCAAAACTAGGCTTAAAGGAAATCTGTTACCTGATTTGACTGTATTAATCTAAAAGTATGGCTGTGTTCAATAAAGTACCTTCTCTCCAGCTGTAGTCTTGATCCTTTCTTTGGACTTTTGCTTTTCTTTTTCTTTTCGTTTTTCTGATATGCCCAGATTAGCATGCCTGGCCGCCGCCCCCCTCGGCAACGTCACTGCAGCTATTGAAACCACTCCTCAGTAGATCACGTGAGCGCTGTATTGTGGAATGCACCGCAGCTTAGTACTGAGGTTGCTGAGGGGGGCGGCGACCAGGCATGCTAATGTGGGCGTTACTCCTGCCCTGAAGAGGAGTGCTTTAGATGAATAAGAAGGCGGGCTGGGCACAGGAGGGGGGCGTTACTGGGCTCACTTTATCGATAGTAACGCCCCTCTGGGCTCCTTCAGAAGAAATTAGCATATCAGAAAAACAGAAATAAAAAGAAAAGCAAAAGTCCAAAGAAAGGATCAAGACTACAGCTGGAGAGAAGGTACTTTATTGAACACAGCCATACTTTTAGGTTAATACAGTCAAATCATGTGACAGATTTCCTTTAATCAGGAAGGGGGGTAAATGACCTGGTTTAGAAGTAGTTAAATAACGTTTTTAAATTTTTGTTTTTCTACTTTTTCATGTACTATCTATATTTAAAAATGTATATAGTCCTACGATTTTCACACTGGCCATTAGGACTAATAATAGGTCATGAATTCCTCTTCTGTAAAGGTAACTTTTCAGTAGTCATTATCACCACAGGCAGAATTACAATGACAAGTAACACCTCTATATAGATAAAACATGATCCACCATTCCCATTCTTCTCCCTCCTGACCAGGGTATGCCTTGAAAACTCTCCCATAGAAGTCAATAAGTCCCCTCCAGTCTGTCTTTGGCTGATGTAGCTGCTCTATATTTTAACCCCGCATAATTTTATGATTCTTTTTCAAATATAGTGAAATGGAAAATTAAAAGAAATCATCAAAATTCGAAAAAAAAAAAATAACATGCTTAACATAAAAACATGATTTAACCCCTTAGTGACCAGCCTGTTTTTGGCCTTAGTGACCAAGCGTTTTTTTTTCTTTTTTCATCGTCGTGTTCCAAGAGCTATAACTTTTTCATTTTTCCATCTATATAGATGTATGAGGGCTTATTTTTTACGGGACAAGTTGTAGTTTTTAATGGTGCCATTTTGGGGTACACATAACTTTCAGATTAACTTTTATTAACTCTTTCTGGGAGGGAAATGGGAAAAACTGCAATACCACCACTGCGTTTTTACGTTATAAATTTTATGGCGATCATTTTTCGGTATAAATTACAACATATATTTATTCTCTGGGTCAATACGATTACAATGATACCAAATACATATAGTTTTTTTTGCGTTTTACTACTTTTTTGCAATAAAATCCTTTTTTTTAAAGAAAAAAAAGTTTTTGCATTGCTGATTTCCAAGAACATAATTATTATTTTTTTTCTTTCTATGGTGTTGTGTGGGGGCTTCATTTTTGCAGGAAAACTTGTATTTTTCATTGGTATCCTTTTTTAGTAAATGACGCTTTTTGATCGCTTGTTATTACGTTTTTTCGGTGGCAACTAAGAATAAATTAGCAATTCTGTCTTGTTTTTTTTATTTTTTTTTTTATTGTGTTTACCGTAGGGGCTCATTTTTGTGATATTTATGTAGTCCGGGTCGTTACGGACGTGGCAATACCAAACATATGGGGGAGGGGTTTTTTTTGCAATTTTTTTCATTGAAAAGCGTATTTTCAATGGAAAAAAAATAATATTTTTTATTGGATTTTTTTAATAGAATAAATGTGTTTTTTTTACTTTTTTTTACCACTTATAGTCCCTTTGTGGGACTATTAACAATCAATATTCTGATTGCCTTTAAAATGCAATGCATTATCCCTATAGTGCATTGCATTTTAATGACAATGCTATTCAGAATTTGACCAGCAGGTGGCGCCAGAGAGGCGCAAACTGCTGGTATCTACTCAAGGCTGGTCTGGGGCCTAGATCAGACCCCTGCCAGCCTTCCCACACTTCGGCACCCTGCGATCGCTTTTGCAGGGTGCCGATGGGAGACAAAGGGAGACCGCTCCCTCTGTCAGCACATTACATGCGGCGGGCGCCATTGCCCACGGCATGTAAAGTGTTAAACAGCCCGGATCGGCACTCCTACCGGTCCGGGTTGTTAGAGCAGGGCCGCGGCTATCATGTGAGAGCCGGGCCCGTGCTCCCCGCTGCACGGGAGACCCGTGCAGCGCTTAGACTGGGCCGCCGTGAAAAAGCGGCGGCCCAGCCTAAGGCCCCTTAGTGACCGCCGTAAAAAGGCGTATGGGTGGTCACTAAGGGGTTAAACTAAAGGTCATTTTCTGACATCACATACCTTTAAGGAACTGAAAGTAACATATAAGGAACAGTTACAAGTATAAGTAGAATACAAGGGTCACCAGGAAATCTTATCTATTATCACATGTAAAAGTTCCTCAGTGCTGAATCATCAGTATTTTCATTAGTTTTTTTCTTTGCTAACAGGAACTTGGACATTCTAGTTATAGAAGTACAACGTATTGCAACGCTCATTCTGCTGCAAGAAGAGATCTGGTGACATGGGTGTGATTTTTCACCTGGTGTGCTTTGTCTTGTTTATCTCCACTTATTCTCCATGTCTTGGCGTGCTAAGGAAGCACTGTGACATCATACAGTACGAATACTTTGATACTTACAGTACTAGGATGCCCCTGGATTTTGGTGGATTTGACAAACTAAACTTCAGCCTTGCAGCAGTCTGTAAGAGCTATAAAGCTTCTGTAATAGAAGACTTAGAAGAAGTTCCTGAAGCTACAGACTGGCTCTTCCTCGAAATATTCCATGTCAGCATTAAACCACAAGCTTTTGCCCATCTTACCAACCTACGTTACATCTACATAGTTGGTAATTTTGTGATTTCACCAGTAGCTTTTCTGAGGCTGAAGAAACTCTCTGTTTTGTGGCTACAACAGACAAGCAAACAAATCATTGATGAACTTGATTTAAGAGGACTTAGTATGCTGCAAGAGCTTAAACTTAAAGGTTTCCCTTTTTCATCTCTGAATAAATCAATATTTGACAACCTTCATCAACTGAGACGTCTTATCCTGGAAAAGAATTCCATAGAAACCTTATCATCAGTAACTCAGTATCTTCCAAAACTAGAAAGTCTTGAAGGATTATCTCTAATTAATAACAATATAACTGCATACAGAGAGACAGACTGCCTTTTCACTGAACACCCTACAGGTAATATCAGTCACATACATTTTAATATAACCTATTTGAACATTGATGAAGTACAAAGATTGGGGATTGAAAACAACTCGTTATGTAACTTTCCGAAATTAGCCTTTTTTAAACCTAATATAGGTTATTCAGATCTAAAATCGTTGAAAAAATCTGGGATTCAAGTAGTTGAGTCATTTTCATTTACAAATTCTCAATTTCCTTCTTTCTACATATGTATTTATGTATCCCGCTTTCGGATACAGGAACTTCAACTGGCAAATAATAACATTAAGGTTATCCATACAACCAATGGGTCTTGTAGTATTCTACGTAGTCTAGATTTATCATTCAACGCTATCAAAACTGTGGCGGCATCTCAGATGAAGAACCTAAAAAAACTGAAGGAGCTCAACTTGTCAAACAATAAGATTACCACAATTGAAATATGTCCTGAGAACGTTTCCATGGCACTGGTTTATCTTAACTTGGACTTTAACTGTTTATCTTCTTTAACAGAAGATCAGTTTAAGTGCCTTATACACCTGAAAGCACTTTCACTGAAGAACAATAAAATTCTGACCATTGAAAATTATTCCTTCCGCGGTATGAAGACGCTGGAAGTTCTGCATCTAGATAATAATAGCCTCTACTATTTGGATGATTTTGCATTTGCAGATGTGTATTCATTAAAACAACTATCTTTAAGTGAAAATTTGATATGGGACATTAGTTTCTCTGCCTTTAAGGATCTAAGAAAGCTTGAAGAAATTGCACTTGGCTTTAAATCTTTTGTGCCCATGTTTTGGTCACAGTATATGGAATCACTAAAAAAGATGTCCCTGAAAACTCTTTTTGTATACTGGGAACTTGAATCCAAATATTTTAACCTTTTTAATTCCTTTGAAAGCTTGAGCATTGACTCACCGACTGTGCTAATTGATAGCTGTAATGATTTCCCATTTTACAAAGTAAAAGAACTGTATTTAAGAAATACTACAAATCTTATCTGTGATAATCGACAATCGATAAGTATTCCAGCACTGGAAAAATTTACAAACTTAGAAAAGCTCTATTTAATAGCAGACATAAGTTCACCCTCTAAGGCAGACATCCTTAATACTACTCTAGGACATTTAACAAAACTTTCTTTCTTTCACCTTGAAAATACAAATAAACTAGAAGACGGCTCAGCGTTAAATTTGAGCATATTATTTCTAGGCTTGGGAAACCTCCAGATTTTGCATTTAGTCAATTCAGGAATAGAAGACTATGGTTCCAATGTGTTGTTCCAAGACTTAAAATCAGTCACATTTTTAATGATAGCAAAGGAACAAATTTACAGATTTCCAGACAATGTGTTTTCTGACATGGTCAGCCTAAAATATGTTTTTTTTCCAGAAACAAATTTTTCTTGTAAATGTGACGTTTCATGGCTGAGTCAGTGGGTGAAATATAAAAATCAAGTTTTATTCCTTGACTTTTATAATCAGCCTTGTTTAGTCAGTCCTCAAATACAACATTCTGACTTAGTCCCCTTCTTGGAAGAGAACTGCAATACCGAGCTAGGTTTAATTGCGTTCATGGCTACGCTAGTCAGTACTTTGATATTTATATTAATCTCCTTCTTCTATGAAAGCATCTGGTGGTATATTCTGTATAAGTTGTACATAATCAAATGTTGGCTGAATAACAGACAGATAAAAAGGGAATACTATGAGTATGATGTATTTGTATCATATAATACTCATAATGAACAGTGGGTAACAGAGCAGCTTCTTCCTAACCTGGAGCAAAACCTGGAGCAAAAAGTGTGTATCCATAACCGAGACTTTGAGATTGGTAGAGACATTGTGGAGAACATTGTGGACAGTATAAATAGCAGTAGATGGACAATCTGCGTTATCACTCACAGTTACCTTCAGAGTAATTGGTGCTCTCTGGAGATAAAAATGGCAACATACAGGCTTCTGGCAGAGAGAAAGGATTCTCTTCTCCTCATATTCCTGGATTACATACCTAAAGAAGAACTTCAACACTATCACAAACTTACCAAGGTTCTTGAGAAGAAAACTTTCCTGAAGTGGACAGAAGATGAAGAAGGGCAGCAGCTCTTCTGGGCCAGCCTGCGCAAAGTTATCACTGGTCAGACACAGGATTGCTAGGAGCCATAAAATATATGTATACATTACAAATGATCTAATATTCCTATATTAATATGTTCATTTTTCTGAGCAAGTTTAAAGGGGTGTTCCAGCCTAGGAGCTGGCCAATCTTCGGAAAGAAACCAGAAACTACTGCTGTTCCTGACTGCTTTGGGTCCCTGCCTGGACTGTAGTTTCATGGTCCCAAGACTGCTGCGGCCACTTGCTATCCTCAGCGGTCACGTGTGAAATGGCAAATCACTAGCCGTAATCAGCAGTCTCAGCATGTAACCACTGAAACCAGTGACTAACCACAGCGATCATGGGACCAAGCCTCTTCTGGTCTGGCAGGTGTTTTTTTTTTTTAATTGGGCACAGGTTACAAGATTGGATTGGTCAGCTCCTAGGTTGTACAACCCCTTTAAGAGTCTTCCTAGTATTGAAGAATGTCCACCTAAATATCTAATATATTTAACCACTTAACAGTTTTGCCCAAGCCCTGCTCAGGTTTTCAGAAGCAGTAGAGAAGGAGAAGGGGGGTGCTTTTGCCGCTCATATCTCTAATAAAGCAGCTAGATATATGGGTCGGGAGTGAAAGCAATGAAACCTACTTTTACTTTCTAAAAGTTATACCTTTCGTTGTAATATGCTGTGATTGTTTCTTGTTTGAAAGCATGGAATGTTAAATAGTTAAAGGGAACCTGTCATCAACTTAATGCTGCCCATACTAACAGCAGAATAAAGTAGAGACAGGTGAGTTGATTTCAGCGCTCTGTCATTTATAGGTTAAAAGTAAGTGGTTGCCGAGAACCAACATCACAATCATTGCAGACTGGGCCTGGAAAAGAGTCCCGGCCTCCTGAGAGGAGTCATGGTCATTTATGAATTCTTGCTCTCCCTGCTCACCTGCTGATGATTGACAGTCTTATACCTAGTTTTCTCCCTTTCTCTCTAGGAGAGAACTGCCAATCATCAGCAGATGGGCGGGAGAGCAGGAGATCATGAATAACCATGACTCTTCTCAGGTAGATTTGACTCTTTTCAAGGCCTGGGCTGTAATGATTATGATGCTGGTTCTCAGCAACCACTTACTTTTAGCTCAAGAGCGACACACTGCTGAAATCAGCATTTCTGTCACTATTTTATGCTGGCCTCAGTGAGGTCACCATAAAGTTGATGACAGGTTCCCTTTAAAGCAGCCCTGTCCTCTTTAGTCTGGAGGAGGAAGGGGCACTTGGGGAGCTGACAGCCTGCAGGAGGGCAGAAAAAAAAATGTATATATATACATTATACATTTTTATATTTGTACTGACCCACAGAATAAAGTTACCATGTTACTTATACTACACAGTAAATGATGCAAATAAATTCTACAAAATAATGTTAAAATTGCTGTTTTTTTATCTTTCCCCATTAAATAAAATAATGAAAGTTATTGAATTCACTATATGTGCCCCACAAAATGGTTCCTAAAAAAAAACTACAGCTCATCTGGTAAAATCAAGAAATTTTTTGAAGAAAAAATTAAAACGTTATGACTACTGGCACACAGAAGGGGAAATGTTACTTGTCTGTAAGGCTAAAATGACTTATGTCACTAAGGGATTAAAAATACAATTGTGTCCCCTGAGTTTTGCGCCAACAATATTTACTTTAGACATAGATAAATCTACAATACAAAAGTGACATTTTCAGGAGAGGTTTTTTCAATTTTAATGTGACTTTTAGGTGGTTAATATCAGATTGATCTTATAATAACCATGTAGTTGATCAAACTGTGCACTTTTGATAATCTGCCCGCCATCTTGAAACCCATCATGGTAATGTCAATAGACCTGTTTTACAAAAAAGCATCATACAAATGTCTTGGTGGAGTTTGTATTTTCAATGTATATTTGTTGACGTGTGTATATGTGTGCAAGTTTGGTTGATTGTGTTATTTTTCTAGCCTCCTTGTCCAATGCCATCATTACTTTTCCTTATGACATGCATCGATGGTGATCCCACTATAAGTGGATGGTTCCATGGGCCCTTAACTGTAGTACCGACCCAATGGTATCCATGCAGTCATGTCTGATAATGCCAATAAGTCTATTAAAGTGAACAATGTTGAGCTGTATCACTTACTATTAAAGGGGTTGTCCTATTTTTACTATTGATGACCTATCCTCAGGATAGGTCATCAATATCAGTTTGTCAGGGATCTGACACCCGGCACCCCCGCCAATCAGCTGGTTGCAGAGAATGCAGCACTTGTACAAGCGCTGCCCTTTCTCCTCTGCATTTTTTATCTGCTCTCTGCAGCAATTGCAGTGGCGAGCAGTGTAATTACAAGTATGCCACCCCGTTCACTTCTATGGGACAGTTCCGTCTGTTTTAGTTAATGGGGATGCCATACTAGTAATTACACTGCTCACCACTGTAATTGCTGCAGCAAGCAAGTAAATAAAGCAGAGAAGAGAATGCAGCACTTGTACAAGCACTACTTTCTCTTCAAACAGCTGATTGAACCCCCGCCCATCTGATATTGATGACCTATCCTCAAGACAGGTCATCAATAGCAAAAAGTGCTATGTGGGTACAGCAGTGAAGGAGCTTTGGTGCTCAAGCTGCTGCTTCACATGACTTATTTGTTGGGGGTCCCTGTAGTAGGACTCCCACCAGTAAGATAAACTATCAGTGTACAAATCTGGATAACCCTTTAAAGGACTTGTGCAGCAGTTAATATTGACGACCTATCTTCAGGATAGGTCATCAATATCTGATCGGCTGGGGTCCAACACCTGGGACCCCCGTTGTTCAGCTGCGAGATGAGGTGGCAGCAATCCATGAGAGCGCCGCTTCCTGGTCTTTACACTATGCATCGTCTCATCTGAGCGGTGGCATAGTGTAATTACAAGCACTCGCTCCATTCACTTTAATGGAGCGGGTACCTCTATTACAGTACACTTCCGAGACAAAGTGCAATGTAATGAAGAGGAAGCGGCATTCACATGTAGAGTCGCCTCCTCTTCAAACAACTGATCGGTGGGGGTGTCGGGTGTTGGATCCCCGCAGATCAGACATTGATGACCTATCCTGAAGGTTTGTGTATACCAAGCCACAGAGTTATTAGCAAGTGCTTTACTGACAGATGAGAGGAGCATAGGCTGACCTAAAGAAACATGGCAGTTCCACGGGTTGGACTACGAGGAAAACAATGAGCAAAAGAAAGAAACCCATTGCTATTTAAGTTAGATCAAAGAGAAGAACACTTGTTCCAATCCTGCAAACGCAAGTGTGAAAGTAGCCTAGCAAGCTATCCATCTGGTGTTCCCAATGCTGCACAGCAGGAGGGTTAACAGACTTCCAAATCAACAATATGGTCCTCCGGATGAGAATCAGACCTTTAAGGGCCACCAACCAAATCTCTTTAGAGCCTATTAACCCTATTTTACTACCTAAAACACAGTTTACTGCGTCACTTGGGATTTTAATATTAAACACATCTTGTAATCTTTGAAGAACATTCACCCAATAGTGGTGCAGCTTAGGGCACTTCCAAACCATATGAATTAAATCTGCATGAACCAATTTAGAGGGGCGGACTGGGAACTTAAGGTGGCCTCATTTTTAGTCGGGTCCAAATTGATGGAAGGCAGAGCCAGCAATACCATATTGCAGCACATTATACCACCCCAACAGAGCCAAATATCACAGTCCAGCACAAAATACTGCCAGCAGGACCAAATACATCCCCAAAAACTACCACTGGCCGGCTGTGAGGAGGGTCCAGGTGGCCCCCTGGGCATCGGCCCACCAGGGAATTTCCCTGTAAGGTCTATGGTCAGTCCGCCTCTGCTGATTTACATCTTGGGCAAGCTATATTACTATTAGCCATAAACTTCTGTTAGCAGATCTGTCCTATGAAGCTGGCTGACCTGTTGCATGTCCTCTTGGCAGCTGAAGGCATCTGTGTTTTGGTCCCATGTTCATATGTGCCCGCATTGCTGAGAAAAATGATGTTTTAATATATGCAAATGAGCCTCTAGGAGCAACGGGGGCATTGCCATTACACTTAGAGGCTCTGCTCCCTCTGCAACTGCCTCGTCCTCTGCACTTTGAAGGACAGGACCAGGCAGTGAAAACATCATCATGCCTGGCCCTTGTCAGTAATCGGTGACTTCGACACCATTATTGCAACAATGCATCTTGCAAAAATTCCACCTCAGTTTGATCCGCCTTCCTTTTCCACCTCCTTCTCTTCCCCTTTATCCACTAAAATGTTGTTTTTTCACCCCTTTTAACCGGGGAGACGATGCTACATCTCAACGTCTCGATCTCTTGCTGGCTTCCATACACAATAAGAGCAGGCACTGCCCCACCTGAGATAACCTGGTGCAGTACAATGCTAGGTGAACTGATTGTTCACAGCTGTTCAGACCAGCGTGATTTATATAAAAGCAGCACCACTGGTCTGAGCAGCTGTGAACAATCAGTTCACCCAACATTGATTACCTGGAGAACAGTGGACTGAATGTTTCTCTGATATATCTGACAGTGAGTGATTGTCATTCTTTTGACTTTCAGGCTCTATATCTCCCCATCCACTACAGCTTAGAACGTGAGACTTCCATCATTTTATACACAATCATCTTGGCTATCTCATACATACATTGGACTTGCAACTATTTAGCATATGATTAGTTATGCAGTTTCTTGTCATGTAACTGCAGTTGCTGTTTTGCTCCTGATGGTGGACCAATCTTTTTCTCCTTGTACACTGCAAATTACAACCTGTTCTCACATTACACTTGGGAGTAGTTTTTCATAAGAATGAAACTGTTTTTCCTGGACATGGAATAAACACCCAGATTACCTAAAGTTAGGGTTATCGTGCTTTTACAATGTTCTGATGGCCATTGCTGGTAGGTATATTACTGAAATTTAGGTGACAGACTCCATTTGGAAGTTCCTCATGCTGAATCCTCATTTTCATTTCTTCTTTTTTTTATATGTTAAAAACAGGAACTGGGACATTCTAGTTATAGAAGTATAACAAAGTACAAAGCTCATTCTGCTGCAAGAAGAGATCTGGCGACATGGGTGTGATTTTTCACCTGGTGTGCTTTGTCTTGTTTATCTCCACTTATTCTCCATGTCTTGGCGTGCTAAGGAAGCACTGTGACATCATACAGTACGAATACTTTGATACTTACAGTACTAGGATGCCCCTGGATTTTGGTGGATTTGACAAACTAAACTTCAGCCTTGCAGCAGTCTGTAAGAGCTATAAAGCTTCTGTAATAGAAGACTTAGAAGAAGTTCCTGAAGCTACAGACTGGCTCTTCCTCAAATTATTCCAAATCAGTATTAAACCACAAGCTTTTGCCCATCTTACCAACCTACGTTACATCTACATAGTTGGTAATTTTGTGATTTCACCAGTAGCTTTTCTGAGGCTGAAGAAACTCTCTGTTTTGTGGCTACAACAGACAAGCAAACAAATCATTGATGAACTTGATTTAAGAGGACTTAGTATGCTGCAAGAGCTTAAACTTAAAGGTTTCCCTTTTTCATCTCTGAATAAATCAATATTTGACAACCTTCATCAACTGAGACGTCTTATCCTGGAAAAGAATTCCATAGAAACCTTATCATCAGTAACTCAGTATCTTCCAAAGCTAGAAAGTCTTGAAGGATTATCTCTAATTAATAACAATATAACTGCATACAGAGAGACAGACTGCCTTTTGAGTGAACGCCCTACAGGTAATATCAGTCACATACATTTTAATATAACCTATTTGAACATTGATGGAATACAAAGTTTTAGTATTGAAAACAACTCGTTATGTAACTTTCCGAAATTATCATTTTTTAAACTTAATATAGATTATTCAGCTCTAAAAGATTTTAAAAAGTCTGGGATCCAAGTAGTGGAGTCATTTTCATTCACATATTCTCAATTTCCTTCTTTCTACATATGTATTTATGTATCACTCTTTGGGATACAAGAACTTCAACTGGCAAATAATAACATTAAGGTTATCCATACAGCCGATGGGTCTTGTAGCATTCTACGTAGTCTAGATTTATCATTTAATGCTATCAAAACTGTGATTGCATCTAAGATGAAGAACCTAAAAAACCTGAAGGAGCTCAACTTGTCAAACAATAAGATTACCACAATTGAAATATGTCCTGAGAACGTTTCCATGGCACTGGTTTATCTTAACTTGGACTTTAACTATTTATCTTCTTTAACAGAAGATCAGTTTAAGTGCCTTAAGGCCCTTTTAGACGGGCCGATAAGTCTCCCTGAACGAGCGCCGATCAGCGACATCGGCGCTCGTTCAGGGAGCCTTTACACGGCCCGATGAATCGAGCGCCGGGCCGCACGAGTGATCGCTGTATCGCTCGTGCGGCCTGGAAGCTCCATGCTGTCAGGCGCACATCGCCTGTTTACACAGGGCGATGTGCGCCCGACAGATCGGATCTTTTGGTTTTTACAAAAGATCCAATCAGCCGACGAACGAGCGTTTTGCTCGTTCGTCGGCTGATTAGGGCCACTTTTACACGGGCCGATTATCGGCACTAGCGTTCCTAGGAACGAATTTTCAGCCGATAATCGGCCCGTGTAAAAGGACCTTAATACACCTGAAAGCACTTTCACTGAAGAACAATAAAATTCAGACCATCAAAAATTATTCCTTCCGCGGTATGAAGACGCTGGAAGTTCTGCATCTAGATAGTAATAATCTCTACAGTTTGGACGCTTTTGCGTTTGCAGGTCTTTACTCATTAAAACAACTATCTTTGAGTGAAAATTTCTTAGAAGAAATTCATGACTGTGCTTTAAAGGATCTGAGAAAGCTTGAAGAGATTGCACTTGGCTTTAAATATATGGTGCCCATGTTTTGGTCACAGTATATGAAGTCACTAAAAAAAATGTCCCTGAAAACACTTGATACAACTCTGACAATAGATTCAGAATATTTCAACCTTTTTGATGCCTTTGAAAGTTTGAGCATTGACTCCCAGTGTGTGCTGATTGATGAGTGCCATGATTTTCCATTTTACAAAGTGAAAGAACTGTATTTAAGAAGCATATATTCTCTTCTCTGTTACAGTCTAAGATTTGAGAACGCACTGGAGAAATTTACAAACTTGGAAAAGATCTATTTAATAGCCGATGTAAGTTCACAATCTGAAAGAAACATCCTTAGTTCTGCATTAGGAAATTTAACAAAACTTTCTTTCTTTCACCTTGAAAATAAAAATAAACTGGAAGATGGCTCAGCGTTAAATTTGAGTAAACTATTTCTAGGCTTAGAAAGCCTCCAAATTTTGCATTTAGTCAATTCAGGAATAGAAGACTATGGTTCCAATGTGTTGTTCCGAGATTTAAAATCAGTCACATTTCTAACGATAGAAAATGAGAAAATTTACAGATTCCCAGACAATATGTTTTCTGATATGGTCAGCCTAAAATATGTTTTCTTTCCAGAAACAAATTTTTATTGCAAATGTGATCTTTCATGGTTGAGTCAGTGGGCAAAATATGAAAAACAAGTTCTATTCCTTGACTTTTATAATCAGCCTTGTTTTGTCAGTGCTCAAGTACAACATTCTGACTTAGTCCCCTTCTTGGAAGAGAAATGCAATACCGAGCTAGGTTTAATTGCGTTCATGACTACGCTAGTCAGTACTTTGATATTTATGTCTATCTCCCTCTTCTATGAAAGCATCTGGTGGTATATTCTGTATAAGTTGTACATAATTAAATGTTGGCTGAATAACAGAGAGATAAAAAGAGACCACTATGAGTATGATGTATTTGTATCATATAATACCCACAATGAACAGTGGGTAACAGAGCAGCTTCTTCCTAACCTGGAGCAAAATGGTCCTCCTTTCTTTAAAGTGTGTATCCATAACCGAGACTTTGAGATTGGTAGAGACATTGTGGAGAACATTGTTGACAGTATATATAGCAGTAGATGGACAATTTGCATTATCACTCGCAGTTACCTTCAGAGTAACTGGTGCTCCTTGGAGATAAGAATGGCAACATACGGGCTACTGGCAGAGAGAAAGGATTCTCTTCTCCTCATATTTCTGGATAACATCCCTACAGAAGAACTTCAATACTACCACAAGCTCACTAAAATTCTAGACAAGAAAACTTACGTGAAGTGGCCAGAAGATGGAGATGGGCAGCAGCTGTTCTGGGCCAGATTACGCAAAGTTATCTCTAGTCATAAAGAGGATATCCAGGAGCCGTAAAATGTACGTATACACTAAAATTGATTTACACATACATTAGCTAATTAATATGCATTATATTATTTTCCATTGCTGAGCAGGTTTAGTTAGTGTATGTAATTTCCAGTGAGTTTATCATTATTACTTACACGCCTTGGCATGCGATCAATGAGGTTGCTCACGGTAGCACAGGCAACCTGCAACCTGTTGAAAAATCAGCTCTTGGAACACTTTGGAGATGTGGCCATACCATATAGTGCACATAAAATGAAGACTAGAAGGGTCCTGCTACTCTTATGCCACCCCACCATAATCCCTGGAGTACAAACGGTGTGACTTTCCCTTGTGAAGGCCTCTTCATTGTGTTGCCCACATGGTCTTCAAACCAATTCCTGGCTATCATTGCATCTGAGACAATAGTGGGACATGTCACAGAAGAGGATAGACCTCTGTTCCAGGCTCTCTTGCCCTCTTGCTGTGCACCATGATAGTATCCTAAGAGAATTAAGGAATGTCATAGACAGACCCTTATTTTTGATACTTAGGAACTCTATACTGACAGGGAGTGTTCCACAAGATTGGCGCTTAGCAAATGTGGTGCCAGTATTCAAAAAGTAATCAAAAACACAGCCCAAAAACTATAGGCCGGTAAGCTTAACATCTGTCATGGGTATACTGTTTGAAGGTTTTCTAAGAAATGCTAAGAAGATAGTACAGTGCTACGGATGGATCTGGATAGATTGGAGGCTTGGGCAGAGAAGTAGCAGATGAGGTTTAATACTGAGAAATGTAAGGTTATGCACATAGGAAGGAATAATGCAAGTCACCAGTACATACTAAATGTTAAAACACTGGGTAACACTGACATAAAAAAGGACTTAGGAGTGGACATCAAACTAAACAGTAGAAACCAGTGTCAGGCAGCTGCTGTGCCAAGGCCAATAACAAGAACGACATAGCAGAGCTGGAGAGGGTTGAGAGCAGGACAACTAAAGTAATAACTGGAATGGGTGGACTACAGTACCCAGACAGATTATCAAAATTAGGGTTATATAGTTTAGAAAAAAGATGACTGAGGGGACTGTGACGAGGGGACATCCTCTGTGTCTGGAGGAAAGAAGGTTTGTACACAAACATAGAAGAGGATTCTTTACGGTAAGAGCAGTGAGACTATGGAACTCTCTGCCTGAGGTGGCGGTGATGGCAAGTTCACTAAAAGAGTTCAAGAGGGGCTTGGATGTATTTCTGGAGTGTAATAATATTGCAGGTTATAGCTATTAGATTTCTGGAGAAGGGTCGTTGATCTAGGGAGTTATTCTGACTGCCTGATTAGAGTCAGGAATGAATTTTTCCCTAAAATGAGAAAAATTGGCTTCTATCTCACAGGTTTTTTTTTGCTTTTCTCTCGGTCAACTTGCAGGATAACAGGCTAAACTGGATGGGCAGATGTCTTTTTGTCAGCCTTACAAACTATGGGGATCATTTATCAAACTGGTCTAACGTAGAACTGGCTTAGTTGCCCATAGCAACCAATCAGATTCCTCCTTTAATTTTCCAAAGGAGCTGTCCAAAATGAAAGGTGGAATCTGGTTGCTATGGGCAGCTAAGCCAGTTCAACTTTACACCAGTTTGATAAATGACCCCCTCTGTTGCTATGTTACCCAAAAGTAGCACCGGAGAACCTTTTCATAGGGCAGCAGGGGAAGCCCTTTTACGCTCTATTGTGGCAAGACCCAATGTCTAGTCGGAGCACACCTGTAATTATTTACATACAGTATCTGCCTGAAAAATAACTGCATACTGACTTTTGCAGCAATCTGACATTTCTGTCTGGGTGCTTTTTTTTTCTTTTTTCTCAATGAGTGTATAAATAGCATTCCACATATTACTAAATGGTCATGGATACAATAATGTACAATTGTTATTAATTCATTTTTCTTTATTTGTAGTTTTAGAAAATGCGCACTGAAGCCGGTATGTGAATGAATACTTGCTGCCCATCATACAATTTTACTAACCAGTCTCTGCCAATATATGAGCACTGCAGATGGCTACTGTTTCATGGACAATTTTAGAGGGTGCAAAGAAGAAAATCTGAATATGTTTTTCTAGTAAGGCATGTAAAATTCAGATATTGATAAAATCTATACACTAAGTTGGGTAGCTGTTCAAGTACTTTCATTTACTTATCTTTCAAAATGTATTTCTAAATTCGTCATTAGTTCCCATTTTATGACAGATTAAAACTAAATGTAAAATGATTTCATTTATGTAATTTTCATAAACTATGCATATTTCTATCACAACATTTGTCTCAACAACATCTGTTCAATCTGAAATGTGACTGCAAACAATGCATTACTGGACCTGTGTTAGTGAACATGTTTTACTACAAAAACTGCATTATTACCATTGTAGACTGTCAATACCAGTGTACCAGTCTTTGTAGAAGGGGAGGGACATTTGAACCCTCTTCAATTTTGCTACTGTTTAATAATCCGTGTATCAAACCTGTGAATTTATATTTATATAGGTCTTTTTATAAAATGGTAAATGGAAGATTCCAAACGAAAGAATCATGCCTCATCATCTGAGAGTCAGAATGTGAGTAGCAGTGGAAACAGCAGTAGCAGCATCAGCTATCTGGCCAGTAGTAGTAGTAGTAGGTCATAGCTCTCCCTCACTTCCGACAGGCAGCAGATTATTATTGAGGACAAAGAGGATGACATTATGGACTGAATGTCTCACTCCTCTCAGTCACAGCAGGATGATGTCAAGGTCACCTCTGAGTCTGACAAAGTGACTTGGAATCAGGGGTCAGCATTCCCCCTGCTCCTTCTGCCCCCAGAAAAAGCCTTTCACTTGCAGTATCTCTGTCTTCATTTCCCCCTCCTAATGGGGCACCTTCTTTTTTCCTAAGAAAAGACAATAAACTCCCACATGTTAATATGCTGTGTGAGATCAATCAGCATTTGGATTGCCATGAAGAGGAGGTTCAGGTGGAAGAGCCCATGCATAGTTGTATTGGTGATGGTGGTAGTAATAGTAGTAGTGGTCCTTGTAGCCACAGTGGTGGTGGTAGTAACAACTATGGCACTTGGGGCAAATGCAGAGCAGGGAATCAGGAGGGGAGCCAAGGGGCATATGTCCAAAACCTCTGAAAGATGTGTCAGGGCCAGATCTGCTTCCAGGTGGTCAGCTTGGAAACTGGTGATGCCACTGATACTGTGGGCACATGCTCAAAACATGCCAGATCTAGGCTAAGCTTGGTTGCAACTAGCTCTGTTTATTCCCAGTATGGCTTTGTTTCTTCACAAGGCCAACACCCAAAACCACAGCCAGGTGCAAGATCTGCAGGAGTAAAATAAGTTATGGGCATTCAAACACAAACATAGATACCAGGACTCTATTGCAGAACATGAGGCAGCACCACCAGATCCAGTGAGAGAATAGAAATGGCCAGCATTTGCCATTTGAACAAGTGTGTCCAACCACAGGTGTGGCATAGGGACAACTCTTTGAATGTCCTTGAGTGGCCTTGTCCCCCTACAGATTCTGACCAGCAGATACTTGTTTACACACTATGATCTACTGCCCAGAAATGATGACTTTGGTGTCCACAAAAAATGATTACTGCGGCACCTTTAGACAGACTATTTATTGAGAAAGAATGTTTGTATGAACCTTCGTTCTTGGTAATCTACCCAATAATGGTCCAGTGTAAAGGGACCTTAAATCACCTCTGTCACCAGGATCAACCCTATTAAACCAGACATACTGCCTGGTAGGGCTCATCATACCGATTAAAATAATACCTTTCTTTTGTCTGTACAGTATGCTAAACAGCTGTAGAGAAATCAGAATTTTATTCATATGCAGATTAGAATTTAGAGCACCAGGAGGCAGGGATGAATCCTTAGAGCACTGCTTTGTAACACCCCCTGTGCTCTGCACACTCCACCTCCCCTTGATTGAGAGGGTTAGACATACTGAGTGCAGAGCAGGTAAGTATCATATATCCTATGTACTATAGCTTTACTACACTAAGATATACTCAGAAAGCTAATATGCATATTACTGCTTTATTCACGGGCACAATATTGGATTATAACGACACCAGTAATATACATTAACTTATAAGCTTAAAAAAACCCTGTATCTTTATGTGGTAATGCTATAGCTTGGTGATAAGAGCATGGTTTTGTTTGTAGAGATCCTGGGAGAAACTTCCAGATTTTATTCCCACATTTAACCCATAATAAAAGTCTATATCATTATCATATTGAGAAGTATGGGGGTCATTTATTAAAAGATTAGTCAACAGTTAACAGGTACATGTTAACAGGTACATTTTGCATTAGGGAACCATAAGTTGGGTTTGTTCCAGTAAAAAAAAAAAAATTCTTGTGTGTTTCTTCCTTTTTTATGTTCCCCTTTTATCATGTTATCTTTTATGTTTTCTCGTGCCATGCTTTATGTTTATTTTAAGCATTGTTTCAAGATTAGAAATTATAAAAACACAAATAAGGGTTTGAGTAATTGCCTACAGTACATTATTCCACCCCCAAACCATAGTAGGATGTGTGTGATATTCCCTTGTGAAGACTTTTCATGGCATCACCCATGCGGTCTACAGACTAATCTCTCGCTATCATCTGAGACAATAGCTGGACTCATCACTGAACAGGATAAACCGCTATTCCAGACTCCATTTCCATCTTGCTGTACAACATGATAGCCTTTAATGGTTTGTGTAGGCACCAGACCAGAATGGACCACTACGCATCATTCTTCTGATCAAACAGTCCATCTGTGCAGAGTTTCACATCTGTGCACCTCCTGCTGTGAGTATGTCGTTGTTCTTCCAACCACTGTGACACGCAACACTGAACAGTACTGACATCTCGCCCTAGGAGCGTAGAGATCTACTAGAGTGATAAACCAAGGTCTCTCAGTTCAAGCATTCTGTCCCTTTTCAGTTTGCAAAAAGTAGTGATAACTGGCTCATCAACGAACAGGAGGCATCACACAATCATTCCACATGACTTGATCCAATTTTTGAGACTTCATGTGGCTAAAACAGTTTGTTTTCAATCTGGATTTTTATGCCTCACATAACATCTGCTGCTTCCTTGATTTGCATAACCTTATGGTTTGTCCATCTTGGTGTTGCAATTTCCATGTTGAGCAGGTAGTGCCATAGGCTCTTTGGTCCCAATGCAAAATCTGTAATAAGGCCTCCAAACATACCATACAATACTGGTGTCTCTACTTTAAAAAACTACATTTTTATTGTTGATTTACATAAGTATACAGACATAACAGTACTGTTTTAAGACTCTTAAAGTCCTTTAAGAATGAAAGCTTTATTGTTGAGGTCAACAGAAACAATGAATCTATATGGGGACAGGTATCGACCGCAGCAGCAATCATTCATTCCCGTACAATGGAGGTGACTTCTGCTTTAAAATGCAACTTTCACCTCAGCTCACAATCAGTCAATTATCAGAAACAAATGGTTCACTCTTGTCAAACAGTTTGCACCTGTATTTGGGGATTTTCTGCAATTCTTCTCATCAGGTCTTCTCAAGGTCTGACAGGATTGATGGGGATTGTCGGTGGACAGTCATTTTCAGGTCTCTCCAGAAATGTTCAATTGGGTTCAAGGACATTCACAGAGTTGTCTCTATGCCACTCGTGTGTTGTCTTGGCTTTGTCCTTAGGGTCATTGTCTTGTTAAAAGGTGAACCTTCAGCCCAGTCTGAGGTCCACAGCGCCCTGGATCAGGTTTTCATTAAGAATATGTCTGTACTTTGCTCCATTCAGCTTGCCCTCAACCCTGACCACTCTCCTTGTCCCAGCCATTTAAAAACACCACCATACAAAGCTGCTGCTTCTTCACTGTAAGGATGTTATTGGACGAGTGATGAGCAGTACCTGGTTTCCTCCAGACATAAGGCTTTGTTCAAAGTTCAATCTTGGTTTAATTAGACCAGAGAATCTTGTTTCTCACTGTCTGAGAGACTTATATACTTTTTTGCAACTCCAGATGGGCTTTCATGTGTTTTTGTTTTACTGAGGAGAGGCTTCTTTCTGGCCACTTTACCATAAAGCCCAGTACGCAGCAGTGATAGTTGACCTTCTGGCAGTTTCTTCCATCTGCACAGAGGATCTTTGGAGCTTAGGCAGAATATCCTTTGGGTTCTTGGTCACCTCTCTTACCAAGACCCTTCGCCTCCCTTAACTTAGTTTGGTGGGGTGGCCACTTCTAAGAAGAGTCTGGTTGTTTCAAACTTCTTCAGTTTTGAATGATGTAGGCCACTGTGCTCATGAGAACTTTCAGTGCAGCAGAAACTTTTTTCTACCCTTCTTCTGATCTATGCCTCCACACAATCTTGTCTCTGAGCTCTATAGGCAGTTCCTCCTCATGGCTTGATTTTTGCTCTGATATGAATAGTCAGCTGTGAGACCTTATATAGACAGGGCTGTGTATTTCCAAATCATGTCCTATCAACTGAATTTACCACAGGTGAACTCCAGTAAAGGTGTAGAAACATCTCAAAGATGCTAAATTTCATGTATCATTGTAGGAAAACAGGTCGAACTGGATGGACAGATGTCTTTTTTCGGCCTTACAAACTATGTTACTATGTTACTATATTGCAAAGAGTCTAAATGCTTATGTCCATGCAAATTTTAGTTATTCCTTTTTAACAAATTTGCAAACATTTCTAAAATTCTGTTTTTACTTTTTCAATTTGTGGTAGTGAGTTCAGATTGATAGGGGAAAACTTGATATTTATCATTTTAGCACAAGGCCAAATTCTAAAAATGTGAAAGGGTCTGAAGACTTTCTGAATGCACTATATTTTTTTCAGCTGGAAAGCTTCTTTAAGGAGCATTCTGAGAATTAGATAATTGGTTTCCAGCATTAGGATATTAAGTAGATCCCAGAAGATAAAGGATCAAATTTGCACCCACTCCTCATACAATGTACATCAACATAATATATCATTTGTAGAATACCTGAAAACAAAAAAAGACTTCACCTAACAAGTTGAGAGTAAGTGATGGACCCTTATAAGATATGAAGAGGTCGAAACACAAAAACCCTGTGGGGTCTCTTTACATAGTGGAAATTGGCACAAACAGGATCTAGGGACAAGAAGGGTAAAATTAATGAGCCAAAATACTTAACGGGGTCTGAAATTATCAAAGAGTGAGACATAATTTGATTATTGATGTGCCTATGCTGTCATTAGGGGAGCCATAGTAATACTGATGTTTTCATACAGTTTGTGGAAGAGGGACCTTTGGATCCGTATAGTCACAGTTTATGGGTGTGACTGCTACCGCTGTACTGGCTGTGACTACAGTCCTGAGCCCACCTTGAAGAAACTTGCATTACATCTTTATCTGAGACATACACACAGGTTAGGACAAATGTAATAAGAAATAACTTGACTTTCCTGTACTTTTTGGACTTGTGCACAAAGGTTTGAAATCCCCACAAACCCATTGCCCGGATTTTTTGTGCAACATTTTTGGGTACATAACCAGGTTAAATGGGTTGTTCGAAATAATTAAAAATCTCAGACAATAACCTAAAATAAATAATAATTTCATAGTCACCACTTTCTCCGGTGCACTGGCCAGTCCTCCTGTTGCTGTTTGTTTACAATGGTGGCCTATAGCCATCACTGCACTGCTCACCTACTCTGTTGCTCTCGTCTCTGGCAGAGCAGACCCACCATCCTGTCTCCCCTTCTTCCTGGCAGGTCCAGCTGCTGGGATAGCTCTGACCTTCCACGCAGGATGAAGCCTGTAGCCTCTTTCTTGCCAGGCCTCTCTCTCTCTTTGCCTATAGGGCTAGCGCGTGCATCCTAATCTTTACCAGTCAGTGGTTGGACCTCCTTGGAGCACTTAAGACACCTTCCCTTGTGGGATGCTGCCTGAGCAATAGGTTCTAGTCCGCTAGTGTGCTGCAATGGTGTGCTGGTCTAGGTTTGTCTGTCCGTGTACTGACTTCCAACTGCCTGTTTCCTGGACTTGACTCTTTACTGCCTTACCTGACCTCTGCCTGATCTCTGTACTGACCCTGAGCTGCCTGCCCTGACCTTTCCCTGTCTCCCGTCTACGGTTTTGCCTGATCACTCTTTACTCCAAGACATAGCGGCCTGGTGGTTCCCCTGAAGTGAAGTCCAGATTTCTGTTAAAGGTTGAATACAAGAAGGGCCATTTAGATAACAGCCTTAGGAGTACCCCAAGCCAAATCTGTGCTATTGGCACAGTGGATCCACATCTTGTTCGTAACACATATGACTGCTTCAGCAAATCACAGTCCTCAGCTGTCTAACACTAAGGACATGCATAGGCTGCAGTGGAGATGTTCAATACTACAATGTTGACATGCACAGTGATGTGCAGCTGTAACATGATTGGCTGTATCGTTCACATGCTGTATGCCATTACGTCTTCACTGCAGTTTGTAAACAAGCAGCACAAGGACCTGTTCTGCTAAGCATTTTGGTTGATATAGCCTGATATAACTATATAGCATTAAGATGAAAAAATGTGGTTCATGGAATACAGGAAGGCAAAAAAAAAACATCGTCCTTAAAGGGGTTTTCAAATTTGCATTAAGATCCTTTAAAATAATAACTTGGTATAATAATGATGGTAGCTGTAATTTTGTAATGTATTTCATTTACCTTTTATTGCTCCTATCTTCTGTTCTGGACTGTGGTCACATGGCCAGGTCCATGCATTTCCTTATTTTATGTACTGATATAGCCATGGGTGGCGCAGTAATAGGGGAGTGTCTATGTAAATAGCTGGGTGGGAGGAGCTATAAACTAGCTGGGTGTTAGGGGCGGTGCTGGAGCTGTGGCAGAGAAAGGAGAAGTGTATCATGGGTTTGGTTGAATAAAGCAACAGGAAGTGCTACATTCAGGATATTTGGTGTAACTAGAACAGACTGGGCCCCACAGCGAATTTTTGAATGCCCCCACAGTATCCCCTCCTCCCATGCAACCCTCACTCCTGTGGCTAGTCAAGATCGCTCTTTCAGACCAGGCCCAGCAGCCGCTCCATTAATATCCTACACGTATATACTGTCAGTGTATATAATGTCGTTGTATAATACTGTCGAGGGGGCCCTGACAATTAAATCTTTCAATCCTCCTCCCAGACGGGCCCTTCTGAGTATGGGGCCCCTAGCAGATGCTTCCCTCGCTTCCACTATAGCTATGCCCCTGTACTGGACGTGAAAACAGGTGAGGAGAGACCAAATTTAAAAAACAAAGCATGAGGAAGTGGACATGAGGTAAAGAACTACTGAGTGTATCTCAGGAAACATGATTATATCTCTGGGAAACCATTTTAGGGCCAAAATTGGTAATTTAGGGTTCAAATCATCACACTAAGGGCCGTGGCTCCGCAAGAAAAAATAGAACATGTCCTATTCTTGTCTGCAATAGCGGACAAGAATAGGCATTTTGAATGGGGCACCGGGCTGTGTGTTCAGCAAGTTGCAGAACACGCGCTGGTCGGCATCCACATTATTGCGAATCCGTAATACCAAGGCCGTCTGAGCGGCCCCTAAATCATTCTTCTCAGGGGCGTGTCCTGTCTGTTGCACCTGGTGACAGTTGAAGGATGGAACTGAGCATCCACCTCAGTGGGAGTGAGGTGAACAGAGAAATAGCAGATGGTGTGATACAGATGGAGGTCATTGAATAACTCAATAGCTATAATTTTTTTAATTACATGCAATAACAAAACTATTCAGACCCAGACTGTTTTGAAAAATGTAGAATATTTTTTGTGGGTCAACCGCTTTAAGTTTTGTTTCATGAACTTTAAACTGGAACATGATGTGGCTGACAGCCATGGTACAAAAGGACAATGACCCAGAGAAAAAAGAAAAAAAGCCTCTTAAAGCTATACGTGCCAGAAATCGGACTTTCCTAATCTACTAAAGTTGATGAATTATGTAATTATTCAAATTTTCTGCATTTGTTTATTTGTGCACACATGGGGCACACCAGCTCTGTAATACAGAGGCTTTATGGAGCCTCTTTATTACAAGAATATTATCCCCTCCATAATACAGAGCTCTGATTGCTTTTTTGTTCTGTACAATTCATCTGAAACTCAACAGAAAAAAAAAAACTTTATAAACTAGGAGAATTATAGAAGTACAGTGGGGTCCATAGATGCCATATTAAAGGGGTATTCCCATCATTGACAATGGGAGCATATCGCTAGGATATGCCCCCATTGTCTGATAGGTGCGGGTTCCACCGCTGGGACCCACACCTATATCGAGAACGGAGCGGGCAGCACTGCGCCTGGAGGACCCCGGGTTTTCCGCGGTCCGGCCACCACCAGGCGCAGCTCCCCGCTGTTCCCATAGAAATGAACGGAGGGTGCACTGCGCATGCGCAGCCATCTTCCATTCATTTTTATGGAGCCGATTGAAATAGCCGAGCCAGGGCTCTGCTTTTTACGGCGGCCCCATAGAAATGAATGGAAGATGGCTGCGCATGCGCAGTGCACCCTCCGTTCATTTCCCCACTCCGTTTTCAATATAGGTGCGGGTCCCAGAGGTGGGACCCGCATCTATCAGACAATGGGGTCATATAATAACCCTTTAAGGCTTTGTACAACTTAGGCTACTTTCACACTTGTGTTTTTGCCTCACCAGCAGGGCTCGACAAAAACGATTCCATTACTGATAATACAACCATCTGCTCCGTTATGAACGGATCCGGTTGTATTATCTTTAACATAGCAATGACAGATCCGTCATGAACTCCATTGAAAGTCAATGGGGGACACATCCATTTTCTATGGAGAAAACGGATCCATCCCCATTGACTTGCATTGTGGGTCATGCCGGATCTGTTTTGCTCCGCATCCCATGATGGAAAGAAAACCGCAGCTTCCTGCGGTTTGCTCTCCAGTATGGTAGGGGCTCCATAATTCTTAAGGCAAAGTGTTAACCTCAGGGGGCCTTCCACACTTTTTCAAAGGCAGTAAAAAGACTAGATGCACCACTGGTTTTGCAATGTATATTTTTGTACAGTTTTTTTTGTTTGTTTGTTTTTTAACACTAGTCCACATTCCATTAACATAATCTAGCCTCTATACCAAGGCTCATTAAACAATGGCAAGAAAGTTGCTAGGAACTGAACATTGCTAAGGAAGGCAAGTAGAACATTTTAGCGGGATTTCTGAATACTGTCTGTGTAACCACAAAAGACAAAAGTCTGTATTTCGCTTAAACTTGACCTTTCATGCTTCTACTTTGTGTCAGATTACAAAGTAACGATTAGTAAATGTGAAGCTATGAATCCACTAGAGGGCGATCTTTACATATAGTTTACAACCAATAACGGCTTTTAGAAGCTATTTTGCAACTTAGTAATTAAACCCTGAGAGGTACTTTTTCTCCTTGTTGAGAGCGCCTAGTAGACATAAGGAGTCTTATAGGCTATACAGTCCTCCTTTGGGAAACAGATATGCCAATAAGTTCTCTTTCCAAAAAGAAAAGAAAGGTCTTCATCTTGTGCCACTAGATGTAAAGTAGCTAGTCTAAAAGTCAGTATTTAACCTTTTAAACAGGCCTTGAGACATAATTCAGGAATATAGCTAAGCCAGTACCTCAATAATTAACCCCTTAATGACCATATCTGTTTGTGACTTGGACCCAGCTAAATGTCCAGCCGTGTCAATCTACAGGTTTTTTTCATGTGCGGGACCAGCCCTTCACAGGTGAAGAAGTCCTGCTGATGAGACAAATTGATTAGTTAGAACCAACTCACCCTGCTCTAATTACTAGTAGTTTGCAGTGAAGGTCCAGATGGGTGTTACTTGTTGGGGTGGTGTCTTTGCATAGTTTGTCACTATCTGATCAGTGCTGCGATTGTCAGACTGTGCAGGGACACCCCCCACAACCGGTAACACCCATGTGGACCTTCATTACAAACTGCTGTCAATTGATTCATATCTTCTAGCAGTGATAATAAAGCAATGGCACAACATAGAGTCATAAGAATAGATGCCCCAGAATTATTATTACATGGGGAATACAAGTAGTTACTAAAACTGAAATGTCAGGAGAGGTGACAGGTCCTCTTTAAAGGGGTATTCCCATCTTAGACAATGGGGCATATCGCTAGGATATGCCCCCATTGCCTGATAGGTGCGGGTCCCACCGCTGGGACCCACACCTATATCCAGAACGGAGCAGGGAGTGCTACACCTGGAGGACCCCAGGTTTCCCGGGGTCCGGCCACCACCAGATGCAGCTCCCCGCTGCCCCCATAGAAATGAATGGGAGCGCACCGCACATGCGCGACCACCTATCCCATTCATTTTTATGTAGCCGACGGAAATAGCCTATCCAGCGCTCGGCTATTTTCGCCGGCCCCATAGAAATGAATGGAGGGTGGCTGCGCATGCACAGTGCGCCCTCATTCACTTTGGGGGTTCCGTTCTCGATATAGGTGCGGGTCCCACAACTATAAGACAATTGGGGCATATCCTAGCGATATGCCCCCATTATCTAAGATGGGAATAACCCTTTAATGACCAAGTAATTTTTTTTGTTATTGTCAGATTCCAAGACACATAGGAGGGAATTTATCATTCCCCTTTTAGGCAACAAAAATTTGCAAACCCATTCGATTTGCAACTGTAATGTATTTGCAACTTTTCTAATTGTACTCTGCATTTCATGCCGCCTTTGCCAAGTCTAGCTTGTAGCTCTGTAACTGTATGAGGGCTTGTTTTTTGTGGGACGAGTGATTTTTCAATCATCATTTTGTGGAGAATATAATTTGTTGATTTTTCTTTGCTGTTTACTTTGCAGTAACAATAATACAGTATGTTAACTTTATTCTAGGGGTCACTTTGAATGCAGTGATACCAAATAGGTATAGTGTTTTTTACAGTTAAAGAGGTTTGTGCAGCCTGCTTGTATTGATGACCTATCCTCAGGCAGCCATGCAGCCAACCAATCCACAGATAGCCCTCCCCTGTGATGTCATAGCCCTATAAGATCCTCAGCATAGAGAGAGACATGGCAAGCACTCATGTGGTAGGGACAGTGTTGCTGAAAATTATTAAAGGAGTTCTCCGAGTTATATATATTGATGACCTATCCTCAGGACCTATCTGTGCCTCCTCTTCAAACAGCTGATCGGCAGGGGTGCCAGGTGTCGGACCCCCGCCGATCTGATATTGATGACCTATCCTGAGAATAGGTCATCAATATATATAACTCGGAGAACCCCTTTAATAGAAAAAAATTGGAGAGGGAGAGTGCAGGGAGATCGTAGGCAGAGTGCAGGGAGACTGCAGGCAGATCGTAGGGAGAGTGTATGGAGACTTCAGGGAGAATGTAGGGATAGTACAGGGAGACTTATTCTGTGTCAGTTTTATTTATTTACTCCAGCCATAAACTAATATATGTAATTCAATACCAATAAGATGGAAGCCTTTATTATTCCAGTGCCAGTGTGCCAACCAATACCATCCAGTCTGCACCCCTTACGTGGCCAGGTCTTAATGATTAACATCCTCATCTTTTGCTGGTTTTACTTCTTCCAAATCATACTTCAAAGTCTCCATGTCCTATAAAAGTTAGCAAGATGCAGAGAGGAGGAGCTGGATGTTCATGATGACATGTTCTCATCGATATTAGATGATGTGGAAAAGAAGGAAAAGCAGATGGCAGAAGAAGGGATCCCAGGAGAATGCTGGGGTTGGAGAAGTGGGTATGCTGTCAAATAACGAAGAACAGCAATAATATGCATATTGTTCCCCCTTCTAACCAGCAAAACCCCATACCAACAACAGACCCTGTTTAAAGGTGCCGCATGGCCATTGACAATGAAGAAGGACTATACAGTGTAGTCTTCATTATCAAATGAAAGGCAGCTGTGGACTAATTGGCCGTGTGGTTCTTCACTGCAGCATGGCCCAACCTGCCTACACCATGGCCACTCCATGTGGCTGTACCCAAAGGCAGAGTGGCCTGGGTATACCTGATTTATAGTGATTTGTGACAAAATTATTCATAACAAATCAAATTTCATGGCTAACTTTGGTGAAGTTGACGACTCTTAGTGTTCAAAACTTCGCTCATCTCTAGTTCTAATAATAAAACTGGATAACAATGAAAGAGATGCAATAGATAAGGGATTAGTGGTAAGTGTGCACACAACCACAGTCCGTATTGCAAGGGCAAGTAAACAGAATTATACACAACGATAGCTAGCTGGGTTTTTAAAGGCTAGAATGATTTTAAGTTTGTAAAAAAAGAGTGGTTTCACAAACTATATGTTCATAACATGAATGTAAACAGGCCTTAGGGCTGCAAGTCTATTTTTTAATCGAGTCACTCATGCCCTCTCTTGTTGTAGTTAATGGTCTGAAAGAGAAATTCAAGCGAGACTGTTTGCCGTGCTTAAAATCCATACAAAGGAGGAAGGTAAAGGGGTTGTCCGAGTTCAGAGTTGAACCCGGACATACCCACATTTTCACCCAGGCAGCCCCTCTGACGTGAGCATCAGAGCATTTCAAGTTTTTTTTTGTTTATAATAACACACTGCTAGGTGGAGGCTTCTACCTAGCAGTGTTCCCGGTGTCCCGATGTTCCCGATGTCACTGGCTCTGATGGGTGGGCTCTAGATGTTCCCTAGTCATTTTACAGCCTAAGGCAGTTCTAAAGCCCGCCCCTTAGTGCCAGTGACGTCGCCGGGCTCACTGCTGGGTGGAAGCTTCCTGCTAACAGTCCTTTTGGAGAGTCTTGTGCGTCACCGGATCTCAATAAAATGCTCCGATGCTAACATCAGTAGGCCGCCTGGGTGAAATTCTAGGCAGCTCTGAACCCGGACAACTATTTAAAGAGCCAGGGCAGGAAGTAAAATACATGGAGTGAGTTCAAAAAACATCCACCCATTAAAAAAGTACACAAAATATTCAACGATAGGCTCTTAATATGTGATTTAAAAAAGTTGGATGGTAATGTCCCTTTAATTAGTTTATTACACTGTAATATCTGATTTTGTCTATACATGACTCAGAGTATAGAGTGATTTTAGATACAAAAGAAAGCATTCTGTGGAAAAAATTACAGATTAGGTAACTAGGGCAAAATACTGGTACTATGCAGGGGTGTAACTACCATAGTAGGGGCCCAGGGCAAGAGGGGGCCCAGTCTTAGTTGGGATTATCTCCTCTTCTACTGGAGGTGAAAACTTGGTCAGGACTCTACCCTCTAAAAGAACAACTACCCTCTACCCTCTAAAAGAACAAGGCGGAAACCCTTCTGTCCTGTGTGGGGGGCCTGGTTTGATCTTTGGTATGGGGCCCTTACTTTTCTATGTACACTACTGGTACTATGAATGTGCAATGTGGCAAAATGAGTAAATTGCTGATATGAACTCTGGATCTAATGGAAAAAAAACAATAATGAAAATGTTACTATTAATTTTCAAAATATTTTAAAAAAATAGCAGCAATACAATGACACAAGTTGGCACTTAGGTTGCACGTTCCTCTCCATATATTTGCATTATTGTACATTATGTTAAACCACTTGCGTAGAATAATAGCTGAACGTCTTATTGGTCAGTAGGGGACATAATCAGACTTCAGCACACATGAGGAGAAGTGCTTTAACTCCTAAAATCAATTTCTCAATCCACGTATGGTAGATGTATGATACAGCAAGATGGAATTTCTAAAAGTCATGCTGTGTCTTCATACCAAGAGAACATGTCTCAGTTCTTAATCACACCAATGTTTACTAAACTTTTACGACATATTCTGCCACCCTGAGTAATGCTGTCAGTTCGTTCACCATGCTTGGCCATTTCTTTGTCCACAATACAAGTAAAAGGCCCAGCTATAACTCTAAGCGTTACAGGATGGAACATCAAAAATCAAAAACAGCCATCACATGGCATTCACATGTGTTCCTTACACAGTGTTTTACTTTTTGAAGGCTTTGTGCTCATTCTTAAAGGACATCTTCAGCAGTTTTGTATCTATGAAACTGACTGGCCTGTTGCATGTGCAGTTGGCAGCTGAAGGCAGTAGGCAAGTAAACAAAAGTACCGTAAGTCACTTTCACAAAGGTAAAAATGTAAAGTTAAAATGATGTGTCCAGGCAGCTGACAAACCCAAAGCTGAGGTAATTCTACATCTTAACAACTTCGGGACCACTGGTTGGCTGAAAGTGTCCAGCGTTTCCATATGTATAAGTATACATTTTTTTTACATTTAGATATAAAAATGAAAAATCAACATATTCTGAAATACAAATAAAGCCCCATGTGTCACAGAAATGATACTAGAACATTATATAACTTTTCATTATACAGTTTGTTTCTCTGGGGGCCCCTATTTATGCATATTAGGTTATACACATATCTATTTCAACAAGTTTGCTCCGGGTTCTGCATGTACCAAGCCAGAGGTCTTTGGAATGATAAGCAGCAGAGGACACAGCATGTGGTGTTCTGATTGCTCTGGCACATTTACAACCGGAGCTTCTTTGATGGAAAAAGGTTAATGACATTCTAAAAATAATGGCAAAGATATATTTAAGTGCAGGGCGTGTCCTCTGTGTTAGTAAACAAGAAATTATTTTAAAAATCTAAAAAATGATCTAGAAGTTAATCTGGCTTGTGTTATGGAGGTCATTGCATTCAAGGAGCAGGCGGTTTGATTGGCTACAGTTTGGGATTTTGGAACACGTCAATGGCCATTACTACTTGGATAGTAATGGCCTTGTATTGAATATGCAACAATTTAATATCGATGATATTAATACATGATCCTTTAACAAAACCAAATAACAAAAACGAAAAGCTACTATCCTACCTATAAAAGACTATTGTGAGATTACTGACTGTTAAGGTCCTTTTACACGGGCCGATTATCGGCCAAAAAATCTTTCCTAGGAACGCTAGTGCCGATAATCGGCCCGTGTAAAAGTGGCCCTAATCAGTCGACGAACGAGCAAAACGCTCGTTCGTCGGCTGATTGGATCTTTTGGTTTCTACAAAAGATCCAATCTGTCGGGCGCACATCGGCCTGTGTAAACAGGCGATGTGCGCCTGACAGTATGGAGCTTCCCGGCCGCACGATTGATACAGCGATCACTCGTGCGGCCCGGCGCTCGATTCATCGGGCCGTGTAAAGGCTCCCTGCCCGAGCGACGATATCGCTGATCGGCGCTCGGGCAGGGACAAACATCGGCCCGTCTAAAAGGGCCTTAACACTCATCTACCTCACTCTTAAAGGATCAAGAGACTTTTTTCATTGTACTGACTGTTACATTCATCTACCTCATTTTCAAATGATCAAGAGACTTTTTCCATTGTAATCACTGTATCTATTGATTTGCTGAGTGTACAATTATATATGGTAATATAAGACTATACAATCTATATTTATATGGATAGCTAGAAAGCACTTGGCTTCCATATAGATACATAACAACAATTCAGCGCAGAAATAGGTTGATATTATTGAAGCCAAAACATTCATGTATACCTCTACCCTGAATTTGCTTTTATTTTGAATACTTTTTTTTATCTATTTGGATAATAAATTAGCTTTTATATATTTCCTCTACATATCTCATCCATTGATTGACCCAACTGGGAGTGTGCCTATAATAAAGAAAGTTTTTATCTTCTCTAGCACCAATAATACGACTTGGGTGTGTCGTAGATAGAGCACCTCTTAATCCGTTTCTCCATCCGGTGGTGAGCCACTATATCTCTACAATTTATTATACTGAAATGGACTGCTTCATTTTTTTCTATTGATATAAAGCAGGGTTAATGTTAAACAGCTTTGGACAACATAATTTTCAATAACAGGTCCACTTAAGACTAATTTCAACTTTAGATTAATTTGTATAGCCAGCTTTTCACTTTAATGATACTTACCGTATTTTTCACTCTGTAAGATGAACCTGCCCATAAGACGCACCTAGTTTTCAGAGGAGGAGAATAAGAAAAAATATATTTTTTCTTCAGACGTCAGATCACACCACCAATCTGTCCCTCCGTGTTAATAAGACCTCAGCTCAGAGCCCCAGTCAGACCTCAACTCAGACTCCCAATTTGAATTACCCCCAGACCTCAGATCAGAGTCCCAATATGAATAAGACCCCCCTCATTCAAACCTCAGATCAGACTCACAATTTGAATGACCCCAGACCTCTGATAAGAGCCCCAATATGAATAACCCCCCCCCCCATTCAGACCTCAGATCAGACCCCCAGTATGAATGACCCACAGACCTCAGATCAGAACCCCATGTTCAGAGCAAATTAAAAAAAAAACTTACCTCCTCTGCTCAGGTCGTGCCCCCCCCCCACCCCCAGGATACAGCTCTCTTCTACTTCTTCTTCCTGCCACGCGCTGTGCTGTGACCCGATGCACACACAGCGTGAGATCACAGAGCGCGCCAACGTGCTAACGCTGTGTGCAGTGAAGCATGGCGAGCAGCCATGGACCAGGAAGAGGTAAACACACTGCTAGGGGAGTGCTGCAATCACTGCTTCCTGGCCCTCCTGTACTAATGAGCGCTTCCATAATAGAAACTTTTGGGGGGGAAAAACTGTGTCTTATAAGGAGAAAAATATGGTACCTTTACAAAACATGGTTGAAAGTAGACAACTCCTTTGCAAACAGTGCAGTCAAAACGTCTTCAAATCCTTTTGTTTTTAAATTTTATATGTTGCCACCTTGTGCTAAAATTACAAAAAAAAAGTTTGCCATCATCAATCTGCATTCTGGACAATCTACACCTGTGAAGATCTGAGGTTGTGGGTTGTATTAATCACCTAGGCAGGATAAGGATGCAACTGTCCTTATTCTTTTGTCCCCAGTTATACAGCAAATGGAAGTCGATGGTCCGGACAAGCTGCAACCCTGGACACTTGGGCGGACACTCTCCGATACCCAGTCCACGATATCCCAAGCTGACACCTATAGTCCCACTGCCCCGTACCAGGCTTTGCCCACTGTTTCCCAACGTTTTAGGTTGGCCCACAGCTTTAGTATGACCTGCAGGTATATATTGTGGAGACAGCCGACCGAAGCACACAGGGGTGCACCACCAATGAGGCCAGGTGAGGCGATCGCCTCAGGCAGCACCAGGTAGGGGCAAGAGGGGGGCAGCGACAGGGCCATGGGCAATGATAGTGCTTGTATTGTGGAAACGCTCATCTCTACATATTCGACTGCATTGCTGTACTCAGGACAGCAATACTGTTGAATGCTGCAAAGGCAGTGATGTCTCCCTGGCCCACCATTTCCTCTAATAGGCTTTAGTCTTAGTTCCTGTAGCCTATCAGAGCCCGGTATCATCATTACCGTGCTGCCTGAGCCGGGCATTTCAGTTTTCGCCTCAGGCAGCAGAAAGGCTAGGGGCCCCCCCTGGAAGCTCATGGATCCAACTCCAACCAGAAACCCCCCTCATCCACTAGTCAATGTCCTAGGTACCCCATCACCGCCACTAGGTCTGAACATGTCCCCTTGGGAACACGCCCACCCAATACTAACTGAACATTGGTGGCTGAATTTTCCTGATGCCGAGTCCCTCACCTGAGACTACATGTGAGACCCCTGTGGGGAAGGCACCACTGGGTCTACCCATCACCATTCACATAATGGGAGTAGTGGCTGGGAGAACAATGGCTTAATCAAGGCCCCTGAGACACTAACAAGGCTAATGGAATAATTGTTTTACTGTTATTATCAATCCTATGCCTGGCATTATGTGTACATAAGGTCCAGCAAGCATATCTCCCCTCATGGCTCCGGGATCTGGATAAGTATAGCGTGTGTATGCGTGGATTGTGGCTCCCACGGTGCCCTTCCCGACCCACTACAATGTTCATTATGCACCCTAAAACACCAAATTCAATGTAACCAATGCAAAGTTCATTAGTCCAGTAATTTTTGGTCCACAGCCAGCTCTTCATTACACCTATAAGGAGAAATTAAAAACAGCATTTTAGGAATCTTTGCAAATTTATTTAAAAAAAGGAAAAATTTTGCAAGAACATAAATATTCACACCCTTTAATATTACGTTTGACATTTAGCTCTGGGGGCCTCCAATTTCTGTTGATAATCTTTGAGATGTGTCTACACCTTGTCTAAAGTATTCCAGTGGTAAATTCAGTTGATTGGTCATTATTTGAAAAGATACACCACTGTCTATATAGGTTCGCACAGCTGACAATGAAAGCTCACAAGAGCACAGGGGCCTCCATACTTCGTAAATGGAAAAAGTATGGCACAACCAAAGCTCTTCCTAGAGATGGGGGACCAAGACCAAGAACCCAAAGGTCACTGTGGCTGAGCTCCAAAGATTCTGTGTGGACATGGGAGAAACTTCCAGTTGGTCAACTGCAGCATTCCACCAATCTGGGCTTTATGGCAGAGTGGGCAGAAAGAAGCCTCTCTAGAGGAAACCAGTCACTGCTCATCACCTGCCCAAAACTATCCCTATAGTGATGGCAGCATCATTCTGTGGGGTGTTTTTCAGCGGTTGGGACAGTAAGTCTGGTCAAGTTTGAGGGAAAGCTGAATGGAGCAAAGTACAGAAATATTCCTAATGACTAGAGTTGAGCGAATCATTAAAAATTTTATTCGCCGAATGTTCGCCGAATTTCTGACAAGATTCGTATTTAAACGAACGTATTCATCAAATCTACGTAAAAAAAAAATCATTGTTTTGCAAACATCACTGCATAAATTACATACATACAGTCAGCGTAGTTAAAAGTACGTAATACGTAAGCATTAGCGTACAAAAGTGCCTACAGTCTTTAGAGGCAGACTATATGAACTAGAAAAATAAGGTGCTCACTGCTGCTAGCTTTCAATAAGTTAATAATTTACTAAAAACACCAGACAATAAGTGCATTAATAAGACACATTGCAGTACCAGAAAAAGAATACACACAATGGGCCTAAGTGCTGTACCATTAAAAACAGTGTAGCTAAAATACAGCAAAGACATAAGTATGCAAACATTTTAGTGCAATCAATTTCACATTTGCAAGCATAAAAGGCTTATATATACGTTTGATTCTCTCTCCTTATGGATCCTAGTTGGCTTGGCAATGATAAAACAGTCTGTCTGGAACACATATTCCACGTGAGGTAAAATTGTAATCCAAACAGGTAATGTGCAAACCACATGGATAATAGAGAATAGCAGCAAATAAAGAACCCTTTTTGCAAAAGGGGCTCCCAAATAACCTGAGAAGGGGGGAAAAAGGAGAATAGGCGCACTTCGGCGCAACAGGGAATTTTCTGCAGAATGGGGGGAGTCCTGACAGCCATGTCCATTTGGGTGAGAGTCAAACGGGGGCAATACAAACAAACACACAGACATAAAAGTGCCAACCAGCTCTCACCTGTCAGGTGCAGTCCATGGTGCAGTCCTCCTTCAGTCCTTGACAGCAGTCAGTAGTAGGTTCCTCAGATGAGGGACCTGAAGTCCTCCTCGCTTGAGCTGCTGCTGAAGCTCATCAGAGGACGCTCCTGCCTCTTGAAGGCCACGCTCGCTGCGGTGGTGGAACTCCAGCCTCTTCTTCCTTTAGTTGGACTTGTCCGGGCCCGGATGGTGGTCACGCTGGTGAGCGCTGCAGCCACTTGCGCTTTTCCGGATCCTCCTGCCAGGACATCAGGGGTAAGGACTTCTGGCTGCAGCAGTTCCGGAAAGGTTGCATTCAGGGAAGAAGCTCTCCTCCTAGAAGAAGCAAATATGCGAAACGTGCGTCGAGGGGGTGCGCCTGGTGTCTTCTGGCATTGTTGTGGGTAGGTGATTGAAATCTTATTTTGATGTTATCGTAGCCCCGGTATGCAGTGTATATGACGTGTTCCTGGTATAATAGCCACTGTTAGTCGAGCTTGCAGGTCACTATTAGAATATAGATATATTTCTGGTGCTCACTTCAAGGTTGGTATGGGTGGGTGCTCTATTCTCAGACCGGCCTATCAGGTCTAGAAGGTACAAATGAATACTGTGTAGATAGAATAGGCACACCTTATCCGGAATAAGTGAAAAAGTCCTAGAGACAAGTATATAACTAAAATTCTAGATATTTAATAATAGAAAATATAAAAACATAAGTAAATATATCAGACAATACAATAAACGTTCGCACTAGTGTGGTTTTCTCCGGCAGTTAGTATAATGTCCGCACCAGTGTGGTCAGGCAGTCATATCGAACTGTTTCAAGTAAAATGGTAAGTAAAAGAATAATATGTATAGTCACTTCATAGGAATATTGAATATAGTCACTGAATGCCTCTATGGGACGTTGAAGCAGAATATAGGAACAACGGCACCTACCGTGGCGTCCCACGGGGGTGTCTTCCTATAGGGTGCTGGAAGTGTTTTACTCACTGCGAGTTGTATAGCAATGCCAACGGGCTGTAGATGTGTTCCTACTGTGGATTAGCGTCCATTCACCAGGCGGTGAATTCCTCTTAACTTCCCGATCTTCTCCTGCCGGCGTCCCACGTGATCGTGTAGTCACGTGACCGGAATGAAGGTATTTCTCTTACGGGGTTTTTAGGTGGAAAATCTTCACTGTACAGCTAAGTCCAATCGGTCAGTGTTTTTCACTGACCGATTGGACTTAGCTGTACAGTGAAGATTTTCCACCTAAAAACCCCGTAAGAGAAATACCTTCATTCCGGTCACGTGACTACACGATCACGTGGGACGCCGGCAGGAGAAGATCGGGAAGTTAAGAGGAATTCACCGCCTGGTGAATGGACGCTAATCCACAGTAGGAACACATCTACAGCCCGTTGGCATTGCTATACAACTCGCAGTGAGTAAAACACTTCCAGCACCCTATAGGAAGACACCCCCGTGGGACGCCACGGTAGGTGCCGTTGTTCCTATATTCTGCTTCAACGTCCCATAGAGGCATTCAGTGACTATATTCAATATTCCTATGAAGTGACTATACATATTATTCTTTTACTTACCATTTTACTTGAAACAGTTCGATATGACTGCCTGACCACACTGGTGCGGACATTATACTAACTGCCGGAGAAAACCACACTAGTGCGAACGTTTATTGTATTGTCTGATATATTTACTTATGTTTTTATATTTTCTATTATTAAATATCTAGAATTTTAGTTATATACTTGTCTCTAGGACTTTTTCACTTATTCCGGATAAGGTGTGCCTATTCTATCTACACAGTATTCACTATTAGAATATAGCTACGGTTAGCAGGCACATTGATGCCATATAGTATAATGTTATTAAGTAGTGGCCTCTAATACCTGCTCGAAATCTTACTAGGGGATTATAGGAATTGTATCATATTTATACATATACCGCAATTATAATATGTATTGATGTGCCAGGCGTCGTTTTTGGATTCCCTGATCTGATTTGGTATTAATTTGTATTTTAAGTGAACAATAAAGTATTTATTTAAGGAAGTATTTGGTACTCGTGTTCTTATGGTTGCAAAGTGATTTATTGAGTATTCCGGTTACTTTTTTGCCGATATGGTGGTGTATGTTTAAGTTATATTCAGGGAAGAAGGCCCAGCTTCCCCAGCTGCTGCTGGCTTCACCTTCCACGGCAGCTGGTACTAGTGGATGACCGTTGATTGGAAGGTGAATGATGATGTAGTGAGCTGACCCAGCTGAAAGGACTGTGCTGGTGGTGCTGGCAGTCCAGGAATCAGAGGCTCCGGCTGGGGCTGTGGCTTTTCCCTGAACTGGAGGACACCATCTGGGAACTCCTGCAGGCAGCGCAAGTGTCCTGGACCTGGTGGTTCATCCGGCCACACTTCTGGTTCCGTTTTAGGCACCAGAAGCTTTGACAGAAGGGTAACTTCGGTTGCAAATGGGCCTTTCAGGGACGCCATGGGGATGTACTCCACCTGATCCCCCACGTACAGACTATGACGATGTTGTGGCAGGTATGGCCGTTTCACCGACCTGGGGCCCACAAAATATTCCCTTCCATCTTCGTCATCCTGCAGGAAGCCAGACCCTCTCCCAACCGAGAACCAAAGCACAGTTCCCTTCATGAGTTCCAACGAAGGATCTTCCGGCCTAGGGTGGTCAAGAACTTGTATGACCCAGTTCTCCACTGCGGTTTTATAGTCCCAGAGAGTCTGTGCATGGGCCATCACAGATGGTGGAAAAATTGGGTTCTGGTGTATGGAATAGGTGGATCTCCTCCTGGGCGGAGAAGTGGACGCTCCAGCCGCCTCTGCCGTATGAGACATAGTGGACACTCCAGCCGCAACACGAGTTGCAGGTGCAGCAACTTCAGCAGGTGATAAGGACACAGGCACTGAAGCTTGGTGTCAATGCAAGATTTTAGTTTTTCCTTTTCAATAAATTAGCAAAGATTTGTCTTTATTGGATACTGAGTGCAGAATGATAGGGGAAACCTTTATTTTTTTAAATTAGTTTAGCACAAGGCAGCAACATAGCAAAATATAAAGAAAGTGAAAGGGTCTAAAGACTTTCTGAATGCATAATAACTGTACATTTCTGGCAGAGATACAAAACTTAAAGGAAATGTGTCACCGAAAATCTAGCCAACCAAATAGCGACACACATCTTCTTTCTAATCTATTTTTATTTTCTGATTGCAGATTTTTTATTCTATTTACTGAAAGTGATTATGGGTGACATCTTTCCTGAAGCAGAAAGCATTAAAGGGGTTCTCCGGGCTTTTAATATTTATGACCTATCCTCAGGATAGAAGAACAATATCAGATCTGCTGCTATGGCAAAGCAGTAGTGAGCAGGATGGGAGATGGGAGATGGCATGTGCACACCGTCTTCTCATACAGCCAGGTGTCGGACCCCCCGCCGATCTGATATTGATGACCTATCTTGAGGAAATAAATTTAACTTGGAGAACCCCTTTAAAGTTAGACAATAGGTCATTTTCTGATGATAAATCCCCTGCAATACTATTCAGCCATGGACAACGAATCAGTATGTACACTAGTGTCTGGTACTGTAGCTCAGCCTTTGTTCTACTGAATGTTGGGTCTTGGAGTGTGATCCCCACCAGTCACACATTGATAGTCTTTCATAAGAATATACATTCAAACTATACCTCTGTAGAACAGCTTGACATAAAAGAAATTTTTAAATATGGAAAATTATATGTGACCTGTACCGGTAAAAGCGTTTACCACACGGACACGGCTGCGATGTTAGTTGTATTTCTGGCGCAGATTGAAGTGCAAAAGTCATTTGCACCACAATCTGTGACTTTTCCCCACTCACGCCAGATCTATAAAAGTGGGCGTGGGCGGGGAAGGGGTTTCTACACCTGGTTTAGGAGTAGAAAATGGTCTAGGAAGCTGTCATACATTTAGAAGCGATGAATCCACCAAGGTTTTTGTGGAAGTCGGCGCCTCTTCATAACTCCGGCGAATCCACCAACAGCGTTTAAAACTCAGGTCTTAATAAATGACCCCCATAATGTCTGGTTTTGACATGGATTAAGTAAAAAAGGAGAAATATTCTGCATAAACTTTCCACCTCTAGCATCATGTTGCACCAGTTGATTTTACTTGAAGTGCACCTAACAATCTTCAAGATGTGAGAATGTCACAAATCTCTCTATTAGGCCTCGTCTACATTTCCGTTTTTCACTGACGTGTGCTGTCCGCATTTTTCACGGACAGCACACATACCCATTGATTTAAATGTATCTGTTCACATTTCAGCATTTTTCTACTGAGCATGGGTCAGTAAAAAAATCACGGGGACATGCACTACTTTGATCCGTGATGCGGACCAAGCACGCCCATTGAAGTCTATGGGTCAGTGAAAATCACTGACACACATCCGTGTTGTGTCCGTGATGCGTCCGTTTTTCACTGATGACTAATAGGAGATTCTTTGGAAATCAATTTTCAGCTGAGCAACGTCAGTGAAATACGGATGCCACACGGATAGTAAAAACGGACACACGGATCCTTCACGGGCAGCTTCACGGATGAAACACGTACGCTTTTTTTCATGGATGTGTCACTGACACGGAAATGTGGACGAGGCCTAATAGTGAACATATCAATCAGTTGATCAGGAGGCAGGATAGGTAGCCGAGCACTGATAGGGTTATTGCACAATATCACCATTGCCAACATTTTAAAATAATTTCCAGGAACACTTAACTAAACCTCAGCACAACATGTGCAGTACTATTCAGGCAGATCTTGGCGCATTGAAATTCCCATAATGATATTCTTATTGACCTTGATGAACAAGAGCACTATCCCACCCCATGTACCTTGTCCATTCAAGGCCTTCAGTCATTCAGTACAGTACATCTCTTTAAAGAGGAGCTGTCACCTCTCCTGACATGTCTGTTTTAATAGCTTCATGCATTCCCCATGTAATAATAATTCTGGAGCATCTATTCTTATGGCTTTATGTTGTGCCATTCTCCTCTTATTCCTGCTATAAGTTTATGGATAAAGGTACAGATGGATTTGCAGGGACACAACCCCATGTGGTAACACCCATCTGTACCTTTATCCATAAACTTCTTGCAAGAATAATAGAAGAATGGCACGAGACATAAGAACAGCTTTTCCAGAATTGGCATTTCACGTGGAATACAACTAAAACCGGTATGTCAGGAGTGGTGACCTCTTTAATACATGAATCATTTAAATACACTTTCTCTTTGAATTTCTATTCGTTCTCGCTATGTAGACAAGGAACATTGCGATACATTGAGTTTTAAGAAATCGTGAGGCTATTTCACACTGAGGCTACTTGCACAAGGTGCGGATTATGCATGTTTTTTAACCGGATTTCGTTCGGAAAAATCTCAGCGTAAGAGCTTATGCACACATCTGTATGTATTTTACGGTCCGAAAAAAAACGGATCCGCAAAAAAAGGATGACATCCGTGTGCATTCCGTATTTTGCGGAATGGAACAGCTGGCCCCTAATAGAGCAGTCCTATCCTTGTCTGTAATGTGGACAATAATAGGACATGTTCTCTTTTTTTGCGGAATGGAAATACGGACACACGATAATAATCCATTGAAATGAATGGTTCCGCATACGGTCCGCAAAATAAACGGAACGGACACGGAAAGAAAATACATTTGTGTGCATGAGCCCTAATACAGCATCAGCCAAGTGTATGAGACTAGACAAATCTCATGTACACTTTACTTTTTGTCTTAAAATTGACCCGTCGTGTGGATTTTGAACACTGCAACAGGTCATTTGTTGCGCTTTTCTTGTGTGGTTTTTCACTCTTCGATAGAAGAGTGGGATATGTGGTAAACCGCATGAAATTGGCACCAAAAAAACACATAAAAACCCCAAAAACCACCTAATACACAATAAATGGTGCAGATTTAAATGCGCTTTTGTGCGGTTTTGTTGCAGATTTCATGCGGATTACACACTCTAAATGTGCACCGTGTGCAGCCACCCTAAATTGACATGCTGCAGATTCCAAATCCACACCACAGGTCAGTTTCTGGTGCAGATTTTTTCTCCCATGTGTGACTGAGAATTACTTAAACTCATTCACTTCTCTGGTACTGTACAACACTGCAGATTTGCCACACGAACATCCACGAAGCAAATCCGCAGCTAATCATTCACGTGACCCCAGCCTTAGGCCTCATGCACACGAACATATTTTCTTTTCGTGTCCGTTCCATTTTTTTTGCAGACCATATAAAGAACCATCCATTTCAATGGATCCGCAAAAAACGGAAGTTACTCCGTGTGAATTCCGTTTACCTATGTCCGTATTTCTGTTCTGCACAAAAATATAACATGTCCTATTATTGTCCACATTATACACAAGGATAGGACTGTTCTATTAGGGGCCAGCTGTTCCGTTCTGCAAAATACGTAATGCAGACCGTCGTCATCTGTATTTGTTGCAGAACCATTTTTTGCAGACCGCAAAATACATACAGTCGTGTGCATGAGCCCTAAGGCTACATTCAAACAACCAAATGTGTTTTTCGGTTCGCAAAACACGGATCCACAAAAAATACTGATGACGTACGTTTGGCATCCGTATGGCTTTTTTTTTTTTTGCGGATCCATTGTAACAATGCCTATCCTTGTCCGTAAAGCAGACAAGAATGGACATAAGGATGAGGACAGCACACGGTGTGCTATCTGCATTTTTTGTGGACCTCTTGAAATGAATGGGTCCACATCCTATCTGCAAAAAAAAACGGAACGAACGCAGAAACAAAATATGTTCGGGTGTATGTAGCCTTGTACATACTTATTAGGCTTCCCCACCCTCTCTTAAATCAAAACAATTAACCTTTTTTTGCTAAATAAAATCTGAGTTCAAGGTCATAGAAAAAAACGCAGCTTCTCTATCTCAATCAAACGTATCCCAATATTTCCAGTCCATCATTTTCATCAATCAACCCTTTTTTTAACACAAACTGAATTCGAAGCCTAAGAAAAAAACGTATCTCAGAAATAAACTTCTCCGTATCTCTCTGAACAGCTCAAAGACTTCGTATAGCTGTCATTTGCTGATAAAACAATTTATGTCCAGTCCAACTCTATGTTGATGCCCTTAGGTGCCATGGTGTGAAATTTGTATTTCAATTCGTTTTCTTTTTGGGAGAACCTTCTCTTCAAGTCGCCCCATCTCCAGTGATTTCACATTTTACATATTAGGCCCCATTCACACAACCGTATCTTTGGTCTGCACCCTGTCCGCATTTTTGGGAGATTATCCAGGACCTGTTCATTTCAATGAGGCCGCAGAAAAATACAGTCAGCAGACTGTGTGCTGTCCAGATCCGCACGTTCGTTCCGCAGTCTCGTATAAAAGATAGAACTTGTCGCAAAACAGACAAGAATAGACATTGTTACAATGGATCCACACAAAAAAAGATGCAACACGGACATCACACAGACATGATCTGTATATTTTGCGCACCGCAAAATACATACGGTCGTGTGAATGCACCCTAACCACCATGGGCGTAGCTAAAGGCCTACGTCCATGGTGCCTGGTGCAAGAGTTCAGCATGCCCCCCCACCCCCTTTCCCTCAGTGCTTTGTGGCCGGGGCAGGGAAGCATATAGCCTTTGTGCTGCCTGGGGCAAAAATTGAAACACTCCCCTCCCCCGTGCCAAATTCTTGACCTAAACCCTTTCTTCCAGCCATAGGGGTAACTTAAAGATTCTGGGCCTCTATGACAGAGCCCTCCCAGCATGCACTTTCTATAATACTGATGTCTTCTTATGTGGCACAAGGGTTTTTGGGCCCCCTAAGGCTCCTGGGCCTGGTAGCGACTACTACCTCTGAACCCCCTATAGCTACACCTCTGCTAACCACTAATTTTATATCTTTACAGAGGGGTAACTATAGTGGAAGCATGGGAAGCAGCTGCTACGGGGTCCGAACTCAGAAAGGGGCCGACCTGGGAGGAAGACTAAAAGATTTTCTTGTCAAGGCCCCCTCCACAGTATTATACAATACATTATATGCAGTAACAGTATATACAGTGACCTGAGATTCAGTATATACGTGTAGGAAACAGATGGAGCAGCTGCAGGGCCTGGTTTGAAAGAGTGATCTTGACTAGGAGGACGAGGTTATGGGCCCATTCAAAAATTTGCTGTGGGTCCCAGTCAGTTGTAGCTACACCATTGGTTCCTTAGGATTTCTGTTGTGTACTGTGTCAAATTGGGCTGACATGATTTGGATGGAGAGACCTTTTTATATAGTTAAAATACTCCCCTATTCTAGGGTACCCATGTGCTATTCCAGGAGTTAGTAATTCTCCAGGGAGCACATCGCTGCTGCAGTCCATTCATAAAGTGTATTTCATACTCCATACACTACTGAGGTGTCAGCGGTGTACAAAAAACATAGTTTTAATCGCACAGGGAATGGTGCGCTTTAGGCAGAGAAAAATGTAGTAAAACTAAAAAATTGCTTAATAAAGTATATTAGAGATAGTTTTATTAGGGCATTAGGGACATCATATTAAAAGTTTATATAAAGGTTTAGTTACTCTTTAATAGAGATGAGCGAGTAGTGAAATATTCGAAAGTTCGAAATTCGATTCGAATAGACCGCGAAATTCGACTATTCGACCGAATATCGAATCCCATTAAAGTCTATGGGGAAAAAATGCTCGCCACTTGGAAATCTCAATTCGACCACTTGGAGGTCACCAAGTCCACCCTGGAACCTCAGAAAAGGATGCCAACACTGCTGGAATGCAACTGGGACAGCAGGGGAAGCATGTCTGGGTGCATATAACGCGCCCAAGTCGCACTATTACGCCACTATCACAGCCTCTCAACAATACACTCCAAACACAATCTAACCTCTCTGTAAAGTGAGACCATACAAGGAAACCTTCTTTCCTCAACATTGCCATGGACCCCAAGCCAAACTAGACAAAAAAGAAGATAAAATTCTGCACCCCTTAAAATCACGTTGCCTATGACAACCACAGATGGCATAGGCAAGGGGGAAAGCAAATAGACCCCACTCATAATTGTCATTGTGTGTGTGTGTGAGATGTGGTCAGACATGTCTTCTTTAAAATGTAAAAACAACTCAAACACATGCAGAAGCCTTAAAATGCCCAAATTGTTGGCGCTTGAGATGTCAGTGACCCGACCTGGCCCAGTGTCATGTCTAGCAGGTAAAGCAGTGGGGATGTTGAGGGATGCGTAGGACCGCAAAAGGCAGGAAGAGGCCGTGGGCTGGCCAGAGGCTCATGGAAAATTTTGTGGAGGCCCAAGAGGTGAGACGTCTTAAAAATTGTGTGGAGGCTAAAGAGGTGAGACCTCTTAAACATTTTGTAGAGCCCCAAGAGGTGAGACCTCTTAAAAATTATGTGGAGGCCCAAGAGGTGAGACCTCTTAAAAATTATGTGGAGGCCCAAGAGGTGAGACCGCTTAAACATTTTGTGGAGGTCCAAGAGGTGAGACCTGTTAAACATTTTGTGGAGGCCCAAGAGGTGAGACCTCTTAAAAATTATGTGGAGGCCCAAGAGGTGAGACCTCTTAAAAATTATGTGGAGGCCCAAGAGGTGAGCCATAAATATATACATTTTTCTTATTTACGGAGCAATTCTACGGCGGTTAAGGAGGAGGAGGAGGAGGAGGTGGAGGAGGAAATGGCACTTCATACAGATGGCACTTCACTTTTGGCTGCTTTCCACTGTTAACCTCTTAAACCTTTTGTGGAGGCCCAAAAGGTGAGACCTGTTAAAAATTATGTGGAGGCCCAAGAGGTGAGACCTGTTAAACATTTTGTGGAGGCCCAAGAGGTGAGACCTGTTAAAAATTATGTGGAGGCCCAAGAGGTGAGCCATAAATATATACATTTTTCTTATTTACGGAGCAATTCTACGGCGGTTAAGGAGGAGGAGGAGGAGGAGGTGGAGGAGGAAATGGCACTTCATACAGATGGCACTTCACTTTTGGCTGCTTTCCACTGTTAACCTCTTAAACCTTTTGTGGAGGCCCAAAAGGTGAGACCTGTTAAAAATTATGTGGAGGCCCAAGAGGTGAGACCTGTTAAACATTTTGTGGAGGCCCAAGAGGTGAGACCTGTTAAACATTTTGTGGAGGCCCAAGAGGTGAGACCTGTTAAACATTTTGTGGAGACCCGTTAAAAATTATGTGGAGGCCCAATAGGTGAGACCTCTTAAACATTTTGTGCAGGCCCAAGAGGTGAGACGTGTTAAAAATTATGTGGAGGCCCAAGAGGTGAGACCTGTTAAACATTTTGTGGAGGCCCAAGAGGTGAGACCTGTTAAACATTTTGTGGAGGCCCAAGAGGTGAGACCTGTTAAACATTTTGTGGAGACCCAAGAGGTGAGACCCGTTAAAAATTATGTGGAGGCCCAATAGGTGAGACCTCTTAAACATTTTGTGCAGGCCCAAGAGGTGAGACGTGTTAAAAATTATGTGGAGGCCCAAGAGGTGAGACCTGTTAAACATTTTGTGGAGGCCCAAGAGGTGAGACCTCTTAAACATTTTGTGGAGGCCCAAGAGGTGAGACCTGTTAAACATTTTGTGGAGGCCCAAGAGGTGAGACCTGTTAAAAATTATGTGGAGGCCCAAGAGGTGAGACCTGTTAAAAATTATGAGGAGGCCCAAGAGGTGAGACCTCTTAAAAATTATGTGGAGGCCCAAGAGGTGAGACCTGTTAAAAATTATGAGGAGGCCCAAGAGGTGAGACCTCTTAAACATTTTGTGGGGGCCCAAGAGGTTGAAACCTCTTAAACATTTTGTGCAGGCCCAAGAGGTGAGACCGGTTAAAAATTATGTTGAGGCCCAAGAGGTGAGACCGGTTAAAAATTATGAGGAGGCCCAAGAGGTGAGACCTCTTAAACATTTTGTGGAGGCCCAAGAGGTGAGCCATAAACATATAAATTTTTCTTATTTACGGAGCAATTCTACGGCGGTTAAGGAGGAGGAGGAGGAGGAGGTGGAGGAGGAAATGGCACTTCATACAGATGGCACTTCACTTTTGGCTGCTTTCCACGGTTGGAGAAGCAAAGTCCGGGTCAATCCACTTGCTGTTCATTTTGATTAGCGTCAGCCTGTCGGCACTGTCGGTTGACAGGCGGCTGCGCTTATCGGTTATAATGCCCCCGGCTGCGCTGAACACCCTTTCTGATAGCACGCTGGCGGCAGGGCAGGCAAGCACCTCCAAGGCGTACAGGGACAGTTCCAGCCACGTGTCCAACTTGGAGACCCAGTAAGTGTAGGACGCCGAGGGATCGGGGAGGACAGGGTTACGGTCTGCCAGGTACTCCCGCAACATCCGCCGATACTTGTCCCTCCTGCTGATAGCGGGCCCCGCAGTGATGGAAGTTGCACGAGGGGGTGCCATGAACGTGTCCCACACCTTGGAGAGTGTTCCCCTGGTGGCTGTGGGCCTGATGGATGTTGTGGGACTCTGGGAGACCCTCTCCTCTCTGCCGCCAGCGATGGTGGGTGGGAAAATCTCCATCATGTTCTGCACGAGTTCCCTCTGGTATTCCAGCAATCGATTCGTCCTCTCCTCTACCGGAATAAAAGAGGAGACGTTATCTTTATACCGGGGGTCCAGGAGTGCGAAGACCCAGTACAGTTTGTTCTCCACTATCCGGACAACACGTGTGTCCCGGGAAAAGCAGCCCAGCATGAAGTCAGCCATGTGTGCCAGACTCTGAATAGGCATGACCTCACTGCCCCCACCAGAAGGATCACTTGCCATTTCCTCCTCTTCCTCTTCCGCCTCCTCTCCGCCCCATCCGCGCTGAACCAATGGGACGCACACAGCCTGACTGCTACCCTCGCCGCCAGCATCCTCCTCCTCTTCCACAGCCACCTCCACGTCGTCCTCCTCCTCCTCATCCTCCTCCTCCTGCAACTGCCACCGTGAAGCAGACAAAAGTGTGGTCTGACTGTGTAGCTCCGTTGCGTCTCCTCCTACCCCCGTCTCCTCTGCGTGCAATGCGTTCTCCCTTATTGCGATGAGCGATTCTTTAAGGACGCCTAGGAGCGGGATGGTTACGCTCACTATAGCGTCCTCGCTGCTGACCTTCTTGGTGGACTCCTCAAAGATACGCAGTACATCGCATATGTCTGCCATCCATGGCCACTCGTGGTTGGCAAACTGAGGGAGCTGAGTTGGAGGCACGCGTGGATTCATAATCTGGTACTCCATCAATGCTCTCTGCTGCTCACACACCCTGGCCAACATGGAATAGGTGGAATTCCAGCGAGTGGGCAGGTCGCACAACAGCCGATGTTCAGGCAAATGGAGGCGTTGCTGGAGTTTTTTTAAGCTAGCAGCAGCTACAGTTGACTTCCGAAAGTGAGCGCACAAGCGCCGCACTTTCACCAGTAGCTCTGCCAGGTTGGGGTAAGTCTTCAGAAATTTTTGGACTACCAGATTAAAAACGTGGGCCAGGCATGGTACGTGATTGAGTTCGGCAAGCTCCAGAGCCGCCACCAGGTTACGGCCGTTATCGCACACGACCATGCCTGGTCCTAGCTGAAGCGGCGACAGCCACATCTCCGTCTGCTGCAATATGGCGTCCCTCACCTCTGGGGCGCTGTGCTTCCTGTCGCCCAAGCTGATGAGCTTTAGCACCGCCTGCTGACGTCTCCCCGCGCCAGTGCTGCAACGCTTCCAGCTAGCGGCTGAGGGAGATGTTAAGGCACAGGAGGAGGAGGAGGAGGAGGAGGGGGGTTTATCAGAACCCATGCTGGCAATCTTGGGCGGGGGTGGTAGGTAGGCCGTCTCTGTTTGCGACCCCGTCCCCGCTTCCACTACATTCACCCAGTGTGCCGTCAAAGAGATGTAGCGTCCCTGGCCGCAAGCGCTTGTCCATGAGTCGGTGGTCAAGTGGACCTTTGCGCTGACTGCGTACCTCAGGGCCCGCCTGATGTTACGCGACACGTGCTGGTGCAGGGCGGGGACGGCACTCCGGGAAAAGTAGTGGCGGCTGGGGACGGAATAGCGAGGTGCGGCAGCCGCCATCAGGTCGCGGAAGGCCTGCGTCTCCACAAGCCTAAACGGCAACATCTCCAGGGCCAGCAGTTTGGAGATGTGGCAGTTTAAGGCTTGGGCTTGGGGGTGACTCGAGGCGTACTTCCGCCTGCGGTCGAACGCCTGCGAGATGGACAGTTGTTGGGACGAGGAGTGTGAGGGTGCAGGCGAAGAGGCGGGGGAAGGGGAGGCTGAAGGAGAAGGCCCCAAAGTAGCCGAGGCAGAGGCAGATGTGGAGGTGTCCTGGCTGGAGGTCTGGACCGCAGTGGCAGCACACAACAAAGGGGAAGAGGCAGTGGCAGCAGGACCGGGCGCAGTTTGTATTGCGTTTGCTCTCTCCCACTCAGCCCAGTGCTTGACTTCCAAGTGACGCCGCATGCCTGAGGTGGTCAGATTGCTCTTCTCAGAGCCCCTACTCAGTTTTGAGTGGCAGAGTGTGCAAACCGCGCTCAGTTTGTCATCCGCACAAACATTAAAAAATCTCCACACCACAGAAGTACGAGGCCTCGATGGGGGAGCTTCGCGCGACTGCCCGCTGCCGGGAACAGCTTCGGCCGTGCTGGCTGTGGCCTCACTACTTTGTCTGGACTGTCCTCTGCCTCTGGACATCCCTCTGCCTGTGGACATCCCTCTGCCTGTGGACATCCCTCTGCCTGTGGACATCCCTCTGCCTCTTGCTGCCTTTTTCGGTGCTGCGCAGACCACCACCTCTCCACTGCTTTCCCCGCTGGACATCACCCCTGGCCAAGTGGGGTCGGTCATTTCGTCATCCACCACCTCCTCTTCCTCACTCTGCTCCTCCTCCTGCCCACTGGACATTCCAACAGCCTCCCTTGATGGCAACTGCGTCTCATCATCATCATCGCTCATGATAACAGTTGCTGGCTCAGGGTCCACATCAGCAGGAGATGGCGAAAACTCAAGGGTTTGGGCATCACTACAAACAAATTCCTCTCCTAGCTCCTGGGATTCTTCCGGCACATCTGAAAAAGGACCCGAAAAGAGCTCCTGGGAGGGGTCAAGGGTGGGATGACTCTGTTGGCCAGGTGTGGAGGAAGGAGGGTCAGAGTGAGACTGTGTGGATGACTGGCTGGTGGACAACTGTGTGGAAGCGCTATCGGCTATCCATTGCACCACCTGTTCAACCTGCTCAGGCCTCAACAGCGGTGTAACCCGCCCCCTGCTTAACTGTCCCATAAAGGCAGGGATTCTGGATGAGCGGGATCCTGGCTGACCCTCACCAGCACGCATTGTATCCCCACTGGCTTCAACAAGGCCCCCAACAGCATTTCCGCGCCCCTGTCCTCGTCCACGTCCTATTCCGCTAGCCCCCCGCCGCATTTTTTTTTTTTTTTACAATATTTTGCCTTCACAGCTGTGAAATTAGTTTGCAAGAGAACGCACAGTACAGTTGCCAGTTAAGGCCTATATATTGTATTTTTCAAGGTACACAGCCGTGTACTCAGTGATCAGACGGTGTGTATGAACAACAGTTATGAGAAATTACTTTGCAAGAGAACGCACAGTACAGTTGCCAGTTAAGGCCTATATATTGTATTTTTCAAGGTACACAGCCGTGTACTCAGTGATCAGACGGTGTGTATGAACAACAGTTATGAGAAATTACTTTGCAAGAGAACGCACAGTACAGTTGCCAGTTAAGGCCTATATATTGTATTTTTCAAGGTACACAGCCGTGTACTGAGTGATCAGACGGTGTGTATGAACAACAGTTATGAGAAATTACTTTGCAAGAGAACGCACAGTACAGTTGCCAGTTAAGGCCTATATATTGTATTTTTTAAGGTACACAGCCGTGTACTCAGTGATCAGACGGTGTGTATGAACAACAGTTATGAGAAATTACTTTGCAAGAGAACGCACAGTACAGTTGCCAGTTAAGGCCTATATATTGTATTTTTCAAGGTACACAGCCGTGTACTGAGTGATCAGACGGTGTGTATGAACAACAGTTATGAGAAATTACTTTGCAAGAGAACGCACAGTGCAGTTGCCAGTTAAGGCCTATATATTGTATTTTTCAAGGTACACAGCCGTGTACTGAGTGATCAGACGGTGTGTATGAACAACAGTTATGAGAAATTACTTTGCAAGAGAACGCACAGTACAGTTGCCAGTTAAGGCCTATATATTGTATTTTTCAAGGTACACAGCCGTGTACTCAGTGATCAGACGGTGTGTATGAACAACAGTTATGAGAAATTACTTTGCAAGAGAACGCACAGTGCAGTTGCCAGTTAAGGCCTATATATTGTATTTTTCAAGGTACACAGCCGTGTACTGAGTGATCAGACGGTGTGTATGAACAACAGTTATGAGAAATTACTTTGCAAGAGAACGCACAGTGCAGTTGCCAGTTAAGGCCTATATATTGTATTTTTCAAGGTACACAGCCGTGTACTCAGTGATCAGACGGTGTGTATGAACAACAGTTATGAGAAATTACTTTGCAAGAGAACGCACAGTACAGTTGCCAGTTAAGGCCTATATATTGTATTTTTCAAGGTACACAGCCGTGTACTGAGTGATCAGACGGTGTGTATGAACAACAGTTATGAGAAATTACTTTGCAAGAGAACGCACAGTACAGTTGCCAGTTAAGGCCTATATATTGTATTTTTCAAGGTACACAGCCGTGTACTCAGTGATCAGACGGTGTGTATGAACAACAGTTATGAGAAATTACTTTGCAAGAGAACTCACAGTACAGTTGCCAGTTAAGGCCTATATATTGTATTTTTCAAGGTACACAGCCGTGTACTGAGTGATCAGACGGTGTGTATGAACAACAGTTATGAGAAATTACTTTGCAAGAGAACGCACAGTGCAGTTGCCAGTTAAGGCCTATATATTGTATTTTTCAAGGTACACAGCCGTGTACTGAGTGATCAGACGGTGTGTATGAACAACAGTTATGAGAAATTACTTTGCAAGAGAACGCACAGTACAGTTGCCAGTTAAGGCCTATATATTGTATTTTTCAAGGTACACAGCCGTGTACTCAGTGATCAGACGGTGTGTATGAACAACAGTTATGAGAAATTACTTTGCAAGAGAACGCACAGTGCAGTTGCCAGTTAAGGCCTATATATTGTATTTTTCAAGGTACACAGCCGTGTACTGAGTGATCAGACGGTGTGTATGAACAACAGTTATGAGAAATTACTTTGCAAGAGAACGCACAGTGCAGTTGCCAGTTAAGGCCTATATATTGTATTTTTCAAGGTACACAGCCGTGTACTCAGTGATCAGACGGTGTGTATGAACAACAGTTATGAGAAATTACTTTGCAAGAGAACGCACAGTACAGTTGCCAGTTAAGGCCTATATATTGTATTTTTCAAGGTACACAGCCGTGTACTCAGTGATCAGACGGTGTGTATGAACAACAGTTATGAGAAATTACTTTGCAAGAGAACGCACAGTACAGTTGCCAGTTAAGGCCTATATATTGTATTTTTCAAGGTACACAGCCGTGTACTCAGTGATCAGACGGTGTGTATGAACAACAGTTATGAGAAATTACTTTGCAAGAGAACGCACAGTACAGTTGCCAGTTAAGGCCTATATATTGTATTTTTCAAGGTACACAGCCGTGTACTGAGTGATCAGACGGTGTGTATGAACAACAGTTATGAGAAATTACTTTGCAAGAGAACGCACAGTACAGTTGCCAGTTAAGGCCTATATATTGTATTTTTCAAGGTACACAGCCGTGTACTCAGTGATCAGACGGTGTGTATGAACAACAGTTATGAGAAATTACTTTGCAAGAGAACGCACAGTACAGTTGCCAGTTAAGGCCTATATATTGTATTTTTCAAGGTACACAGCCGTGTACTGAGTGATCAGACGGTGTGTATGAACAACAGTTATGAGAAATTACTTTGCAAGAGAACGCACAGTACAGTTGCCAGTTAAGGCCTATATATTGTATTTTTCAAGGTACACAGCAGTAGTGTCAAATATAGTTTGGTATGTAGCAGAGCACCTAATACACCACTAATGCCTCTCTCTGTCCCTACTCCAGCAGCTATCCCTGAATACAGCAGCCGTTCTCTGTAAAGTCTATATTGTAGTAAGCTATCACTGAAGTCCACTGTAGTAGCCCTGATAAGGGCTTTTAATCACGCTCCTGCCTATCCAACAGCTAAAATCTGTCTGTCCCTTCTCCAGCCTCTGTCCCTGACTAAGTTCACGCAGCATATGCGTACGAGCAGGAAGAGCTGAGTTTTTAATATTCGAGGTCACATGGTTTTTCCAGCCAATGCATGTAGACGCCGTTTTCGCTCTGCCAGCGTGCTCAGCGTGCCTGTCAAACCCCCCCTGCATGGTGATTGGTGGAAAAAGAGCGCCAGGGAAGGTGGGAGGGGAAACGAATTCTAAGTGCGCCATCGCCGTTATACTCGAACGAAATCGAGTATGCCAAATAGCGTAGTATTCGATCGAATACCAGCTCGATCGAACACTACTCGCTCATCTCTACTCTTTAATAGTCCAGCTTCATTTGTATACTATTCTCAGGGCATTAGGCAACAATATCCCCTGCCACCCCATTATTTTCAAATGGGTTATCCCATGATTAATGTGAAAAAATTCAAATTAGACATCATATAATACATGACAACCTTTCTTACAAAGTTAGAAGCAGCCCTGTACCTCACATGGATCCAGTGATCTCCACATTCATTGCTCCAATTGTTCTGCTAGATTTATTACAAGCTGGCAGCTCAGTGGCAGGGTTGCCAACCATCCAGAAATTTTTGGACAGTCCATAAAAATAGGACACTTTTTTCCTGTGTCCGTGAAAAAAAATAGATGTGTCCGTGATTATTTTGGGCCGGTGGTTCTTGAGTAGATTATTTTGGTGGTAATTATCATCATTTTACAGCTCACAGTAAATGCTGGTAAGGAGTTCTTATCAGTATATTGAGTTACAGGGCTGGATTACTTATAATGTTTATCATTCATTATGGTTTTCCAAGTTGTCCGTAAAAAATGTTGGCTGTCTGTGATTTTGGGATAAGTTATCCAGAAGAAAGAAAAATTCTAGTTGGCAACCCTGCTCAGTGGCTGTGTCATTTCTCAGAGGTGTGTCCTATACACTGCAGCTAGTGGCCATTGAAGGATGGAACTGAGCATGTGCTTCCATCTCAGTGAGCAGGACAAATAAATTAGAAAAAGAGCAAACAGCAGCTGGTGTTATACATATAGACTTCATTGAATAACTCAGATCCAGGAGCTGGTTTAAAAACTGTAGAATATTATGAGTGAGACAACCCCTTTAAGGATATGCTAGAGCTTTTGTAAAACCTTTTTCTATAAGTTTGGCATCCCTAGAGATAGTGTTGATGAGAGGTGATAATCTATCCTCTTTTATAATATTTCCTTTTTCTCATATAGTTTCTCTCTATTTTCTTTGGCTGCACCTTCTGCATTCTTCACAATTTTTACAGGTTAATCACATCTTCTAAATCTCTCATCATTTGGCTTTGCTGGTTGTAATCCTCAACACGGGAAGTTTCTTCTGACCCTACAGATTTGATTAAAAGGGATGTTTTTATCCAAGGATGAAAATGACAACTCCTGTAGTGAATATAACAGCTTCTATCATTTTTTTTAAGAAGGTCGACCCTCTTTAAAGATTATCAAATCCAGAAAATGAATCTGATAAATACTACTCTCCCAGTTTCAGTGAAGATTCCAGTCATTCTTACTTAGGCCTTCCAAGAATGTTTCAGGGTCTAATAGTAATAATAATTATTATTATTCACAAACTGAATTGCAGGTTGGAGAATTAAGAAAGGTGAGAATTTTCTCAGAAGGGGTCTACAGTTACAGGAAATCTGTCACATGATTTTACTGTATTAAACTATAACTATTGCCATGTTCAATAAACTACCTTGTATCCAGGGGTGTAGCTAAAGGCTCATGGGCCCTGGTGCAAGAGTTCAGCTTGGGCCCCCTTCCCTCAGTGCTTTGTGGCCATGGGCAGGGGAGCACATAGCCTCCAGAGAGAGGTGTAACTTGACCAGCATGCACTCTTTATAATACCAGTGTGTTCTTATGTAGCACAAGGGTCTTTGGGCCCCCTCAGGCTCCTGGGCCCAGTAGCGACTGCTACCTCAGCACTGCCTATAGCTACGCCCCTGCTTGTGTCCAGGTGTAGTCTTCAATCTTTCTTTCCTTCAGGGCATGAGGGGGGCGGCGGCCAACAATGCTGATATGGGTCATTAATCCTGCCCTGAAGAGGCGTGCTTTGGAGCAGTAAGAAGGCGGGCTGGGCACAGGAAGGGACGTTACTGGGCTCCCTAACGCCCCTCTGGGCTCCTTCATAGAAAATTTGCATATAATAAAAAGTCAAATAAAACGAAAACCACAGCAGGGTAGTTCATTGAACATGGCAATAGTTATAGTTTAATACACTAAAATCATGTGACAGATTTCCTTTAACAAGCTAAAGTGATCCCAGAGATATTCTATGTTCTCATAATTTTCTCGATGTCTACCTGTGATGGGAGGTTCCAGCTTGCATCACTGTATAGAAAAAAATCACAGCAATGGTGCACTACAATGGTAAATGCAATTGACAATATGCAAATGGCAATTGACTAACCCTAAGCCCTCACACTGATATTAAAATGAGACTTTCACCAACATATTCTTATATCAAGAACATACCAGGGTTCACACACCCCGTCAAGGTCTAAAGTGGCACAGCACCTAACGCTAACCCTACATGCCGTATGAGCAATTACAGATAGGGGCATAAAGTCAGACACACAGCGACCAACTCCCCCCTTGACGGGGTGCACGGGCTCCGGTATGTTCTTGATATAAGAATATATTGGCGAAAGTCTCATTTTAATATCAGTGTGAAGGTTTAGCTATATATTGTCAATTGCATTTACCATTGTAGTGCACCATTGCTGTGATTTTTTTTAATCAGACCTTTACCTGGATATGGATCCAGTAATATCCCCATTGCTCCAATTGTTCTGCTAGATTTACTTTAAAGGGGTTGTCCCACGAAAAATATTCTACAGTTTTCAAACCAGCACCTGGATACAAATACTTTTGTAATTGCATGTTATTAAAAATTCTGAATAGCTACTGAGTTATTCAATAAAATGTATCTGTATAGTGCCACTTAATTTCTTACTTCTTTGTCCTGCTCACTGAGAAGGCCGCACATGCTCAGTTTCATCTTTCAACTGCCTCCTGAGCTGTGATAGGGAGAGCTGAGACACGCCTCCTGAGCTGTGATAGGGAGAGCTGAGACACGCCTCCTGAGCTGTGATAGGGAGAGCTGAGACACGCCCCCTGAGCTGCAGCAGAAAAGACACTCCCCTCAGCTGTCAGCTTGATATAAATCTAGCAGAGCAATGAATGTGGAGATCTCTGGATCCATGTGAGGTACAGGGCTGGCTCTAGCTTTGTTAGAAAGGTATTGTTGTAGACTATATGATGTCTGATTTTCATTTTTTTACAATATTCGTGGGATAACCCCTTTAAGCTGCCAGTTCGGTGGGTCTTCCCTTTCTCAGGAGGTGTGTCCTGTATGCTGCAGCTTGTGGCCGTTGAAGGATGGAACTGAGCATGTGTTTCCATCTCAGTGAGCAGGACAAAGAAATTAGAAAAACAACTAACAGCAGTTGGCGCTATAAAGATAGATTTTTGAATAACTCAGTAGCTATAATACATTTTTAATTATGTTCAATTACGTCATATGACTCAGGGATAGGTGGGACTCACAGCCTCCTCCCTCCTCCCATTGTATGTGCTCAATGCATTTCTGCAGAGAAGACTGGTTCTTCAGGAGCACTAACCACAGCACACATATACAGATAAGCGTTATATTGCAGCCACAACTGATGAGGTGTGGCCGCAGCGTCCGGCTAAGACTCCCAAGATGTACACTTCATTGGCTGTTCTCAGAACTCGATAGAAATGAATGGTGTATGCTGGGAGTTGTAGTTTTACCACAGCTGGCGTACTGGAAGTTAGCCATCACTGGTATAGGCATACAGAGGTTCATCTCATTCATAGGATCCAGTGATAAATACATATACAGTGCAGTATATTTATTTGGCCACATGCTAAGTGCAGCCTACATTTTCCTATGGTCTAATGACATATACCAGCTCAATGGATGACAAAGGGACACGCTTTTGGAACCTGCGGGGTAACTGGATCCCTGTGGATAAATTCAGTACGTGCATTGATTGCTTTCCAGATGAATATGTCAAAGGTGGGATAGAAATGTTATATGAACACAGCACTGAAAAAAGGATCCCTATGTTATTTATAATTTGGAGGGAAGGAGCTCTATGAATGTTCCTCACCCCTCCTCTTTTACTATGCCTACCAAACATTTAGTACACCTCGCAACAACAAAAAAAACTTTTCGTCTGCTATGGGGCAAAAAACATTTGACCTATACTAAATCGAGTGTGCGGATTACAAATACGAAGTCAAGATTGTTGTAACACGTCACAAAATTTTGCTATGCATAAGTAGACCTAAATGAATTAAGCACTTGGAATGCATTGAATAATTTTGAACAGAACAAGTTTTACTCCAACAATTACCTGATCTTCATCAAAGTTTGCTTAGTGAACAGTGTATGAAAAAGTAATGGAATAAAAACTTTTTCAGTTTAAAAGTCTTACTTGAGCAAGGCCCAGTACTGTTTACAGTGCTTCAGGCATATGCTTTTACGTTTATGAGCGGTCATATTTTCCTGTAGTAGTCCTCCATCATGTTGGGATTCCAGCGGCCTTGATACCTGTTCTCCTTTGTAGAAACATCTTTATGGAACCGCTCTCCATGTTTGTCACTTACGTGTCCCAAATTGGGTGGGAAAAGTCAAGATGGGAATGTAAGAAATGCACTTTCAATGACATTCGGCAGCCAAGTTGTTCATATGCTGTAAGCATGTTGTCTACTAATTCAGCATAGTTTGCAGCTTGTCTGTTCCCAAGGAAGTTCTGCACTACTAGCACAAATGCATCCCAAGCTGCAAGTTCCAGAGGGTTGAGTTTTGTTCTGAATTTGTCATCATGCATAAGTTTGTTGATTTCGGGGCCAATAAAAATTCTTCCTTTGTTTTAGCCTCAGTTTTCAGTGTGCTAAACTTCTCCTTCAAATACTAGAAACCATTTTCATCGCGATCAAGGGCAAATTACAAAATGTTTAGTTAAACCAAGTTTAATGTGAATTGGTGGAAGATAAACTTGAAGTGGATCGACCGATGATTTGTGTTGTACATTGTACTGACCAACTGTGTGCTCGACTCTGAGAGACCACTGTCTCATTTTGTAATGATTATTGTCATCACGACTGATCCATAGGCACAAGAAACACATATGCTTTGTGTACCCTTACTGTAGGCCAAGCAGCAGTGCTACCACTTTCAGGTCGCAACAAATTTTCCATTTATGTTCTGAGCATTTGATCATTTTCAAAATTAACTCCATAGAAGCATGGGTCTCTTTCATTCCAACAGCATGAGCCAATGGAACAGATGGTTTTTCGTTACCATTGTATATTTTCCACATATGTAGCAGAAATTGTCCAAATCGTTAAGACATTTGTGTTTATCCATCTTAAGTTTCAAAACTGATAGCACTATAACAGATTACTTTATCAAAATCTGTCCAGCTTGCCTTATATACTGCTGACATCAGCCTGAGTACGTCTGGACAGGTCTGGACATGTCCATTGGAATATTTCCAATATATAATGCATTAATATTATAACTCAATAGGCTTTGCATGTATAACTTAAAATCTAGACGTGTCAGACAAATTCCGAGTTCATATTTGGAATCAGCGCGCTCATTTTAGTCTAAATCTTGTGTTTTTCCTTCAGTAGCAAAATCATCATCTTTTTCTTATCTTTATAATAGTTAGGGATGGACGTGATAAAAGAATAAACCCTAAATGATCTGTATTGCACTTGGTAAAAGGGGAAAAGGATGCTACTATATAATCATCTAATCAGGCCGTGTCAATCAAGAAGGAGAGGGAGGGGCTGGCAGAGGAAGCAGGCAGAAGAAGCAGGCAGAGCAACGGTGCACAGAGTGGCTTGGGCCTACCTTTGGTGCACTTATCTGTTCATTTGCATATGTTTTGAAAAAAGTACTTATTCTCCCAAATGAACCAATTTCTCATTAAGTGAAACATATCATTATATTCAGCAGAGCTAGTCATTGTACCTGGTTTATCAGACTTTGGTGAAAGACCCCCTTTAAAACTTCCATTTCCAGAAAAAAAATTCCAGAAAAAAAATAAAGTAAATAATAAACTGGTAAGAACATAAACAGTGAACTGAAGACCATCTGGTCATGTACGCTAGAGAGAAGTTTTTGGTATTGCACCCTGTGTCCTGTCCGCTGTCATCACCTTTATTTGAACTTGAACGTACAGGATTTATGACTGTTTGGTGGCAGTTCCTCGTCCTCTGTGACTACGAGGTCATTTAATTTGAGACAACGGTGCTGAAAGTATTGGTGGATGAAATGTCTTTTCCACGTTGCTACACAGCATACATAGTAGGAGTTCCTTACACACCTCCTACTATAAGCACATAAAATTACAGTGAACTTTTGTAAAAGTTACTCTGATTCATTTCTGTCTTCATTCCTGTAACTTATTACTAATCATTCTTCCTGTCACTGAACTTTCCCCTCAGTTTATCCTGAATACAGCAGCAAGGCTCATCTGTCCAACCGCTACATCGTTGCCCCTCCTCTGTGCTTTTCTGCTGTCTGAGGTGAACTGAAACGCCCCCCCCCCATGCCAATTTCTTAACCTAACCCCTTTGCCACAATGAAAGAGCTCATTGCCCATGGCCCTTCTGCTGCCCCCCTCTTGCTCCTAACTGGTGCTGCCTGATGCGATCGCCTCACCTGGCCTAATTTGTGGTACACTCCTGCTCGCCTCAGGATAGGTCATCGATATCAGATCGGCGGTATCCCACACCCAGCACCCTTGCAGTGTGCATGCACAGTCTCCCTTCTCTCTTCCTGCTCTCAGCTGTATGTCTATGGGACAGCAGCAGCGGACAGAAAGAGAGACAGGAGACGGCAAATGGGCGCTGCACATGCTGTCTCCTCATACAACTGATCTGCGGGGGTGCTGGGTGTTGGACCCCCGCCGATCTGAAATTGATGACCTACCTGAGGATAGGTCATCAATATTAAAAGCCCACAGAACCTCTTTAATAACATGATGACTTTATTCAACAGGTCCGGTATGATTACAGCCTTACCAATTTTATATTGTTTCAGATGTTTTATTACTTTTGCACCATTTTTTCCCCAAAATAATTTTTTTTGTGTCACCACATTCAAAGGCCCAGAACACTTTGCTTAGGGAAAATATATATGGGGACTTCTTTTTTTCCCCCCAGAAATTTTCATTGGTACATAGAAACTTTATGATTACTTTTTGGGGTGAATTATATGCCTTTTAGCTGTTTGTGCCCGTTATGCCAGATAGAGGAGCATTACAGTCAATGTAGTGGGAATAGTGGTGGGAGAACACCTAAACCTGATTCAGATCTATGAGAGACCAGAGAATAGAGGACAAGACCCAAAGGACAAGTTTTTCATGAGGCTTGTTCTGGAGGAATGAGGCTGCGTTTTAATTTTTGCAATAAAGTCTCATGATTATTTGTGACATGCCTGACCTCACGCTAATTGACCTAAGCTTATTCTGTATGATGCTGGTATTGTGACAAACGTGCAACCAGGACATGACATATAATAATGTGTGTCGGAAGCTGGACTTCTGCTTTTCAAGAATCAATCTAAAGGCATGAACTCTAAGAAAAAATGAGGAAACCTCTGAAAATGTGTTTAGTTTGCTAAAAAAAAAGGAAGAACTAGAAATAAGTCAGATTATTCTTAAGATTGCTGGTGTTTGACCAAGCACGTACAGTAAATTCCATAGAGATACCCATGGGTCTGATATAAGAGAGTCCAGCAGAGTCCTGTGCCCGAGAAGGTTCCCTATTTTCAGAGTCACAACAATAGCACATATGAAATACATTTTGAAGGTCATGCCACTCAGGTGATGGGATGTGGTAAAGACTTTGTGGGCTCTCCTGTTATCTTACCTTTGCTGAATTCGGTGGCTAAAGCTAAAATTTCTGTTCTATGTTTCAGCAGATCTGCACATAGCCCCATTGTAATTCCATGTGAAATCTGTGACTGTGGTAATGTGGGACTGCATACAAGTGGTAATGTGGGACTGTGGTAATGGAGACTGCATACAAGTGGTAATGTGGGACTGTGGTAATGGAGACTGCATACGGGTGCTGCTGCTTATCAGCCACATCCCTATCTTCTCTCCTTACTTCATGTCTCCTCATGAAATCCATTCCTACAGAGATTTAGCTGAAGATCATATTAAACCGTATTCAGGATCATAATCCCTGACAAGCAGAGCAGAGAGGAGGATGAGGAAGCTCTTGTAGCTCAATGTTGTGAAGTTACTTGTCCTCCTGTGTGATTAGGACAGGTTTTGTGTGTACTAATATGACGGCGGCCATTTTATTTCTCCTAATGTATTCTCCCTAGACAAAACAAGCCATTGAAAGGTATTTGGGAATATATTTATAATAAAGTAATACTTAAGTATCTTCATTTTCTTAATTCCCTGAGAACCCATTTAATGGATCCTGCATATGACTGTATTGTGGCTCCATGCATAAGTGCCAAGGAAGAAATTGGATTCCATCCCAGGATGGCCTTTCTGTTAGCTTTTCTTTTGTCTGGCAATGTACTTCCTTTTCTTCTAGGATGACATCCCTTTCCATCCTTGACAGTAAATATACAACTATTACATAATATAGTCTTGTGAATAGGCAGTAAGACTCTGGGGTCAATTTATTCAAACTTGAGCTTATCAGTGGCAACCGTGGAGCCAAACTTAATCTCGCCCAAAGTCGCACAAGGTGAATTACTACTGTATTCCTAACTGCGTATATAAAAACATTTTAAAATAGGAATCTGAAGTGAGCTTCGGTGCTGGCCTAATTCGCTCAAGCCTACTGAATATGCCAAAAGGCACATACACTACTCACAAAAAGTTAGGGATGTTTGGCTGGTGAGTGAAATTGCAGGATGAACCTAAAATGTACTTTAACCTTTACAGGTGAACTTAATGTGACCTTCTCTAAACTTTTGAATGCACATGTCCAACTGTTCAATGTTTCAGTAATTTTTGCACAACTTGCTGTTCTCTAACGAGCTTAACGGCAAAATTCACTACAGGTGTTTGATCCATGAATAGCTCAATACATTTCCTGGTTCAATTAGAACTGGTATTTAAACAGTCCTCCTCATCATGCTGTTCACATTTTTATCATGAGACAACACCTAACAATTGACCAACAGTATCTCACCATTGCGAGGCTTCAAGCTGGATGTTCTCAGTTGGAAGTAGACACTGAGCTTAGAGTGTCAGAGTGTCATCAGCAGGTTGCAACAGAGAGATATAGAAAGACTGGAAGAGTCACAGAAAGGCATAGAAGTGGACGTCCTTTGGCCATATCGCACACTGATGACCGCTTCATTGTGAACAATGCCCTACAGAACTGGATGATGAATGCCACACAACTCCAGGCACAATTAAGTGAGGTGAAAGGTACCCCAGTGTCATGTCAGACCATTCAAAACAGTTTACATCAGCATAGTGTGCGTGCTAGATGGACCTGCAAGGGTACATGACCACAGGCGTCATCATCTTGCATGGGCCATGGAGCATCTACTCTGGACAAGGGACCAGTGGGCCTCAGTGCTGTTCACTGATGAAAGTCGCAAGTAAAATGTCATGTGACTAAAAATAGCCAACTCAAAAAATGCATGAATTTCATGGTGTTTCTGTCAAGCCAAAAAACACAAAGAAAGTAGCGTGACGGCACCCGAAAAATTGAATATTTTCATAGATTTGTGGACATATTTCAGTAAGGCTGAAAATGTCCCAAGATTTAGGATTCAAATGTCTGGAGGCATGGTAAATTGTCGATAATTTAGTCAAACATACAGTATGTGCTGGAAAGATGAATATCTGAAATGCCCCCTCAGAGCAAATGAGGACTAGTGTGAATCCTGACATAACCGCTGGTATTTAGACAAGAGCAGACGACATGCAAACATTTGCCATTGATTGATGTTTTTATCCTTTATCTCTGTCACTAAATGCCCTATATGGTACAAAATCTACAGTGCCATAAAAAAGTATTTATACCCCTTGAACTTTTCCACATTTTTGCACATTACACCCATAAATTTAAATATATTTTTATTGGGATTTTATGTGATAAACCAACACAAAATAAAAATTATCTGTGAAGTGAAAAGAAAATGATACATGGTTTTCAAATTTGTTTATGAATAAAAATTTGGATAGTGTGGCGTGCATTTGTATTCATTCCCCCTGAGTCAATACTTTGTAGGAATATCTTTCAATGCACTTACAGCTGCAAGTCTTTTAGGATATGTCTCTACCAGCTTTCAAAATCTAGATGGTGAGGTTTTTACCCATTCTTCTTTGCAAAATAGCCCAAGCTCAGTCAGATTGCATGGAGAGCGTCTGTGAACAGCAATTCTCAAGTCTTGCCACAGATTCTCAATGGGATTTAGTTCTGGACTTTGACTGGGCCATTCTAACACATCAATATGCTTTGAGATAAGCAATTCCATTGTAGCTCTGGCTGTATGTTTAGGGTTGTCCTGCCAGAAGGTGAACCTCCTCCCCAGTCTCAAGTCATTTGCAGCCTCTAACAGGTTTTCCTCCTAGATTGCCCATCTTCCCATCAGCTCTGACCAGCTTTCCTGTCCCTACTGAAGAAAAGCATCCCCACAGCTTGATGCTGCCACCACTATGTTTCACAATGGGGATGGTGTATTCAGGGTGATATGCAGTGTTAGTTTTTGGCCACACGTAGCATTTTGCATGTAGGCCAAAAAGTTCAACTTTGGTCTCATCTGACCAAAGCACCTTCTTCCACATGTTTGCTGTGTACCCTACATGGCTTGTGGCAAACTGCAAATAGGACTTTTTATGGCTTGCTTTCAAAAATGGCCTTCTTCTTGTCGCTCTTCCATAAAGTCCAGATTTGTGGAGTACACGACTAATACTTGTCCTGTGGACAGATTCTCCCACCTGAGGTATGGATCTATGCAGCTCCTTCAGAGTGACCATGGCCCCCTCTTGGCTGCTTCTATAATTCCTGCTGCTTGGCTGCTTCTCTAATGATTTGCTCACCTGATCGGATGGTGCATGGAGAGCACAATCGGGGTAATTTATCAAAAGTGGTGTAAAGGAAAACTGGCTTAGTTGCCCTTAGTCACTGCACTGGGGATTATCACTGGAGTCATCTCCAACCCGCTCAACTTGCGCTCACAAACTTCCCCTGACTTCCTGAAGTCAGTGCCTAGTAATGCAAAATGTGCAAGCGCAGAAGATCTGGTTCCTGGCCTGGGATCCTGACGTCAGTTGACTGTGGTCCCGGTATCTCCTGGGCATGCACTGCGAGCACTTGAAGCTGAGGTGCATAAACCTCTACTCATTGTGTAAGTCAAGTTCCCAAAAGTGGAACAAGGTCCTCTGCAAAGTCTTCACCTCTGTGAGAGGAAGTTGAGCGGGTTAGTGGAGATGACTCACTTCATCCGAAGATATGCCCTAGTGACTCCCCAGATTTTTCACATAAACACCCTCATTGCGAAGTTCAAACAAAAAAAAACAAAAAAACACTTTCTTTTTCTGAAAGCTGGCAGTTTGAACAGTGGGAAGAGGTCAATAGTACAATATGTCAGTTCTGATGACAGGTTCCCTTTAAACCTAACCTAGTTCATTCTGCCATGTAGTGCATTTTATGTTCAGCTCCATTCTTGACATACAGGTGACATCCCTGCCAGTATCTCCAGCACAACATTGCTCTTCCTTACAAATCTTTATTCCATGGATACTTCCTGTACTGCACTTACAAGTCAACAGTATGTTCATTTACTCACAGGACAAGAGTATGGATTTCTAGAAGACAGTGGAGGCATTGTGAGAACCTTAAAGGAAGTGTGTCATCAGAAAATGACCTATTGTTTCAATCACGTTTTTATGTTTAATGATGTTATTTTTAATTTTCTATGTCAATATCTATATTTAAAGGGGTACAGATGTACATCGGCTGTGCTTGGCATCGCGCTCATCCACTTGAATGGAGCTCAGCTGCTCCTGGGTCACGTGAATGAGGCCCCCTCCTCACCATTGTGTCTATGGCCCATTGGGCTGCCGTAGAGCAATTTATTTAATGCTTTCTAAATGCAGTTAAAGGGGTTTTCTAATTTTTTTTTACTAATGACCTATCCTCAGGATAGGTCATCAGTATCTAATTCATGGGGATCTGATACAGCTGTTTTAAGGCACCAGTACTCCTGTGAGTGCCGCAGCCTTCTTGCAGCTTACCAAGCACAGCGCCGTACATTTTATAGCGGCTGTGCTTAGTAGTACACCTAGCCCCAGTCACTTGCATGGGGCTGAGCTGCGTCTAGTCTATGTAAACGATAAACGTGTTGTTACTGGCCTAGAAAAAGCATCGAGAAGGCCGTTGAACTCACTTCGGTACTGGCTGGTACCTCAGATAGGAATCCCGAAGTCATTTACCAAAGTCTCCTGCAACTTCGGCCGAGACTAAGCTTTCCACGCAGCACATACGTTTTAACCCTTTCAGTCCCAGAGGTTTTTTCGGCTTTGCGTTTTCGTTTTGTGCTCCCTGCCTTCAAACAGCCATAACTGTTTTATTTTTCTGTTCACATAGCTGTATGAGGGCTTGTTTTTTGCGGGACAAGTTGTACTTTCCAACACCACCATTTAATATTGCATATGGTGTATTGGTAAGCGGGAAAAAAATTCCAAATCAGGTGAAATTGCAAAACAAACGCTATTCCGTTACAGTTCTACGGGTTTTTTATTTACAGCGTTCGATGTTCATTAAAACTGACCAGTTACTTTCATTCTACTGGTCAGTATGAATCCAGCGATACCTAATATGTATAGTTTTTCCTGCATTTTGATAGTGATAAAATAATTATAAAGTTGGACATTTTTAATTTTTTTTTTTTTTGTTGTCATATCTTGACCCCTATAACTTTTTGGCATTTATGTGTAAGGAGCTGTATGAGGGCTCATTTTTTGCGGGGCGATCTGAATTTTTTATTGATACCATTCTGGGGTGTGTATGACTGTTTTTAATATTTTAAAAATATGGGCGTTTTCAGTCACGGTGATACCCATGATGTCTATATTTATTGTTATTTAGGTATTTATTTTTTCATTATACGGAAAGGGGGGAGACTTTAGATATTTTTTTAATTTTTTAGATATTTTTTAACTTTTTTAAAAAATTTTGTGATTATTTTAAATCTCAAATATGAGCAAATAGATTGTGTTTTTTCTTTTTTCTTTATGAGCAATCAGGGCTTTTTAATTTTGAATTAAAAACCGAATTTGCTCATTTCTTATCCTGGCCTGCCATCTAGTGGCCAGAATAAGAATTGCACTTTGAAAGCTGTAAACCTCATCAGCGAGGTTTACAGCTTTCAGATCGTGTACAGACACCCGATTTGACCACATGGGGCATCAGTACACCTACGCTTCCGGGTTTTTGCGCTACTAGATGCCGTGATCTCGTGTGAAAACACAAACGGAAAGCATAACGCTGATGTGAACCCACCCACCAAGTTAGGTGCAGTCATCACAACGTTGAAAATGCCAGGTCTGTCTCAGAAACCTATTTTCCACTGACTTCTATTGGGAAATGAGAGGCTGCAGTTCCTAACTGCATCAAGACTGCGCAGTGTTGTTGTATTCTCATACTATGTATGGACGCACCCTATTGACAACTGGAATCGTTGAACCCTATTGTCAACTTATACATATATTTCCTGGAGTAATAACAGAGGAAGAGTACAATGCAGAGCCCTAGGAAAATAAGCTTTAGAATTGTTATCTCAAAAACAGACATGTCAGGAGAGGTTACATATCCTCTTTAGGGCTCAAGCACACAGCCCTAGCCATTTTTGTGGTCTTCAAATTGTGGATCTGAAAAACATGTATACCGGCCAAGTGCTTTCTGAATTTGTGGAATGGAACATCCTGCCCTCTGTAGAACTGTCCTATTCTTGTCTGCAAAATGGACAAGAATAGGACATGCTCTGTATACTTTGCAGAGTTGCGGAACGGTCATATGGATGTGGGCAGCACACGGTGTCCTGTCCACATCTTTTGCATCTCCACTGAAGTGAATGGGTCCGCATCCGGTCTGCAAAAATTGAGGCTTAGATGCATGAGCCCTTACATTGTGATCCAAGATCTCTTAAAGGAGTATTCCCATCTGAGACAATGGCAGCATATAGGCCCCTCTGGGACCTGCACCTACACCGAGAACTGATGGCCGGAGGACCCCGGGTTTTTTAGGGTCCGGCCACCACCAAGCGCTCTCCCCATAGTAATGAATGGAAGCAGACTGCACTTGCACGGCCACCACTCCCATTCATTTCTATTTGGCCGACGGAAATAACCATGCCAGCGCTTGGCTATTTTCAGCGTCCCCATAGAAATGAATGAAGGGCGGCTGCGCATGTGCAGTGCGCCCTTCATAACGTTTGGGACAACAATCGGGACATATCCTAGCGATATGCTCCATTGTCTGAGATGGGAAAACCCCTTTAATTGCATTCACAATTTTGTACATTTTTGATGCACAAATTTACTGCCATTTTTGCTGACAAAAAAAAAAGTTGAACTGTATACATGTTGTATACATGGGTAAATTGAATCTAGTGCATGCAATAACTAGGAGGGTAGGTGAGTGTACAATCGACTTCTACGCACATAGCTGTGGGAAAAGGATATTGCTCATGAGAATTTCCTTTCTTCTGAACATCAGCAGACTGCAAGTCACTGTCTATTCCTTCCCGATAGCATCTGGTTGTGCAAACCTTGTTGTACGTGTCTCACTTTTATGCCTGCATCAGCTCAGAGCTTCGGTAACTGGTGACACTTTCACCTGTCTCAGGTGTGTTCAGACCTATGGCATTTCCAGCTTTGCTCATATTGTTTTAAAAAATTACTCATTAACCTAGGTGGATATAGGTTAGGAATGTCACTATAACTGTGTCAGGCCATACATGACGAAACACTGAGTGCATCTGGTTTTATAGACAGGTACAAACGTGTTATCTACTTCTAGTTATCTAGTTCATCCATTATACATCTAGTATATTACAGATCTGGAAATTGTTGTATTCTGGTATTATGTCCCATAAATGTATAAAATTGGATGAAATAATTGAATTTAGCTAATCATTGCTGATCTGTTTGCTATACAGCATGCGTGAATAGTTAACTAATCATTTGGCCCGATGGTACATTATATAAAAATCCACTTTGTATCCCTGTCCCACTCATATGCTTTAGGGCTCACTCAGATGGCCGTATGCTGTCCGGAAAATGTGGATTAGACGCTGACCCATTCACTTCTATGGAGCCCTTTTCTTCCATTCCATGGCTCCGCAAAACAAATGAAACATGTCCTGTACTTGTCAGTGAAAATCAGGACGTGGCCCCATTGAACTCTATAGGTCCGCAAAAATATGGAATGCAATCCATTTTTTTGCGGACATGCTGAACTATCCGGAAAAAAAAGGATCAGCATTTTTGCAGACAGCATACGGCCCTCTGAATGAGCCCTTACACTACATCTCTGCCTGTAAGGTTGGGCTGCTTGTCCGAGTTGAAAAAAATTCACTAATAGGGTAAATGTGTTAAAAAAAAGAAATCAGCCATTACGTATTTATACCCCCACCATTCCAGCGCTGCTTCTCCCTACTGGAGGAGGTAGGAATGGGGGGGGGGGATAAAGAGGTAAAAAAGGCTTCTTTTATTCTCTTATCACATTTCTCCAACTCAGACAACTCTATAAGGCTACTTTCACACTAGCGGCAGCATGGATCCGGTGGGTGAAGGGTCCCGCTGGATCCATGCTGCCGCAGGTGCACGTGTGGGGCCGGAACCGCGCTCCGACCCCACACATGTCAGACATTGTCTCACCTGTCCCAGCAGCTCTGGACACCACAGGAGGAGGAGGACGGCTTTCACAAGATTCCCCACAGTGCCCCCTGCTGGAGGGAGGAGGGAGCTGTGGGAAAAGTGCAAGGTGACGGATCCGTCATGAACTCCATTGAAAGTCTATGGAGGACGGATCAGTTTACTATTGTGTCACACCGAACGAATCCGTCCCCATTGACTTGCATTGGGGGTCATTCCAGATCCGTCTTGGTGCGGATGCCCAGACCAGAGAGCAAACCGCAGCATGTTGCGGTTTGCTCTCCGGTCTGGAGACTGAAGAGAACTGAACGGAATGCTTTCAGGAGCATTCCGTTCTCTTCAGTTCAGTTTTGTCCCCATTGACAATGAATGGGGACAAAACTGAAGCGTTTTATTCCGGTATTGAGCCCCTATGACGGAGCTCAATACCGGAATTTGTAAATGCTAGTGTGAAAGTACCCCTAAAGGGAAGCTGTAACCATAAAAATGCAGTGCAATCTGCAGGCAGCATGTTATAGAAAAGGGGCTGAGCAGATTGGTATATACTGTAGGTTTGTGGGAAAACATTCAGTACAACCTATAATTTATTCATTTAAACCACCGCTCTTTCTATGCCTAAAAAGCATCTGTCACTTATTAAACCAGTCATACTGCCAGGTAGAAATGATCATGGTGAATTAAATAAGCCCTATATTGCAGCAATCTAATGTACAGTTGCAGTGAAATACCTACTTTTATTCTACTGCAACTGAGGTACTCAGAGCACTAAGGGGCTGGCCCGGCCACCTCGGAGCACTCTTCAACTTCTTTTCTCCTCCTGTCGCCATTCCCCCCTTATGGCCTGACTGACTGTATGCCTGGCCCTGAAATCTCACGCCTGCACCAGTGAGACTTTATCCGCAAATGTGCAGTTGATCTCAGGAGGTTTGCGCCGACGACATCAGTCTCTTCTCAGAAGAAAAGACTCTAGGCTTTTCTTCTAGATCTACAAAAGAAAAGACTGATGTCATCAGAACTTGTGCAGTGCAGCGGGGAGAGCCTCCTGAGATAAACTATGCATGCGCTGATGAAGTTTCGCCGGTGCAAGCACAAGATTTTAGTGCCAGCCATCTGAACAGTGAGCCCTGTCAATTAGGCCATGAGGGGTAGTGGAGAGGAGGAGGTGAAGCAGGGCTTTCAGCGGCTAGACCAGCCCCTCTGTGCTCTAAGCACCTAATTTGCATAAGGATAAAAGTAAAAATTTTGCTGCAATGGTACATCAGACCTGGTTTGATCATGATGACAAATTTTCTTTAAGAATCTTGTGCGGGGTCTTAAGGTCCTTTTACACGGGCCGATTATCGGCCGAAAAATCGTTCCTAGGAACGCTAGTGCCGATAATCGGCCCGTGTAAAAGTGGCCCTAATCAGCCGACGAACGAGCAAAACGCTCGTTCGTCGGCTGATTGGATCTTTTGGTTTCTACAAAAGATCCAATCTGTCGGGCGCACATCGGCCTGTGTAAACAGGCGATGTGCGCCTGACAGTATGGAGCTTCCCGGCCGCACAAGCGATACAGCGATCACTCGTGCGGCCCGGCGCTCGATTCATCGGGCCGTGTAAAGGCTCCCTCGCTGATCGGCGCTCGGGCAGGGAGACACATCGGCCCGTGTAAAAGGACCTTTACTTACAGACTTCCTTGTTTGCTTAGTCATGCAGAGGAAGCTGTGAATCGACTGATCGCATATTTCATGTTACTGTTTGCTGGCAACACATCGACCTGTGTAAATAGGGATCTGCTGTATGGGGATGAACAATCACAGTAGTGACTGTTTGTCCCCAAAGAGTGGGGATGATTGCTGCATGTAAATACAGCTCTTACCTCTGCTCAATGATAGGCAATTGCCTGCCAGTAGGCCTGTTTTAAAGGGCCTTTAGACAGGATTAGTAAATCTGTCCCATTTACTGTCCAAAGCATCATTTTGCCAGTTAGTATAATGTACATGTGATTTCGTGCCTCTAGCCAAGACTGAATCATCTCAGTGTTCTGCACCATGCATTTAGGAGAAAGGATCATTTATGAACAGCAGTTGGCACCGATGCTGTAAGGGACATCTGGCCCGGCTGACTACAACGCCTGACATTAAAACTTTATCGCTTGGTTTCTGCTCAGCACAAAAAATAAAGTTTGCCTTGGGAATGATAAAATTCTGTGTTGCACTTGAATGTGTGATTTCTCGATCTCTCTCTTCAGCTCTCACTTCAAAATGCTTGATTGAAAAAAACAAGATAAAAAAGAAACACAAATGAAAATGAGTAAAGTGGTCCCATCTACATGAAGAATTGGACGTTTACCAAGTCTTACTGATGCATACCATATTTTGGCCTCGCTCAAATAGCTATATTATGGATCTATACGCTTATATGAGATTTGCTATACCTTTAAAGCATTGGATGCCATGTCTCGAGGCACCGTCTCCTGCACCTAGATCTGCCACTTGAATGAGGTCTTAAAGGGGTTGTGCAGCCAGAACATATTGATAACCTATCCTCACGATAAAAGTCATCAATATCTGATCGTTGGGAGTCCACCACCCGGCATCCCCACTGATCGACTGTTTGATAAGGAGGTGGCGCCGCTACTTCATTAGGATTAAACTGTACATAGTCTCGGAAGTCTTGGTGGTGAAGTGCACGTTCCATTCACTTGAATGAGACGAGTACTTGTAATTACACTCACTGTGGCTGCAAGCGAGATGTGCAGGGTAATCTCGAAGTGTAAACAGTGTCGTAGAGCACCACCTCCAGCTGGGTGACGGGAGTAGGACCCCCACTGATCAGATATTGATGACGTATCCTGAGGATAGATGTGCTGGCTGCACCACACTTTTAATGTCATGAAATTGTTGCTCACCCTAGATCGTATTAGATCTTCCACCCTCTTACTCAATCTTATACTGGTGTCCATATATATTTATATATCCATCAGGTACAATTTATAACCCTACTAATGTGTTATAAATTGTTGATCCAGAGAAAGCTAAAAAAAATTCCCATGAAGCAGATGCCAAATCCCCCATATTAAGAATTCCTTCTGAATCTTTGTTTCGACATCCCATCTTCAGGAACTTCAGGACCCTCATGAAGTTGTTGAGTAAATCAACCGTGACAACATTCTGTAGCAGGACATTCCATAGTCTTACTGCTCTTACAGTGAAGAATTCCTGTCTAAAATGACAGTGAAACCATTGTTCCTCTAGAGGTAGAGGATGCCCCGATGTCATTCTTTAGTTGGCCATATATATCTGATAAATGTCAAAGAAATCGGCCATTTTTGTCAGGACCAGTCAAACATCAAATATTTATGGGGGCAAGTAGAATGTGCATGTGTATGGAGGAGAGGCAGCAGAACAAACTATCCCACAGCTATCTACTGTGCATGGCCAGCTGACGGGCCTCCACATTAAATAACCCCCAACTACTATACAGTGGCATTTGCTGATGACATTGCAGGGGACAGATGTCTGAATTTTCAGTTTATTCTACCTTTTTGTAGCATTTTTATTTACCAATGCAGACTGTAAATTGCATAACACTAAGATGGCAATGTATGATGGTTAAACATTCAGCGCTTGGCTGATGAAATTTCCTTTTGGAGAATGATTCATGATGAAATATCCGATCATCACAAAGCACATCTGAAGGTTAGCACGTAAATCAGTGGCAGCGATGACTGGCTCTTAGTATATTCTACTCTAACTGAACTCATTAAAATGTAGAACCTGCTTTTCCTTTTTCTTACTTCTTTTTATATTATACGCTGTTTTGTGGTGCATTCCTTATCTGCACAGTTCCTTACCTCTGATACCAAATTAACCTAATGGGTATCAACAATGTCTGCTGCTTTAAATGAACCTTAAAGCGGTTATCCAATCCTATAAAAAGTCCTTCCAATATGCCGGTCCTCCCACACGGGATATACTTACCTCGGACCCCGCTCCCTGCGACGCTCCTGGTCCCCACACCGCTGCTGCTGCTTCTCCCCGTGACACTAGGGAGGCTCATCCCTGTCCCTGCCTGCCATTGGCTGCTCATCTCCGACACCGGATGTTTTAATCCGCGCACAGGGAGAAGCAGCAGCAGCAGCGGTGTGGAGACCAGGAGCGGCACCGGGAGCAGGGAACCAGGTAAGTACAGGGGTGGTCTTGGCATTTCTGGGGCCCTAAGCGAAGTTATGTCTGGGCCCCCCCCCCAATGACACCTCACACCCCTGATGACACGGCCTGTGATGACACGCCCCCCCCCCCCAATGACACACCCCCTACACCTCACTGGAGGGGGGGTCAAGGTTGCCCACAGCCTATGGCGTGTCCCAGACTCCCAGCTCTCTATTGGCTGGGCTGCAGGGGCGTAGCTAAAGGCTCATAGGCCCTGGTGCAAGAGTTCAGCTTGGGCCCCCCCGCCTAATACAGCGCCCCATACCTCTTACATCCAGTATAATACAGCGCCCCATACCTCGTACATCCAGTATAATACAGCGCCTCATACCTCTTACAGCCAGTGACGTCTCCTCGGATGTAGATCTTCTCTTTCCTCATCTTCTCCTTTCAGACCAGACGCCATTTTTCAGCCATTTCTTATCTCTGTAGTTTGACAGAAAAAAATCTTAGTTTACTACTTTTCCATCATCCTCCCGTCTTCTGGACAAATCATCCTACCACCCCAGTACTGTGCCACTAGTACCACACAGATAGTGCCCTTCAATAATTATTGGCACACAGTGTCCTAAAATAACTGTGCCCAGCAAATACTGTCCCGTAATAGTGTGAACATAACGTCCCCCAGAAATAACTGCGCTGATACTGTGCCAGGGTGCCCCCCCACAGTAATAGTGCCCCCCACAGTACTAATGTCCCCACTGTGCCCCAGAAGTAATAATGCTTCCAATGTGCCAGTAAGAAGTGCTCCCCACCCATAGATGCTCCCCAAATTATGTGCCAGTAAGAAATGCCCCAATAATGCGCCAGAAGTTCCTCCCATTGATTCCCCCTCAAAATCATGTGCCAGTAAGAAATGCCCCCAGTGCCCCCATGTGCCAGTAAGAAATGCCCCCAGTGCCCCCATGTGCCAGTAAGAAATGCCCCAGTGCCCCCATGTGCCAGAAAAATGCCCCTAGTGCTCCCATGCCATAAAGAAATGTCCCCAGTGCCCCCATGTGCCAGTAAGAAGTGCCCCCAGTGCCAGTAAAAATGCCCCAGTGCCCCCTTGTGCCAGTAAAAATGCCCCCATGTGCCAGTAAAAATGCCCCGTGCCAGTAAAATGCCCTCAGTGCCCCCATGTGCCAGTAAAAATGCCCCCAGTGCCCCCATGTGCCAGTAAAAATGCCCCCAGTGCCCCCATGTGCCAGTAAAAATGCCCCCAGTACCAGTAAAAATGCCCCCAGTGCCCCCATGTGCCAGTAAAATGCCCACAGTGCCCCCATGTGCCAGTAAAAATGCCCCCATGTGCCAGTAAAATGCCCCCAGTGCCCCCATGTGCCAGTAAAAATGCCCCCAAAATGCCCCCAGTGCCCCCAATTGAGCTCCGGTCGGTGACTGCTACAATAAAAAAAAAAAAAAAAAAAATTAACACTTATACTTACCTCCATGGTGCTGGCAGCGATGCGATGCAGGCCTCTTCCGGCCTGTGTCCCGCGCTGTACGGCTCAGGCGGCGCGATGACGTCATCGCGCCGCCTGAGCCGGCCTCTGATAGGCTGCAGGCCCAGTGCCTGCAGCCTATCAGAGGAACGGGCAGGGGAGACGCCTCTCCCTCCCCTGCCCCAGTACAATACAGGCATCTGTATCGCCGTCCTGAGGACGGCGATACAGATGACTATGGAGATGAGCGCTTCCACAATGGAAGCGCTCATCTCCCTCTGCCCCTATCTGTGCGCAGGGCCGCGCCGCACCTGGCTAATTGGCGGTGCGGCCCTGCAAGTGGCATGGGCGGGCGGTCTTGGGCACCGGCACAAGAGAAGAGCGTGGGGGCCCCCTTGGACGCCGGGGGCCCTACGCAAATGCATAGGATGCGTGGTGCCCAAGACCGCCCCTGGGTAAGTATATTCAGTGTGGGGTGCCCAGCATATTGGGGGGCTTTATTTAGGATTGGATAACCCCTTTAAAGGTTCCAAGATTACTATGTTTTTAATATATATGCTCATGTAGTTGCTTACCTCCTATCCATCTTCTTCATGCTTTCTTTTTTTTTTCAATTTGGCCTCTCCTGTCTGTTTTGACTATGTACACAAATCCCTCTGGTTTGTTTCCATCCTGTATGTAGCACTTCCTGTTCTGGTATCCAACCAAACCCATGATGCACTTCTCCTTTCTTTGCCCCAGCTCAAGCACCGCCCCTAATAACTCCCAACAGTTTATAACTCCTCCCACCCAGCTATTTACATAGACACTCTCCTATCACTGACACACCCATAGACATCACATGACAGTAAATAAGAAAGAGCTACATGGACATGGTCATGTGACCACAGCCCAGAACTGAAGATAGGAGCAATAAAAGATAAAAGAAATACATTACAATATTACAGCTACCCTCATAAATTATTATTTTAAAGGATATTGACACCAAACGGAAAACCTCTTACAATTGGGCAGGGCACATCAATGGAAGGCAGTGATTGAGACAAGGATTAGTGGGCCAATAGAGTCAGATTCTACATGGTAGCATAATTGTGAGAAAATCTGAACATTGCAGGGTCACAAAAGGATTAGGCCACAAGGAACTAAAGAGGACAAGGCAAAATATGATATATAGATATATAGACTTTCAATGTGCATTCTATATTTTATTCACTCCCATCCACAGAATTGACTCTTCTCATTCACAATAAAAACAGGAATAGGGCACGCTGTATAATTTGCGGAACGGCTACAAAGATCTGCAGATATTACGGACACAAGCATGGCTCCATATAAATGAATTGGTCAGAGTGCTATCCGAAAAAATTGTGAATAGCATGACAAAAAAAGATAGTGGTGTGCACGAGGCCTTAGGCTGGCCGGATTATTGATAGAGTAATTAATATTTGACTTGTAGCTATTCATAGCATTGGCAAGCACATGAGTAAAGAAATGGTGTAACTCTGACAAAACAGATATGTTTGTAACATTGTAACACAGGGCATTACTATTACTAAAGAGGCCATGACCATTGTCAATACAGGAGACTACCAACTGGGTTAAAGATTGCTTGTTTCATTACAATATTATGGTATGCTAGAAAAAGCTACTATATGGGCTCCTTCACACACAGTTTTGGTCTTGGCATTTTTTTTTGGGGGGGGGGGGGGCAAAAAAAACTAAAGTCTGACTTGACGTGTTTTTGAGATATTTTTTAGGTTTTTTTTGCTCATATAGTGTGTTTCACCATGCATTTTTTAGAGGAATGTATGTATCCCAAATGTCACTTCCTCTGTATTGCTGTATGGGAAAAACAATCTTTGGTAAAAAAAAAAAAAAAAGTAAGGCAAAAACATGTTAACATGTTCAAATGTGTTGATTTGAAGCTAAAAAAAATGGCCACAAAAAAAGTCTGTTTCTCCTGTGTTTAATATGACCTATAGACTTCCATGCACTATCAGGAACACATAGTCTTCTTTTGGCATTCTTTAGGCATTTTCAATTTTTGGGGGTGAAATTACTGGCATTTTTGCTGTGTTTGTAGGCAGAAAAAAACAAATCTCCAAACGTTGCTTTGAAGTCTATGGGTAATATTAAACTTAGATCAAACATTTTTGTGTTGTTTTATTTTTTACAGTAGAGTTTTTTTTTTTTTTAATCACAGCATGATCTGGGTCTGACGTTTTTTTTCTGTCATTTTATGACATTTTTGCCTTTCTTGAAACTTTTTTTTTTTTGCTATATATAAAACACACGCCATTCCCAAAAACACCATTAAAAATGCCAGGTGCTATGCTGCACAAATCCGGCGTTTTGTATGCATTATTTTGGCCAAAAATAACATAAAGGCAATGGACCACATTTACTAATGTCAGTGCACCTAGATTTTGGCATAAATTGTGCCACAAAGTGGCGTAATCTGGTGCAATTTGGCACATCTAGATTTAGAGAAGGTTTCTGTGCCTTGTCTGAAAATGGAGTGTGGCTCAATGAAACTGGGGGATGGCTTCACATAAAAGGGTGTGGCATAAGAGGCAACATTTTGTGCCAAAACTCTGCCAAAATTCTGTCTCAAAGAGATAGGTTAGGGCTACACGGCGACAGTTGTCGCGCGACACCCGTCGCAGCCAGGATCCCTGAGTAGCGGGGATCCCATAGAGATGAATGGGATCGCCACGGCAGTCGCAAGAAATCCAACACGGTTGGATTTCTTGAGAATGCCGCGGAGATCCCATTCATCTCTATGGGATCCCCCCTACTCAGGCATCCTGGCTGCGACCGGTGACGCGCGACAACTGTCGCCGTGTAGCCCTAGCCTTAGGGCTCATGCACACGACCGTATGTATTTTGAGGTCTGCAAACAACAGATCCGCAAAAAATACGGATAACGTCCGTGTGCATTTTGTATTTTGCGGAACGGAACAGCTGGCCCCTAATAGAACAGAACTATCCTTGTCCGTAATGCAGACAATAATAGGACATGTTCTATATTTTTGTGGAACAGAAATACGGACATACAGAAACGGAAAGCACAGGGAGTAACTTCCGTTTTTTTTTTGTGGATCCATTGAAATGAATGGTTCCACATATGGTCCACAAAAAAAAAAACCGAACGGACACGGAAAGAAAATACGTTCGTGTGAATGAGCCTTTAAGCTTATATTATATGCACAGATCAGCCAGGCGATTGTCGGGAGGGAAGCCTTCCTTCCCAAAAATTGCCTGCTCGTCAGTGGAGGAGATCAGGGTTATTACATGCAGCGATCTCCTACAAAGTATGGGGAGCAGCGATCGTTAATGCCATCACTCGTCCCCATACAGAATCATTTTTTGCCGGCAGCAGATTAGACTCCATTATCTGCCACTGGCAAGTAATGATTTTTAAACCTGCTGAAAGATTCTGATTGCCCGATGAAGGAGTGTTTGCTCGTTCAGGTAATCAGCGGCAGTATTACACTGCCAGATCATTGCTAACAAGTCTTCCTACGAACGCTTCTTAGCGATAATCTGCCCTTTCTACTAGTGTAATATAATCTTAAATTATGCCATATATGTGAGGTTAGTAAATCTGCACCAATGTGTAACAGCAGCCTAATTGGACATCCTGAGTTAATAAAAAGGAGGCCCTATCTATTCACTGCAGTAGTAAGCGGGTCTGGAGAACCCAGCAGGTATGTGCATTGCATTGATTTCAATGTGAACTATGTCATACTGTGGTGGTGCTGCATTTGAATGGGACGCAGCTGCGTCTAGGCCATGTGACTGATGAACATGAAGGAAGAGTGCGTGGTGCTCACTGATGTGCCAAGGCCTCCTCAACCAGCTGATGCCGGAAGATGGACCTCCGCATACCTGATATTGATGACCTATCCTGAGGAGATCTCTGAGAACCACTTTAAACACCTGCTATGTTCCCCAGTAGATAATAATGAGTCCTGGCAGGACGACACCATGCAATCAACTTATTTCAAGGAATCTTTTAACAATAATATAACACAAATTTTTAGAAACATTGTTGCAGTTCATAGGCAATGTGTCAAACTGCTGCGTGTATTCCTTTAAGAGACTGAGGCATGGAATGAATTTTCTCTGACCTACAAACCCTGATATGCGTGTAACAGGTGTGACCTGGAATGCTATCTCGCTGGGCAATGTATATGTGCGGTAGGCTGCACTCCATCGGAGGGCTGTGCATACCATACGTCCCTGTTGACGATGGAACAATTGTCATCACTCATCCTTAAATATCTTGGATGAGTGTTACAGCAGTGACGGCTACAACATATCCGGTTGTCTTAGCAGCTAAATTCAGGAGCAGATGGATACAAATTGCCAGATAGTTCTACCGATGTCCAGAATTTTTTGTTTTATTGTGTTGGGAAACTTGGCACAGACGAGGTCAATTTACCAAACTGGCATAGAAAAGTCAGAAATTTTGACATAAGTCCCTATTTGCGCCAAAATCTGCAACTCACCCCTCTCCTCCTTTCTAACCCACTCGACACTATTGTAAAATTGGGGTGAGGTGTGGACGGACCATGGGCAGGATCTCCATGGCCCCTACACATATAACAGTATGTGCTTATGAAAACTGATGAACCTTACCCCTGATATCTACTCCAGCTTCTGGTTGGAGTAGATTTCAGTCCTGGTGCACAGGTGTCCCCAAATGAACACTTATTAGGAGACGTTCAGCTTAATAATTGCAGCGCATCTCACGCCAGCAGAGGAGACATTAAGACTAGCATAGACAATCCTCGTCTTAATAAATCTCCCTCAAAGTGTAGAAATATATAACATAGTGCCAAATCTAATCAATGAACTGTCCGTACATGCTGTGTCCACCAGTCTGCGGCACCCTCACTCCAGCATACAGGTGAGGGCTCTAAATGGAGGTTTCTCTCCATCACTCAAGATTAACCAATAGGGTATTTCTGTTGTGTGCAGATCACTTTTCAGCAGTAAACTCATTATCATCACAGGCAAGAATACAATGACAGATAACATCTATGTATAGATAACACAGGAGCCACCAATCACAATAGGTGATGGTAACAACACTGACCAGCAAATGGGTAACAGTATTTGAACTTTTGACTTTCAGGCTCCAAATCTCACCATCCACTACAGCTTTGAACGTGAGACTACCATCATTTTATAGACAACCATCTTGGCTATCTCATACATACATTGGACTTGCAGCTATTTAGCACATGATTAGTTATGCAGATTCAGAGTCATGTAACTGCATTGTTACTGTTTTGCTCCTGGTGGTGGAACAATCTTTTTCTTCTTGTATGCTACAAATTACAACCTATTCTCACATTACCTAACAGCTCAAGATCAGTGATTCGAATCCAGGAGCAGCCATGAAGAAGACTTCCCCAAGAAAAGAGAAGCCTCATCATCCAGCTCATCAATAGCGGCATCTCGCCAAGAAAATTGCCAAACTGCATGATATGAGCTCCATGAAAGTTGGAGGAATACAACATGAAGTCCGTCCATCCATTCCAAAGCCAAGAGGTGGACGTCCAGGCAAAATATTGGTGTCCACAAGTCAGCGCATCACAATGTCTATCAGTTCTGGCACAACAAACATTTCAGTGGAGGCGGCTCGTATGCTTTGTAATAGATCACAGAGGTCCATGCAAGCACCGTGCAATGCACATTACACAAGTCTGGAATGGTGGCCCGGAAAAAGGTGAAGAAGCCTTGACTTCAATATCGTCATAAGAAACGTTGGCTCAAGTTTGCAAAAAAGTACAGACAGTAGAAGATTGGAAACGGGTGATTGGAGCGATGAGACGAAAGTCAGTAGACTGAGCTCTGATGGGTGCAAATGGGTCTGAAAGAAACAAGGAAAAAGGGGGCTAAAGGATCGAGAAACTGAAGGAACTGTCAAGTTCAGTGGAACTCCTCTAGCGGTGAACAGAGAGTGGCTGCTCTTCCTTCAGTTTGGATGCCCTGTTCTAGAAAAAGGAGCGGGTCCCAGAAGCGGTACCAACACCTATATGACATCGATGGCATATCCTAGCAATATACCATTAAGTGCATGGCCCAAATTGACAAAATTGCCAAAGTGGCGCCCCCTACCTACACGCAGTAAGCCATTTCATAGCAGTTTCTGCTCTGCGACCTACTAGGCAACACTCTCATCACCCAAGAACTACAATACCCCCTGGACTGCAGGAATCACTGCCAAGTAATAGTACTCATATGTCATGGTATTCATATCTAAAGCACAATACGTGACTGACATTTAAAACCACTTAAAAATACATGGCTGAGGACAAAAAAAACTCAATCCAGTAATCAGTAATAAAAAAAATACATGAATTGGGCAGGACAGTAATTTACATTAAAAAAATGCCGCTATACATATTATATTATCTCATCCCCCATGTACATATCAAACCAAAATAATACAACAGCTAAACAAGTTACACAGTTACCAGTCAAGTGGAGACATGGTGGGACGCACAGGTACCAGTTCCTTACTCCAGGAAGATCGCCACAGTAAAAATACAGCTTTGCCAAAAGCTACAGCGGATAAGGTCAGCAGAGTAACCAGCAAGATTCAGGTTACAGACCCTGCTGCCAGTGAGGGAAAACAGTTCAGACACCCATCGCCTAGAACCACAGCCATACTAACTTCAAGCCTGTATAACACAGTGTATTTAAGAAAAGATGATTGACCTCAAGGAGATCAACCATCATCACCACAGAGACACCATCACGAGTCTCAACGTTGGTGAATCTAAAACAAGGCTCCCTGGGAAAAGCAATATGCAAATAAAAGAAAACCACAGAGACACCATCACGTGTCTCAACGACGGTCAAACTAGCCAGGCCTTTCACCGGGAAGGAACAACCAAGGGAAGGGCAGTATGAGGGGCCCGGAATAACCTCTATTGAAAGTCAATGGAGGATGGATCCGTTTACAAGTGTGTCCACACCAAACGGATCCATCCCCATTGACAATGAATGGGGTCAAAACTGAAGCGTTTTATTCCGGTATTGAGCCCCTATGACGGAGCTCAATACCGGAATATATAAACGCTAGTGTGAAACTAGCCTAAGTGTGTATACCGAGATAGCTGACACTGATAACACCTCCCCTGTGAACAATAAAAAGGCAGAAAAAGCAGAGGTTTTAGGCTACTTTCACACCTGCGGTGCGGGGCTCCGGCAGGTTGTTCCGGTGGGTGAACAGCCCGCCGGATCCATGCTGCCGCAGGTGCACGTGTGGGGTTGGAACTGCGCTCCGGTCCCATTCACTGTAATGGGGGCGGGCCGCGGATCCGGCCACAGCACGGCAATCCCTGCTGAGAGGCGGCCAGAACAAAAATACATCTTAAAGGGGTTATACAATACCATAAACTCCCCCCCCCCCCATGTGCCGGGCCCCTCACAGGGAATATACTTACCTGCGCCTCTCCTGGTCCCCACACCGCCAATGCTGCTTCTCACCGTGCGCTGAAGAAAACATCCGGTGTCGGGGTGAGCAGCCAATGTCAGGCGGTGATGGGGACGAACCTCCCTAGCGTCACCCAGGATGCCAGGGAAGATCGTCTCCGTCATTGGCGTTCGGGGATAAGCAGCAGCGGCGGTGCAGGGACCAGGAGCGGTGCAGGGAGCGGGGGAGCCAGGTAAGTATATGCAGTATGAGGGGCCCGGCACATGGGGGGGACAGTGTATGGTATTTGATAACCCCTTTAATCCCACAAAACCATCTCAGACCTCCCAAGTGGCCCTCTTTTGGAGGTATTGCCCTTCTTTTTGACCCAAGTCCCTCTGTCCCCCTTAAATGCCCCTCTGAGGTATAGATTTGCATTATTACATTTACAATATTGACCCAGAATGTGTTTCCCTGGTTCCTCTCTGTATATTACACCCCGCCTTGTATATTATTTCATTATTTGATGCAACTTGGATTTTAGAAATTTTTGTATTCAGATAAGTTTTGCACTATTGTGTAAGAAATCCAACTATTGAAGTATACAAATATGCAGGAAAAAGTGGATCTTTCACCCAATGAACCATGGGTGTCCCCAGGGGCGTAGCAATAGGGGAAGCAGCTGCTTTGGGGCCCAGACCCACAAGGGGCCCCCTCAGGAGGGAGACTAAAAGATTTTATTGTCAGGGCCCCCTCAACAGTATTATACAATGACATTATATACAGTGACACTATAGGAAACGGATGGAGCGGCTGTCACGCCTTGTCTGAGAGAGCTCTATGTTGACTAGCCACAAGAGTGAGGGTTGCATGTGAGTTGGGGGTTGCGAAGAAGTTTCTGGGGGGGCCCCGTTAAAAAATTTGCTGTGGGGCCCAGTTAGTTGTAGTTACGCCACTGGGTGTCCCTCTTTCATCGGAAGGTATGCTCGGCACCCCCTGCTCTACAGCACGCTGCCTGCACAATGCATTACCTGGTGACAGGTTCCCTTTAATTCCAAATCGTAACGCAACAAAACAGTAAACATGCCAAGGCGTGAATACTTTTACAAGGCACCGTGCGCCAGCCATGCATATCACGTGAAAAAAAACTGTAACTTTCTGTAAGGGAAAGAACTAGTTTTTTATGCAGATGCTTGTCCTTCAACAATATTTCATTTCCAAAAATCAGCTGACGACGCAGCGTCCTGTCCCACCCATAGTAATAAATGATGAAATATTGCACATGTATTGCAAGCGGTGACGTCCCCGAAATCGTTTCTGCATAAAAGGGGGTGGGGGGGTGCAATAATAATGAATGCATCACCATCGTTAAAACACTTCATTTGACTAAGGCTCTGAATGAATATGCAAAAGTTGAAGGACTACAAGTCCCAGAAAACACATTGTCAGGGGTTTATTCGCCTGTCACCCCAGCAGTGAATGGGTGAGGAAAGTTTCTCCTGTGTCGTTCTGCAGTTTATTCTTTTGCCACATGTTGAGGATTGGGTACATGTCCCATGTCACCGCTCCTGTCCGCCGCCCCCAGCTCTCCTCATCTCCGGGACCCGGTGTCACAGGGTGCGCAGAGCTCCGGGATCACGTTCGCCCTGTCAGGTCGGCGAGGAGCTGATTGGTCAGAGGAGACGTGAGCTGCGCCCTGATTGGCTGGTGAGATTCCATCACGTGAAGTGGTCCGTCCCGCTGGTGATATCCAGGCAGCGCACAAGACTGTCCACTCCAGTCCTGAAGAGGCGTCAATGAGAGGAGGATCCTGAGCAAGGCGCTCACACTGCAGGTAGCACTCACACCCCTCTCCTCAATGTGTAGGATGCCAGCGCTGTGCTAGGCACTTCAATAAAGACAGGCATGGAGCATTCCTTGAAGTAGACAGAGTGGTGACAACTGAGGATTAGGTGACTTTTGGTCACTTTCTAATAAAATGCTGATGAATTGCAGAGCAGTCATAGATCTGCGTCGTCCAGTGCTGGTGTTCAATACATTAGACACCCTTAATAATTAGGATTGCTGTTGACTGATGTAGGGGATGGTCCTCAGTTTTGTATAGGGAAGGTGGTAGGTTCCAAAAAATAGAATTATGCACAGGGAATGTGATAGGTAAATCTGATTATGTGTTTCATATTGTTTCTTTTGCTTTTAAGCTCCAATTGAAGGGTGATTTGTGCTTCTTAGTTGCGTTTTGTGTTTACAAGTATTTTTACTGTACAATATGCCCCCTGAGTGTGAAGCGCTGTGGTATATGTTGGTGCTATATAAATAAAGATTATTTTATTATTATTTTTCAACACAGTTTTTTTTTCAACATTAGATTTTTATTGTCAGTTAAGTTGGATAATCCACATACCAGTTTTCAATACAATTTGACCAAAACTGAATAGAAAGCAAAATAGGAAATTAAAAACTAAGCCAATTTGCATCCTGATGCACAATATAAGACTAGAAATCTGCAAATGTCTGTGTTATTGTGTGCCTTTTCAATGATTTATGTGTTTTACCATCGATGCCTCAATAACGTGTCCAGTAACATATTGACTGAGCTATAGCTAGTCCATTGATTTGAAAGATCTATTCCATTTGAGGCATTGCAAGGGTTAACTCCAAAATGTAATTTGCTGTGATCTTAGGAATTGTTCTGAATTGTAGTTAAATATCTATATGTGGGTCGCAGATAAATGTTCCAGTTTTAGAGCTTTCCTCGGCCTCTGACTCCTATCTTCTAGGTCAAGTCTTCAACCCTATGGAGCTCTAGCTGTTGTCAGATAACTCCCAGCGTGCCCAGACAGCCAGCGATTGTCTAGACATACTGAGAGTCGTAGTTTCACAACAGCTTGGCAGCCACAGGTTGGAGACGCCTGCTCTAGAATGATGGAGTGTTGTAAGTACGGTGTGAGAGGTCAGCTCTCTGGAGCAGAAAGGACTGCAGATATGTGTGCTGAATTTCCTGTACTTGACCTTCATCTTGATCTGTGATGCAGCATTGAGAATAGAATGGTGCCTGTGCATGTCAAGAGGTTCTGCAGCAGCTGAGGGTTCATTGCCTCATCTCAACACTTGCTGACTTGTGCTGCTGGATATGCCAGATATGTACTTGAACTTCTGGAGATGGTGTGATCTACTACTCCTTGTCTCCATATGCTCTCAGTGGCTCATGAATAATTCTAATTTATAGTTGAATTTGTGTCGATTCCAAGATTTTAGGGCTGGTTGTGGGTGGTTGAAAGTTTATTGCCTCTTAGAAGCCTTTCAGGATGTTAGAAGTACTAAGAGAAGCAATATATGTCCTGGAGGAGTATGATACTGAACCTGAGTACTTCACTTAAAGTAGTATTCCAGTGATAACACGTTATCCCCTATGCACAGGGTAGGGGATAAGTATCAGATTGGACAGGGTCCTACTACTGGGACCTCCATAGATCACAAGAACAGTGGCCCTGTACCCCATGGAGCCCCCCTTAAATGGACGGAGAGCAGCTGGTCTGAAAAGCGAGCTGCCGCTCCGTTCATTTCTATGCGCCGTGTACAGTGCTATCTCTAGTGCTCCCATAGAAATGAATGGTGGTTTTCAACCAGTTGCTCTGTCCATTTAAGGGGGGCTCCATGGTGTACAGGACCCCCTAATGATCTAATAGCTATCCCCTATCCTGTGGATACCCCTTTAACATATACAGTGTGTAATTCCTGTCTATTGCATTGCATCATAAGCCTTTTATATGATAACATTCACAACTATATGTATATATGTTTGTTTTTCACCAGAATGATCCAAATACTGGAACCACGTTCTCTTCCACGGGCTATCATGCCAGTCGATGTTGCGGTGAGGATATGCTTGGCACATTCTCCTCCGTTAAAGAAGTTTCTCAGCCCCTATGATGACTGCAGGGGAAGAAATCTTGTGAATCGCTTTAAGCCGCTGAGGCCATGTCTTTCGTTGAAGAAGGAATCTGAATCCAGGAACAATGAGTGGAACCGATCCAAATCCCGAGCTAAAAAGAAAGTCGTCTTTGCCGATTCTAAAGGACTGTCCTTGACATCGGTACACGTTTTTTCAGAGTTTAAAGACGAACCTGCTGTCGACCTCCAGTTCGATCTGGTGGATCTTGAAGATATCACCGCTAGCCTAAAACTGCATGAAGAAAAGAATTTGATCTTGGGATTCACCCAGCCTTCGGCTGATTACCTACAGTTCCGCAATAAAATCCAGAAGAACTTTGTATGCCTGGAGAATTGCAGCCTTCAAGAGAGGTCCATTGCTGGCACCATCAAAGTAAAAAATTTCAGCTTTGAAAAAGCAGTCAAGGTGCGAATAACCTTCAACACCTGGAAAACCCACACAGATGTTGACTGCGTTTACATGAACAATATGTATGGAGGCACGGACACTGACACCTTCTCCTTTGCCGTAGACCTGCCTCCTAACATTCCCAGTCATGAGAAAATTGAGTTCTGCCTATCCTACGAGAGTGGAGGGCAGGTGTTCTGGGACAATAATGATGGACAGAACTACATTATCATTCGTGCAGAGTGGAAATCAGATGGGGTACAGACCAACACCTTAACTAAAACAGATATAACCTCTTACAAATCCCAAACCTTCAAGCCAGAAAATGACTTAGATCAGTTTGGAACCCCAAAAACATCCCTCGGTTTATTTCCCGAATGGCAGAGTTGGGGTAGAATAGGGAACACCTCTCCATACTGGTGAACACATTTCATGGCCTCATTGCTTTTTATCATTAAAAGGATTTAAAGGTCTTTGAGAATGAAAAGCACATTATAGACAAATCCCACGTTATGTAACGAAGTCAGGGCAGAACAATTAACTGAGACGACAAGCTTTGTCGTTAAGCAAATTGTTAAAGTTCAAAGCACCTTTAAATCCCTGATCAGCCTTAGAGTAGCTGTCACTCTCTGTATGCCAACCACAGCCTACATTGAATGGTATCTAGAGGTTAAGAAAAACGTGCTGCGGTGACGTAACCCTATGAACGTTGGAGACCAGGGTTTTGAACGTTGAGGTGTTCTGATATAGGCTGCCTAAACATAAGACTACTGAGATGACGAGAGGTTAATCTGTATCCACAGAATGCGGGTAGGTCATGAAGTTATTGTTCAACCAAAGGGACCTTTTGCCCAATTGAGGTTAGGTTTCAAAAACGAGCCCTTCACAATTATAGATGGATTTGGAAGTGGATTTTAGCTTAAGTTCACCTGAACAGAGGCCTACCACCATTTCACTATGAAATATCTTACAACTATTGATAGAAGCTTAATGAAAAGTTGGTAGAGCACTATTTATAAGCACTACATGAATGAATATGTGAACAGGAGTAAACCTACTGAGCTTCTATTGAGAGAGAAGTTTTATGATCAGATTCTCATGACTTAAAGGGGTTGTTCAAGATTAGGAAAACATGGCTGCTTTCTTTCAGAACCAATGCCACACCTGTCCTTGGGCCGAAATGAATGGAGCTGAACTGCTGTGCTACATACAGCTTGTCCACAGGTGTGGCTCTGTTGGTGAAAGAAGGCAGCCATGTTTTTCCAATCCTAGACAATACCCTTCCATGTCTGATCATAGTAGAAGAAGTGCCTTTAAATTATGCCAAAGTAAGTATGCATAATTTTAGGTTGTATACTACAATTTATTTAGCTGTATTGTGCCATACAAAAGTATACAGAGACAAGCCAACGTGTGTTCCACCACTTCTGTAGTAATTTTAATATCAAGAATTGGAAATCAATGCTAAATCGGCACATAATTAGGTGTTTAATTTGAAAATTATTATTATGAAATATATTTTGTACCCAGTCTGTAACCATTTTATGTCCACTGAGTGTATGAAAGAATTACAGAAGTTATTTAAATCTAAATCCTTCATATTGAAGGTAAGAAATTTTTGCACCTTTTTGTGAATTTGGTATTTGATAGGATTGTAGGTTCCTTAAGTAAAGGATGGTCTGATTGTAGTGATGTTTTGCACATGCGTAGGCAATCCCTCGAGACATTTAATTTTTTTTTTCTCAAGAATGTAAATGTTTGTTTTTGTTAAGATAACTACTCAATTTGTCGATTTATTCTATTTTGTTGGATGAGACCTTTTCATCAGGGGTGGAACTAAAGGAGGTGCTGCCACATAACAAGACACCATAATAACTGGGACATGGTTAGGTCATACGTATTTTTAATGGGGCCCAGGATCTTCAAATTATGCCTCTGCTTTTAGTGTCTATTTCTGCTTTGTGAATGGCCTGTCTAAAGTTCAGTCTCTCATTCTGTGCACTTTTTGGGATTTTTCAGACTTCCACAGAGCAGTTTTATTTTTGTATTGTGTGCGGGCTTGGAAGTAAAATTCTTGGGGGGAAAAAGGGAGATGTTCCTGATGAATCTGTGAAATGAACTGTGATGCTCTTTGGGAATGACAGCCATTTCCAACATATGTAAATGTCAGGGATTTGTTAGAAAATGCACACGAGTTTTGGAAACCAATGTCACTTTATAACAGAGAGAGAGAGTCGCTGAAACTATTTTTTGTATGACAAAGAGTTGATGACTTAAGCAATGTAATGGTGAATGGTTGTCAAGTATGTTTCCTACTGTAAAGATTTGTCACTGTATCTTACAAATGTTTTGGCAATAAATTAAATTTTTCTAAAATATATTTAGTTTTTGGGTTTTATTTTCATCAACAAATTCTTGATAACGCATATATCTAACATATCAGTGCCTACCTAACTTTTTCTCACATCTAAAGCTGGCCATACACATTAGATGTATATCGCAGGACCATCTGACCATCTAATGTGTATGGGGGCCTGAATCTCCCACGATGACAAATTTAGGTTGCAGCATTCACATTGCACTGTGTGAGCCGGGATTTCTTGTATTCTGAAGTTTCTGGTTTCACCTACCCTTACTTATCTTGTACCACTATTTAAAGGGATTGTCCAGCTTTACTAAGTGAAGTGAATGGGAGCAGCTCTGTAGTGTCAAGGTTGATGGTGTTGTGTAGTTCCTGCACCAAGTCTGCCAATGGAGCTGCACCAGAACTCCGGGGATTTTGGTTGTTGACCGCAGCTGATCAGATAGTAATTGCCTATCCAGAGGCAATCGGAGCAGCAGTGTCAAGGCTGTCCACTACAAGGTTGAAGGTGCCACCTTCCACCGATGGAGATACAGCTGAACCCTGGCCAATCAACTAGTAATCACCTATCCAGAGGATAGACCGTCACTTTGTGAACCCTAGACAACCCCTTTTATTACATATTTTATTGGTTATTCACTTATGTTTTTATGCCAATTGGATGGCCACCTTGTAAATAATAGGGATTGCATTTGTCACCTTTCACCCTAAATCCCTAAATTCAGAACTGTCATAACAATGCCCTCCTGTCTATTGACATCTAAGTGGCTTTTCATGCAGTCCGTCCAAACAAGTGATAAAAGCACAGAATTTTTTTTCAGAATTTGCATGTTTCATATCCAACCCCCAGTAAATTATTTACTAATAGGAAAGTAGAGGACACATGTCCAAGGCCACTAGAACCATAGAGCAAATGGGCAAACCAAGTTGTTCTTGGCAGAGGGCCCCCTGACCGTCGCAACACTGGTTTCAACTGTTTTTGTATCCTCTGGACACAAACACAGTTGCGAAGAGTAAGCATCAGAGAACCTCCAGCCCTGTACTCCTGCACAGCCCTGCATATCTCTGTGTATGTGGGTAATATTGTACATTGCTGCAAATCCCAGCATAAAAACAAATACAACCGCAATGTAGAATGGGCCCTAGAGAGACAGATGTATTGATGTTCCTGTGACTTGAGGACCTAAACTGAGGTCACATGACCTAATGACAGGTCTTCAAGTCAGTAGTACATGGAGACTCTAAACAGGAGAAGAAGAGGCAATGAAAGGATCTGTTAATGGGTCCATTCACACATCCATAATTCTGGCTCTGCATCCGTTCCGTAATTTTGTGGAATGGGTGTGGACCCATTCATTTCAAAAGGGCCGCAAAAGTTGCGGACAGCACACCGTGTGCTGTCCGCATCCGTAGTTCTGTTCATGTCCTATTCTTGTCCGCAATCTCAATTTGCGAACCGCAAAAAAACTTATGGCTGTCTGAATGGACCCTAAGTGTCAATACATGGTATCACTCCTCTTGTTCTGTATATATGGGCATAGTACACACCTCTTCTCTTCTGCATGCTGGATGCAATTATCAGTATCTGCTCTTATTCTGTATGTATAGACACTGCACAGCACCACTTCTCTTCTCCTGTATGTTGAATGTAATTCTCAGTATCTGTTCTTATTCTGTATATATAGACATTGCACAGCACCACTTCTCTTCTGTATGTTGGATGTAATTGCCAGTATCTGCTCTTATTCTGTATATATGGAGACTGCACAGTACCACTTCTCTTCTCCTGTATGCTGGATGTAATTCTCAGTATCTGCTCTTATTCTGTATATATATATAGAGACTGCACAGTACCACTTCTCTTCTCCTGTATGCTGGATGTAATTCTCAGTATCTTCTCTTATTATGTATATATGGACACTGCAAAGTACCACTTCTCTTCTCCTGTGTGCTGGATGTAATTCTCAGTATCTGCTCTTATTGTGTATATATGGACACCACACAGTACCACTTCTCTTCTCCTGTATGCTGGATGTAATTCTCAGTATCTTCTCTTATTGTGTATATATGGACACTGCACAGTACCACTTCTCTTCTCCTGTATGCTGGATGTAATTCTCAGTATCATCTCTTATTGTGTATATATGGACACTGCACAGTACCACTTCTCTTCTCCTGTATGCTGGATGTAATTCTCAGTATCTTCTCTTATTGTGTATATATGGACACTGCACAGTACCACTTCTCTTCTCCTGTATGCTGGATGTAATTCTCAGTATCTGCTCTTATTCTGTATATATGGACACTGCACAGTACCACTTCTCTTCTCCTGTATGCTGGATGTAATTCTCAGTATCTGCTCTTATTGTGTATATATGGACAGTGCACAGTACTATTTCTCCTGTCTTGTCGGTTGGGTGTAATATTCTCAGTGTCTGCCCTAAATCTGTATGTATAGACAGTACACAGTAGTACTTCTCTACTCATATATATATATATATATATATATATATATATATATATATATATATATATATATCTGATACTGCACATTATCACTTCTCTAGTCTTGTGTGCTTGGTGTAATTCTCATATTGTTTCTTCTATACCTATGGGTTCTATGTAGTACCACTTCTCTACTATTGGATGCACCGCAATATTTCAGATTAAAATACAGCTGTTTGTAACCTACTGGTATTTCAAGCTGCTCGTGGTTTCGGCTTGAATGAAGCTCTTGACAGGCTCCCTTCAAATGACCATGAAGACAACAGAAGAAATGAACAATGTTCGAGAGGGGAGGGACTCATGAAACCTTTGTACTGGATCCACCAATGCATTAAAACAACCCCGTAGTTAGTATCATAGCAAATCATTATATTCAATACTGAGCCTGGATTGTGAGATAAGGCCTGACACAGTTATTAGAACCTTCATTGGAACATCCAGACATGTTAATCTTCCTTCACCCTTGCACATTTATATGGCAGTTTCCTCTACAGCTACCATGCATTGTTATTTATTTCTTGTGTGGGAAAGTGATATCATCTCCAATTAAGGACAGGAAAAGTCACTTACTGGATATCTGATTGCTGGCCGTGTATGCCATGAGTCATTCTAGGAGGGGGAATCTTAAACATATTTTGGCTCTAAACACTTTATCTCTTTTCTGAGGGACTAGTATCTCATTTCTGCCTGTGCAAATGTTTTCAATGTAAGAACGTTTTCAAAAATAGAAGCGTTAATAGTTTATTTTTATCAATTAACAAAATGCAAAGTGAATGAACAAAAGAGCAATCAGATTCTGATCAATATTTGGTGAGACCACCCTTTGTCATCACTTCTTCTTGGACACAGTTTTTGAAGGAACTCAGCAGGGAGGACATCTTGGAGAAATAACCACGGATCTTCTGTGGATGTAGGCTTCCTCAAATCCTTCTGTGTATTCATGTAATCCCAGACAGACTCGATGATGTTGAGTCATCACTTCCAAGATTCCTTGTCCTTCTTTATGCTGAAGATAGCTCTTAATGACATTGGCTGTATGTCTGGAGACTTAAGGTGGATTTCGGCTGGCAGATTATCGTGAATGAACGTTCCTGTGAACTCTCGTTCCCAACAATCTGCTTGTTTAAAGGTGCTGCCGATCACCCGATGAACAATCGAAACGCTCATTCTTTGGGTGATCATCTCATTTGTGCAGGTACCTAAATTATCATTTTTGGGTAGCAGATCGTGCAGTCTAAACAGCGATCTGCTATCCAGAAACAATGCAGTGTATGAGGAACAACAATTCATACTGTGGAGGTGATCATTGTATGTAAATGCAGCAGTCTCCTCCACTTAAAGAGCAGCCGACTGGAAGGAACGCTTTCATCCCGATAATCTGTTGCTCCTTGACACATGTAAATGTACCTTTAGTCTTGTTGCAGAATACATTTAAATTTGACCTATTAACACTTCTGTTTTTTGAAGCATTCTTACTTTGCAGTATTTTTTCCATGCCTGCCTAATACTTTTGCACAATACTGTATAAGGTCCTCCATTGCTAAAAAGAGGATTTCAGTACATCCTAATGGCTCTCTAAAGCTTAGAGCCTTTAATAGTTGTGGAACTAATATGATAAAAAATAAATCCAAAAATTAATATTAAAAGGGTATTCCTGTTGTTTGAACTTATCCCCTATCCACAGGATATGGAATAACTATTAGATTGGTTGGGGTCCTATCACTGGGACCCCCACCGATCACATGAACGGGGGCCCCATCCCCCCGGCAGCCCCCCTGAAATAAACCAAGCGGTTGGTCAGGAATGCATGCGGGTGCTCCATTCATTTCTATGACAATTATTCCCATCTAAATTAATGCTTCTAAGGCCCCATTCACATGACCGTATGAATGGGGCCGTATCTATCCGGAGCTAGCGCTGTGCCGCGGCTCTTTTGAAGCATGTCCTATACTTGTCCGTGCGCATGTATGGTATAGGCATTTTCAATGGGGTCGCACGGCGTGTGTTCCGAGCGCTGCGGAACACACGCCGGGAGGCCCCCGTATATTCGCGGGTCCGCAGTAATGCGGGCCCGCAAATATACGGTCGTGTGAATGGGGTCTAAGGGTACATTCACACGACCGTGCCATGTCTTGAGGTCCGCAAATTGCGGATCCGTAAAACACAGATACCGGCCATGTGCGTTCTGCTTTTTGTCCGCGAGTTATGACAAGAATAGGACAAGCTCTATATTTTGTGCAGGGCTGCGGAATGGAAGCCATAAATCACAGAAAAATATATTATAAAGATAAGTTGTGTCCTTTTAAATTGGATGCGGGGCATTTTAAAAACAACGTTCGATGTTCACCTTTGATTAGGTGATTTGCTTCACATTTTGCTTTGTCTATTGTCCTGCTCTTGGCATACACTTTCTCTAGTTCTTTCCTCCTTGCAAAAGACAAGAAGCAATTAAAGGGAACCTGTCACCATAAAAATGTTAAATAATCTGCAGGCAATATGTTATAAAGTAGGAGGTGAGCAGCTTGATATATAGTTTTATAGGAAAAGATTCAATAAAACCTGTAGTTTATACATTCTGGGCTGTGAAGTCCAGGAGGCGGTCCTATCAGTGATTGACAGGTCTCTCTGTATACACAGTCATAGAGGGAAGGCTGTCAATCACTGATAGGACCTCTTCCTGGACTTCACAGCCCAGAATGAGCAGGAATATAAATGAATAAATTAAAAGTTTTACTGAATTTTTTCCCACAAAATATATCAATCTGCTCTGCTCCTCCTGCTCTATAACATGCTGCCTGCAGATCAAACACCGTATTCAGCCTGACAGGTTCTCTTTAATATAATCAAGGGTGTATATACCAGTGAAGCAGCTCATTCAGCTTCTGTGGTGTCTATGAGAAAAAAGGGCCCCATTCACTCCAGCCATCTCCTGCTAAATGTGAACCTCCACCCCACAATTATAGCAATGGCCACAAATGAGGGGAGAGCCATCTACTTGCCATTCATTTCAGTAGAGACCTCTATTTTCCCTCCGCTGACTTGATGGGTTTCTCCACAGACTATAGCTGCTCACTGGAGGTTATCTGGTTATACTGCAATCAGTTTATCAGGGGATAAGGGATTGCACAAAGTAGACAACCCCTTTAGGCCACTTTCAAATTAGCGGCAGCACGGATCCGGCGGGTAAAGGGTGCCGCCGGATCCGTACTGTCGCAGGTAAACGTGAGGAGCGAGAGCAGCGCTCCAGCCCCACACGTGTCACATACACATACACATAGACATACACACAGACATACACATACACAGACATACTTACATGCTCCCAGCAGCCCCGCACAGCACAGGAGGAGGAGGAGGAGGACGGCGCGCACATAGGAAGATTCCCCACAGCGCCCTCTGCTGGAGGGAGAATCTTCCTATGTGCCCGCAGTCCTCCTCCTCCTGTGATGTGCGGAGCTGCTGGGAGCATGTAAGTATGTCTGTGTATATGTATGTCTGTGTGTATGTCTGTGTGTATGTCTGTGTATATGTGTCTGTCATGTGTGGTGTGCTGTGGACGGATCCGTCATGAACTCCATTGAAAGTCAATGGAGGACGGATCCGTTTACTGAGTGTATCACTGAAAGGGAAGGAGAACATACCATTCAGGGCCATCACATACAGAATCTATTAGCGATCCAGTGTCCCTTCCAAATGGGAACCAGTTACATCACCATGGGAAAATGTTGCTTCCCAAAAATATTAGAAATGTCATGAGTTCGTTTATGTTGTATACACACGCTTTACAGCAAATGTTCGTCAGCATATGCTAAAATTCATTTAATTGAAAATCAAGCTTTAAAGGGTTACTTTTACAACCCTTATAATGACCCCCCCCAATGCCCGGGCCCCTCGTTTACTATATACTTACCTGCTCCCCAGCACCCGCGTCGCTCTGGATCCCTGCAGGGCCGCCGCTGTATCTCCCCGTTGATTGGATCAAAACATCTGGTGATGGAGGGAGTAGCCAATAGCAGGCCTTGATGGAGGCGAGCCTGCCTAGCATCATGGGTGACACTAGGAAGGCTTGCCCCATTGTGGTCTGCTATTTGCTGCTCACCACATCGCCAGATGTTTTGATCCGAGAGACGGAGATGCAGCAGCGGCTGTGCAAGGATCCGGGGCGATGCGGGTACCAGGGAGCAGGTAAGTATGCTCTATAGGAGGGGCCCGGGCATTAGGGCGGGGTCATTATAGGGGTTGGATAACCCCTTTAATGCTAGTTTTATGCCATGAGAATACTTCAGAAAATGAACACAGATTCACAGCGAAAAGCTTTCTCCTCCAGGTATCCTTACCAGACAATAGACAAAGGCATCTCTCTGACGTTAGTTTGGAATGATTGCACACAGTGCCTGTTTTATGTTCTCACAGCGCTCAAGGTCATCACAAGGCAGATTTTATTCAATGGGAAGCATTTTGCATTGTTTCATTTGCAATGTCGCATACAGGTATACAGTGTAAATTCTGCATTTTCAACATGTCCTGGCTGCAGGTTTGAGATAATTACACGCATAAAGACTTTTTTCTTAGTTTGGACAACCCCTATCCATGTTAGGGTCTGTGTAAGTAATGCTGGGTAGTCCTGTACTTGGACATCCCCTATACTAGGCAGAGCGGAGAGCCGGGGAAGTCTTCATAAGGTTCTGTACGTAGGAACATGCAGGAGTCTTCACTCATTGATAAAAACTGATTGTTGGAGTCAGAAATGAAAGATATTGGATTGTTTGATGTGAAAAGTAAGGTTGATGACTTGTCCTGATGCTTGTAAGGCTACCAGATCCTCATCAGATCACATTACAGCCAATGAATGGGGTCTGAGTGCTGAAGTCTATCGGCCCGTATCAGTTCCATCCTCTGCAGCAAGGAGGGATAGTGAAATGCATGCACTTCTCTCCCCTCGTTCTAGAGATCAGTCAGGATCTCATCACTCGAACCCCCACTGATCTAAACTTTTGAAAAGTTAGTGACCCTTTAAAGCCTGGGAGAATAAGGTAGCACCCAAAACTCTGATGTCAGGTATCAACACTCCTCCTCATACCACCCAACAGTCCCGGATCCGGCAGGACAGTCCCAGATTTCAGTGGCTGTACCGCTGTCCTGGTTCGGAGGAGGTATGTCCCGCTATGTTCCATAGTAAGCAGAGACAGTTGCCTGTATTATGATGAAGCAGAGAGCCGGCTCATAACAGGGCATATTACTGGGGGCACTGCTGGGCATAATTCTGTGAGTGAGCACAATGCTGGCATAAATACTGCTCGATGGCATGAAGGGGAAATAATTACTATGTGGGGGCATTAAGAGGACTGGTTGAGATTAGGTGCATAGTTATGTTTTGGGCAGAGTTAGAGGCGCGTGTCCTTCTTTGTTCATTTAGAAAGTTGGGAGGTATGCCTCCTCACAGTCAAGACCACCAGCCTTATGCTGCATGTTGCCCTGCATTTAAGTGAAGCAGGCTCCACTGAAATGTGGCCAAGTTATCTACACAGTACTCTTAACCAGCGACTGTGCAGACAATTACATCCATGCGCTTTCTGCATCCGTAAGTCCGTTCTGCAAAAAGAATATGTCTGCAAAATAGACCATAGACGCATTGGAGTCAATGAGTCTGCAGAAAGAATGCGTATCTGTACTTTGCGTATCTGTCATTTGCCGACGGCAGCAGGGATGTGGTCATGTGCATGAGGCCTAACACAGAGCTTTCATGTAGCTCTGCCAGCATTTGAAGGGGTTTTCCCATCTCAGACAATGGGGACATATCACTAGGATATGCCCCCATCGCTTGATAGGTGCGGGGCCCACCTCTGGGACCCACACCTACACCGAGAACGGGGCCCCGAAAGTTGTGGAGTGTGTACTGCGCATGTGCAGCCACCCTCTGTTCATTTCTATGGAGCGACTATTTCTGTCGGCCCCATAGAAATAAATGGGAGCAGGGGCCATGCAAGCGCAGTGTACTCCCATTCACTATTAAGGGGAGAGCACTTGGCGGTGGCCAGACCCGGGGACCATCTTCCCCACACCTTTCAGATAATGGCAGGGGTGCACCTAGCCTTTTTGCTGCCTGAGACGAAAACTGAAATGGCAAACCCCCCCCCCCCCCCAATTCCAATTTCTTAACCTAACCCCTTTTCCACAATGAAAGCGCTCATTGCTCATGGCCCTTCTGCTGCCCATACCTGGTGCTGCCTGAGGCGATCGCCTCACCTGGCCTCACTGGTGATGCACCCCTGGATAATGGGCCATATCCTAGCGATATGCCCACATTGTCTCAGATGGGAATACCCCTTTAATAAAGAAACTTATAACGTCAGAGAGGATGGCCAAAAGTGTAAAATCACATATTGCAAAATGTAGCACGTTGCATGTAGTCTATGAGGTTTAGAAATTTCAGAGGAGAATTTTGACATCTGTGATCTACAAAAATGGTTTGCTACCCTAACCATTACGACATAGCGTTTCAGTACTGCTTCATACTGTACAGTACTTCTGCTGCATACAGTATGTGCAACTGCAGCCCAAATTAGCCTCTGGCAAATTACATTCCCAAGTGGGAAAAGGAAAAAAAAAGTTGGCAAGATGAATGTGTTTTTTTCAGAGACTGTTCAGAGCTCACATAATAACTTTTGGCAACTGATATGCATAAACAGGAAGCTTAGGAAAGATATACATCATGACTGCTCTGCTGGAGGAGAAAAATGAAAGAGACCTCTACTTCTTGAGACACATACATATACTGTACTGAAGTCCTTACATTACCCCACTCAGCGTATATTCCACATACATAAGTCCAGATAAAATGTTATATACGTAATATTAGTGGAGCACACTCTATTTGGTATTAAGGAAAATAATACAATGGATGACTGTGTAGTAAATTATAAATACTATTTATTCGTCTATAATAGCATTATTTAAAAATAGGTCGAGGAAAATAATAGAAAATATATAAAAAATGGAAAAGTAGATGAAAATATAAAAGAATATAATAAAAAATAAAAAATATATAAAAAATATAAAAAAATGGTACCAAATAGTAATTGTTAGATAAGCAAAGTTCAGGTGGGGTTGGTGATATCCACTTGTTAAACTTGTTACATTATCTGATAAAATGTATCAATAGGCAGTCCTGGGGTTGCTGCTATTTGCTTTGATGTCCGCTATTGATGGGGATATATTGTATCCACTAATATTGAAGTTTGAGATATAACAATCTCAGTGAGAGTGTATAGTGCCTGGAGGTGGCTTGATCAATCAAAGTAACTTTGGGTATATATATGGTTACAGGTTAGTCTCTTAGTCAGATATATATCTGCAGATGTGTACTTTACCCATCTAAGAAGCGGAGTAGTAGTAGCTGTATCTCCAGTAGTGCGCGTGTGTCCCGACTCTGCCTGATGTGCTGTACAGCGCTCGTCTGTTCCTGGTTGTAATGGTGAGCGCGCGTCTGTCGGCGTTCGTACGTGGCGTCCCACGTGTTAAAAGTGCGCCAAAATTCAAATTTCAAACGGAATTGCCGAAGCTCATCCAGATATTAGAGTATCTCTTACGTGGCGCAGAGAATCTCTTGCTGATGGTGGCAGTTGGGTTCACTAGATGATTTGTAGGAGAAATAAGAAATAAAGTCAATCTGTAATTCTTTCTTTAGATCGCTGTTATCTCCAAAGGTCTTTTTATAATCGGGTTCATTCAGCAGATTTTAACCAGACGCGTTTCGGGGATCTCTGGCTGTCCCCTTTTTCAATTCAAGTCCAGATAACAAGGTGTCACCTAGCATGTCCTGTCTCTCTGTGCTATTACAGGAATCCTCTATATACAGATGGCAGGATCGGTTTTGAAGGTTTGACAGTTGCAGTTCTATATGTCAGGCCTATGTGTAGGTCTATACATATTTAGTGTGGATATCTGTCCACTAGTGATGAGCGAGGCGAGCATAGGATCCTAGATCTGAAGTCGCTTAACTCAAAACTTTGAATATTGTACTGGTACTGTACCTTGGTACTGAAGCCAGCTTAGAGACCAAGTTTTAAAATGGTTTTCAAGTTGAAAAATTAAATCCTGAAGTTATTCACCAAAGTCCCACAAGACTTCGGTAATAACGGATTTCCCTCACTGGAGCCCATACATTTTAATGTTGTATGGAGACGGATCTCTGTACAGCATTCAAACGAAGTTTGGAGCAAATTGACTTCGGATCTTGGATCCAAAGCTCAATTCGCTCATCCCTACTGTCTACTAATGGGGTACAGCTGTAGGGGCGGACTGGCCATAGACCCTACAGGGAAATTTCCCTGTAGGCCACTGGTCGAATACATAGAGATCTGATGCCTTAAAGGGGTTGTTCGAGTTATGAAAAAAAAAAAAATAGCACTGTAAATCTGATGGGCAGCAATATATAACGAAGTTAAGCAAGTTTTAGGCAAAGGGAGTGAATACAAGAGCTGCCCTGAGTGACATGTCTGTCTGCTGGAATACTCAGCAGCATGTTGTATGTGTAGGACTACAAGTCCCAGCTGTACAATGACAATGCTGATACACACAGGAACTTCCCCCTATCTGTTCTTGTGCAATACAATTCCTGTGTCAGCTCCTTTGCCCAGCATTTGTCTCCTCACTGTCTGCAGTGTAAATCCTGTTGTAAAGCCTTGAGCCGTCAGTGTGTTCTGGCTGAAGGGGTTAATGTTTTATCTGAAGGAATCCAGGGAGAGAGCAGATAGCAGCGGCAAACCATTGACCTCTAGTGTACAGAGTGTTATCTGATCTCTGAGGCTTGTGCACGAAACATCACAGACCAGGGAGATAAGGTGACATCACAGGTCATGTGACCCTCAGTGAAATCTGACAAACAAGCAGCTTTAGAAGCACAAAGTGTATGGGAAAGTTGTTATACTTGACAAGTTAGTAACATACAAAGAACAAAAAAATAACTTGGACAACCCCTTTAATTAATGCTAGGAGTATCTGGTACTTATGCACCTGGCTGGAGGAAGAAGCACTCTCCTGCATTCAACTGTATTGCCTATAGAGTTTAATGCTGCAGCAGTATTTTGTGCTGCACTATTGTATTGCTGGCCCCGCCTAATAAGTTTGGCCCTGCCTATTTATATTAGCCCTGCCTTCTGTCAATTTAGACACGCCTACAAGATGGGGCCACTTTTAATCTTTTGTATCAGGGCTTTATGTTCCCAGTCTGCCCCTGTACGGATGTTGGAAAAACAACTATGAATTTTTAAAACTTTGCTCATCTAGTAGATTATAGACATGGCTGCAGCACTGCCTACTGATAATAATCATGTTTGAAAAATGCTAGTTCAAGGAATTTCCCGGCTTCAGGACATCGATGTTCTGTTCTCAGGATAGGCGATCAATATCAGTTTGGTGGCAGCTTCAATTATCCACTTTTTGAAGGGTCCACGTCATTTATGTGAGCGCTGCAGCCTCTTCAATGTTTTCCTGCTCCACTGCCAGCTATTATAAAGACTGCATGCAGGTAAAACACTGAAGAGGCTGCAGCGCTCGCATAAGCACTGTGGCCCCTTTAAACCGTTAGAGGCAACAGTGCTTATGTTATAGGCTACAATGGACTTCAAACAATTTTTCAGACTTTTTTTTGCTTCCTTTCACTGAGTGTGGCCTACGGCTGACCTGTGCATCACCTCCGGTACAATTTGGCAATCCGGCAAAAGATGTCAGTAGTGAAAATCTAAAATGTTCATCATTTTACAGCATTTGAAGAATAATGAGCGCAGACAGTAAATCTTTTGTGTCAGTCCCAGTAGATTATACATATTAGTGGTCAATGCAAATTTGCAAAAATGCTCTACCAAGCCCTTTCCCACACTCTCCAACAAAACTCATGAATAGTATTTGTGCAACTAGGCATGTAGTCTACAGACTGTCGTCTTGGAGAACTCATTTTCACTCTGTTAGGTGCCAAACTATTTACATAATGTTTTGTAATATGACTGAGTAACACAGCAGACTGAAAATGCACAACCAGGAAAGGATAATGAATTTTAATATTTGGGAAGACTTGCGGTAGTGTAACAGGGAGCCGGCGGCGAGCTCCCTCTCAGCAGCGCCGCCAGCATCCCTGTATGGAAGCAGAGAGAGGAGCAGGCGACGTGCATGGGCGGTGTCCTCGTCTCCATAACGACAGGGCATTTCCTTCAGCGTAGCCGTCGTCCTCGTCCCCTTGGCAATGAGCATGGGTTGGGCGCCGACCTAGTTGAGGCGCTGTTCAGTAATGATGCGGCGCACGACGTGGATCAGGTGACGCTGGCCACATCGCGTCACCCCTCAGTGTGCCTTATTTAAACAGGCAGCCTGCTGGCAACAGGTTGCCTGTGATTGGTTTTTCTTTGAAATCACCACACTAGCTTCTTGATTGGATTTATTATACCTGGACTTGACCTCGGCTTGTGAACCTTGACCTTAACCTTGACCTTGCTTGTACCTTTTGACTTACGCTACCTCTTGCTTTTCGACTTTTGGCTTTCCCTGGTTCTGGTTTGTGTCTCTGTTTCGGATTTGATCGCCTTCTCAGTATTGGACCCTGGCTTGGTAACGTTTCGCTTCTGTGTTATTCTGACGTTTGTTTGTTATTTCTCTCCCATTGTTCCCTTCCCTTTAAGGCCCAGCACTTAGTTAAGCTAGCGACCGCCGTCCAGTTGTGGACTGCGACTTAGTGCAGGTCGTGCAATCAGACAGGGACAGCGGTGTGGGTGGACTATCAAGGCTCATTTGCTCCACTTCGTGACAGGTAGGTTCTATTTTTTACCCCAGAGTATTAACTTGGGTAAGCACTAGGCTGCTTCCATAGATAGCCTAGTCATATGCTCAAGCAGCATGCATGATCAACCACCATTCCTTACGAGCTCCTATGGTCATACTGGGGAGGTGGCAATGACGCACTGAAGTCAGGACCCCCCCCCCCACCTTTCCCCACCTGTGAAACATTTATCACTTAACCAATGTATATCATTTTTATCAGCTGAAATACCTCTTTAAAGGGTTTATTTCTTAAAGATAGCTTTTTTCTACATGTCCTGTAGAAAAAGCGTTTTATGTCTCGCTCATTCACTTGAAATATAATTACACATTTCCCCTGCAGTAAAATATATGGCTGAACGCAACATCTTCCCTGAGCAATAACAGTTGACTGTCAGTGAATTGCTTATGATTTTAGTGTAGGGAATCACGAAACCCTTGGCGCGGGTTTCAGGCTCAGCTGGGCATATGACTGGGGGCATATTACTGGGAACACAGCTAGGCATATTAATTAGGTCACATAACTGGGTAATATTTACTATGTGGGGCAGTAACGGGACTGGGTGGGATTAGGTGTATAGTGGGCGGAGTTAGGGGCATGACCTAGTGCTGAAAAAATTTGCCGCCCCGCACAATGTGTCCCTCTGTCTCTTTACAAAGTTGGGAGGTATGCCGTATTACCCTGCAGTCTTTTCATTACAAGAATCTTCATGGAGAAACTATAAATGATCCCCAACATGTGCAGGTATCCTTAAAGGTTTATAAGCAGTTAGGATTATGTCTCCTCTGATTGGCTTCTAGTGATTTTGAAAAGTTGATTATTGTACTTCCACAATATGCAGATTGAATTTATCTTATCTTAACATTATTAAACCTTGGTCATAGACAGGGGTGTATCACCAATGAGGCCAGGTGAGGCGATTGCCTCAGGCAGCACCAGGTAAGGACAAGAGAGGAGCAGCAGAAGGGCCATGGGAAATAAATGCTTTCATTGTGGCAAAGAGGTTAGGTTAAGAAATTGGCATGGGGGGGTCGCACCGTTTCAGTTTTCGCCACAGGCAGCAGAAAGGCTGGGTGCACCCCTGGTCATAGATCAAGAAAAGAAAGCAGTTCAACCAGAAACATTCATTGCATATAATTCTCAGTCCACCAGACATTCCACTTCTGGGTGTCCTTGAGCTTGGTTTTGAGATAGGTGTTGGTCACAATATGACTTGTTGTGGGGCATTTACGCTGTATGTTTGGAGGTAAGCCAATTTGTTGAGTTTAAGTGGTTTAAAAGATGTCAACATTTTAGTGTTATTACATTTTATAGCATGCATAAAAAGACATAAAGTAAATGAGATAAGGTGAAAAAGTATTTGCCCTTATTCAGGTGTTCCGATAAGTGTCCTGCTGAACGGTATCTCATTTCTGAACGAAAACAGTATTAGATAATAGTGACCCAAGTAATAAAGTTATACAACTTATTTTAAAGGGTTTTACTCCAGGTTGACATAATTAAAGAGTACATACAATGCGGTATGATAGGTGTTGCTGTACAGCATTTCATTCAATAACATGTCACTAATAAAAGTCCCAAGTGAGACAATCAGAATTAAATATTGATGTTACTATGTCAACCTACCGACACTAGAAAGGGAAAAAAGAAGGAAGTGGAAGAGGAAAAGGTGAGGGGACAGGGCAAGGAGTATTGGGAACATCTAGGGAAGAAAAAGGAGGGAGAAAAAAGGGGGTGCAAGGGGTTAGTAATGTAACTTAGAAACCATAACTTTGCACCCCGCAAACGTCAGGGTGGGCATAACAAAACTAAAGCCCAACATAATCACCTCTCCTCCACATTTGGTATGTTACAAATCTAGGCAGGCACGTGGCACGAGTAAGGCTACTTTCACACTAGCGGCAGGTGAAGGGTGCCGCCGGATCAGGACTGCCGCAAGGACATGTGTGGGGCCGGAACCACGTTCCGGCCCCACACATGTCACACAGTACCATATACATACACACACATACACACAAACACATACATACTTACATACTCCAGGCAGGCAGGCAGGCCGCACGTCTTCACGCCCAGGAGGCGCGCAGCTATGACCACATGTATGTATGTCTGTACGTATGTCTGTACGTGTATGTATGTCTGTACGTATGTCTGTATGTATGTCTGTATGTGTAGGTGACGGATCCTGAACTCCATTGAAAGTCAATGGTGGGCGGATCCGTTTACCATTGTGGTCACACCAGACGGATCCGTCCCCATTGACTTGCATTGGGGGTCATTCCGGATCCGTCTTGGTGCGGATGCCTGGACCGGAGAGAAAACCGCAGCATGTTGCGGTTTGTTCTCCGGTCTGAAGACGGAACGGAATGCTTTCAGGAGCATTCCGTTGTCTTCAGTTCAGTTTTGTCCCCATGGACAATGAATGGGGACAAAACGGAAGCGTTTTTTTCCGGTATTAAGCCCCTATGACGGAACTCAATACCGGAATTTAAAAACGCTAGTGTGAAAGTAGCCTAAGTCATCAAGCAGAGTCATGTCCCTAAGATTAGCAGATTGCCTAATAAAACACACGTCTGATACCAGGAGGTGAGCTGAAAACAGTCCTGAATAGACCTTTTGACTTGGAGGGGCAACATATCTATAAAACTTTCCCAACATGTAAAGAACTGCTTCATATGGGTCTCCTTCCTGAAAGATGCCTCCACCCAGTCCATCTTCTCAAGACTTTCTCAAGAAATAGCTTAAATTATGGGGGTGCGGAGTTGATCCAGGTATGGAGGATGGTCTTGATAACTGCAGCTGCTATCAGACATAATAATTTCTGAATACCAGGGGTACATCTAGTAATGGCTGGGTCAATGTATCCAAATATGGCCCATATAGGATCTAGAGGTGCTGCCAATGTGAGATGGGTGGTAGTGAATATTTTGACTTTGCGCTAGAAAGATAGAATCACTGGGCATAACCACAAGCAGTGGAAAATGTCTGCCCCCGTCTCTTTACATCAGAAGAAGTTATCACTCTCAAAGACGCGAATACGATAACCCCAAATTGCAGAGCTGTATGCCGGTGGTATATCTGTAAGGTCATTTCTCTGTACCAGCTGGATGGCAAATAGTGAAGATTATGTTCCAAAGCCTTGTATAGGGTGGACATTGTTAACTTCAGGATATCTTTGAGCCATTTAGCAATTGCCCACTTGCCCTGCCTATAATCCAGAGGGGTGTGCAAGAATTTATAGTAGCTAGTGGTATGTCTCCTTAGAGTCAGAGTATGCTTAAGGGAGGCTTGTAAAGCTGGACTCCATCCCCTATGGGCTATATTAGACAGCAGTTTCTGGAGATAACTGCTGGCTTAGAGATAGGAGAAGAAATTAAAACAAATATTGAGATATTTGGATTTAAGATCTTCAAGCGACAATCTTGTACGTAGTGTAATTCACCCAGTGACCAACCAGAGTTATAATGGGGATCTTACTGTTGGATCTGCCGTGGGCACACACAATGCAGTCTGCAGGTGGAGAAATTATACAGGTTGTGTATGAGGGGAAAAAAGATGAGAAAACCCATGGGCAGACTCTGCAGAGTGGGAAATAATCACTAACATATGTACAGTAACTCACATGTTCCTCACTATCAATGTCAGCACAAGGGAAGAGAGAGACATCATAAATTGTAGAAAGAGAAACCAGTACAGGAATGAAGTTGTGCTGACACATGAGAGCTAGTGAAGGCAGCAGCATTCTGGACACACAGAGTTCACATTCAGAATGTATTAAAACTTAAAAGGCATGGCCATGTGCAAAATATCTAAAACTAAGATCACACTGCAAACTGGGGGTGTCTGGAGGTGAGATTGCAGATTTAAACATGGTTTAAATCTGAAATCTTTTTTAACTCAAGGTGTCCATTAACATATTTAAAATCATGTTTTCCATGTTAAAAGTTCCCATATTATTTACCACGTACAGCCTTGTAACATCTTACTTTTTTTTTCCAATGCTTCTTAAAAAATGAAAACGTTATAAATATCCTTGATTTATAACAATTACAACATACACAAAAATGTATATGTTTGTGTTTACAGTTCCTAGGCACCTCTATGTGTCTCCATGTTTACAGACTACAAATTAATGCTATTTACTGTAGATTAGCATGAGCAGGGGCAGAAATAGTAATGCAGGATTGAGGGATCAGACTGAACGCGGGGTATTTTTGTAGTTTTGTAACTGATATTTTTATCAGAGCAATAAAAAAGCAAATGCTAAAGTGTGTGTAGCCTTTAATAATCTTGGATATACAAATAGTGGATAGAGCACTCTATCTGGAACACGTGGAATAGACAACACTCTTAATATTCATAAAAACATTTAATATATTGTGCACATAAATTCAATAAAACATATCCATAATCCTCGTAATCCTAATGCTTATTATTACAAATAGGGCAAGATGTCGGCAAAGGTTAATTATGTAATATGCAGACTGATGTTGCCTTATATCGTATATTAAAAGTCCTCAATGTAGAATCGTGCCTTTAAAGAAACCAACCACGTTAGTTCCTCCTAAATTTTGAGGTCCTTGTTTCTGATGGATGTCTGTGGGCTAGAAATTTCTCCCCACCGTGGCGTCCCACGGGGGTATCGCGCTGTAATAAAATATCGGTATTAATACTCACAGTTTGTCCATACGTAACATAGTGAGCTAAACAAGCCACTGAGGAAGAGACAAGGTGTCTCGAAACGCATCTGACAGAGCGGTATTATTTGGCAATATCTTTATCCACCATTCATCCATATTTGGGATATTGAATCGCGATTCACTCATGCTGTACAGTGAAGAGCTTAAGGCAGAAATCTCGGTACTACAGGAATAAGAGTCCAATCACATGACTAGATCACCACGTGGGACGCCGAGACGGAGTAATCTGAAGCAACAGCACGGCGAGTCTCGTGGTGAGCGCCAACAAGCGCGAACAAGCCATACAGCTAAGAGACGCCAACCAACCAAAGAAATACCTTGTTTAGCTCACTATGTTACGTATGGACAAACTGTGAGTATTAATACCGATATTTTAATACTGTGCGATACCCCCGTGGGACGCCATGGTGGGGAGAAATTTCTAGCCCACAGACATCCATCAGAAACAAGGACCTCAAAATTTAGGAGGAACTAACGTGATTGGTTTCTTTAAAGGCACGATTCTACATTGAGGACTTTTAATATACGATATAAGGCAACATCAGTCATCAGTTAATTATATTACATAATTAACCTTTGCCGACATCTTGCCCTATTTGTAATAATAAGCATTAGGATTACGAGGATTATGGATATGTTTTATTGAATTTATGTGCACAATATATTAAATGTTTTTATGAATATTAAGAGTGTTGTCTATTCCACGTGTTCCAGATAGAGTGCTCTATCCACTATTTGTATATCCTTGTTTCTTCCTTATTAGACCGTATAGGCCGGTCTGTGATTGGAGCACCAGTCCATATAGCCTACGAGTGAGCACCACGCTCAATATATATTGTTATACCTTTAATAATCTTGTTTTAGGAAATTATATGACTTTTATACACGTGCATTGCCTTATAACAACCCCTTTTATTTTAAAATCACTTTCAGTAACGCTGTTTTTTATGCTGATGACACATTTACTGGCACTTGATTCATACACATTAGAATCTCCTAGATGTATCTCCCGGAGGTAGACTTTTGTATGTGTAATGTGTTGTTAAAGACGTCATACCACAATCTACTTTTAGCAGCTGGGTGGATTCCAATTCCAAAGTGTTATCTAGTTTTCGTCCCTGGCTTGCCAAGTTAGGCTCAGCCTGGATACATGTAGGAATTCACATACCTGCAGTCTCCACAACAGATTTAGAAACACATATATTAGAAGCTACTGATGTGATTCTGTTCATAGGTCATTTTGTCTAAAGAAGAACTCTAAATGCTGTTGACTATATACTAGTATTGTGCAAAAGTTTTAGGTAGGTGTGGAAAAAATGTTGCAAAGGAAAGGCTCATACACACTTGAATGTATCCACAATCTGGAAGGTCGGTGCAGAATGGAGGCACAGAATCCCATGGAAGCACCACAGAGTGCTTCCGTGGGGTTCCTGTCCATGCTTCCGCACCTCAAAAAAAGTAGTGCATGCACCACTTTTTTGCAGTGTGGACGGACCACGGACTCATTCAAGTTGAATGCGTCTAGATCCTTCTGCGGAAACTCCACAGACGTTGCCTGTGCACGGAATGGCTGAGCAACTGTTGTGTGCATGAGCCCTAAAAATGCTTTCAAAAATAGAAGTCTTAATAATGTAAATTTAAATGTATTCTGCAGCAGGACAATGGCCCCAAACACACAGTCAAAGTTATGAAGAATTATCTTCAGTGTAAAGAAAAACAAGTTCTGAATCCTAATCTAAACATCATCCAGTCTGTCTGGGATTACATGAAGAGACCGAAGGATTTGAGCAAGCCTACATCCACAGAAGATCTGTGGTTAGTTCTCCAAGATGTTTCTTCTTCTGAGTTCCTTCAAAAACTGTGTGCAAGTGTATCCAGAAGAATTGATGCTGTTTTAAAGGTAAAGGGCGGTGACACCAAATATTGACTGGATTCAGATTTCTCTTTTGTTCATTCATTTAGCATTTTGTTAGTTGGAAAATATAAACTATTAAAAGGGTTTTCCAAGTCTTTACAACTGGTGACCTATCCTCTGGACACCCAGAACCATCGCTGATCAGCTGTCTGAGAAGGCAGCAGAGCTCCTGTGAGTGTCATGGCCTTCTTGCAGCTCACCAAGCACAGCACCGTACATTGTATAACGGCTGTACTTGGCATCGCGCTCAGCCCCATTCATTTCAATGGGGCTGAGCTGCCCCTAAGCGACGTGACCAATGATCGTATTGTCACTGGCCTAGGAAAAGCTCAGGGAAGGCCATAGCACTACTGTGAGCTTTGCTGCCTTCTCAAACAGCTGATCAGGTGCTGATGACCTATCCAGTGGGTAGGTCATCTATTGTAAGGTCTCTGGAAACCCCTTTAACACTTCTATATTTGAAAACATTCTTACTTTGTAGCAGTTTTTCCACACCTGCCTAAAGCATTTGCACAGTGCTGTACACCTGGAGGGTCCATAATTAACTCTGCAAGGATGTTCCTGAATGTTCTTGCAGACATTACCATCTGTACGCTAATCGCACAGTTGTGAAATTGAGTGAAATTGAGGAGCCCACTGTCAGTGATGGTCGAGCTCTGCAAAGAGAAGGGAGGGACTTTTTTTTACCATCTCTTCTTTCTTCATTGCCGTATACACAGCACTCAGTGAGGCGATACTGCCTCCTGCAATTACCCTAGTGATCATGTGATTGCTGGGGGCTGAGTAGTTTAGCAGACCCAGATCAGCACAGTAGTGAGCCTACTAGTGGCCCCATGTTGTAGGGGATGCAAATTGACAGAAGGCGGGCAACATGCTAGTGCAAAATACAGTCCCTGCAGAACCAAATACCACAGTGCAACACAATATATATCCCCAAAAGCTGTCCTTCTGTTGTGGTCATCAATAGGTGTCATTTTCTGTCCTCATTCTCCAGTTGTCTCTGATCAAGGTATGAAGCAGGGGGCTTGGTAGATGAGATATGGGCCACAGCAGTTGAATTCAGAGAACAAATGTGTTTGCTGGTGGGGTACATGAGTTTCTGATTCTTACAGCATTATTTACCAATGAAAACTCATTATCTACCTGGCCAGTGGCAGAGAAGAGGGCTTAGGAGGCCCCTTGGGCATCGGCCCACCGGGAGATTTCTCTGTAAGGTCTATGGCCAATCCGCCTATGGAGGCTACACAGCCTTGTACAATCTCTATGGGGCTGTATTCTATCTTTAACTGGGATTAAGGCTTCATGCACATGACTGAATCCATATTTCAGCCGGTGAACCACGTATCTGCAAAGTACAGATACCTTCCTTGTGCATTCCACGTTTTTTATGGCTTCCATGAACAGAAATGATTATTTTCCTCCACAATACAGACCAGAATAGGGAATGTTCAAACAGTATGGCTGTGTGCATGAAAAATGTCCATAGAAGTTAATGGGTCAGCGTGCTGTCTGCAAAAACTGCAGATAGCCCACAGATGAAAAATATGGTCGTGTGCATGAGGCCTTATGAAGTCAGCCCCAGTTATTGGAGAAATTAGCAAAAAAAAAATAAAAATAAAAAATGTAACATAATGCCCTCCAAAAGTCCTGTATGACCTTATGGGGAGCACAAAATGTAAAACAAAAAGAAAAAAAAAGATAAAATAAAAAAACGCCTTCACACATCTCTCCACAGCTTACAGCCCTGACCCCAGTGACCATAATCTATATAAACATAATTTTAAAAAGACAAGTTTTCCTATATCGCCTCTATCAGCAGGATGTTGCTCCAAAGCTAATATTGGTGAGAATAAATGGTTTATTTCTAAGAATAGTATAAACTTTCAGGAACATTTTGTGACAGGTTCAAACTACAATATCATTTCCTCATCAGGTCACGGTGTTTGACCAGACATAACACCAGTAGTCGATTTCTTATGCTTTTCATTCAAGTAAAACTTGAAATTTATCGTGGAAGACATACCGTATTTTTCGCTTTATAAGATGCACTTTTTTTCCCCAAAAAAGTAGGGGCAAAATTGCTGTGCGTCTAATAAAGCGAATACAACTGAGCGCTTCCATTATAGAAGCGCTCACTTGTATGTATAAGGTGCCGGGACCCCCATCAGACCTCAGATCAGCCCACCCAGCCCCACAAGGACTGGCCGCGTACAGCGTCAGGACGTAGTGCGCGCACTATGACCTGACGCTGCACGCAGTCAGGTGACAGTGCAGCGTCGGCCTGGAGAACATAGAGGAGCGCCGGACCAGAAGCGGAGCCGCGGCACAGGAGAGGTGAGAGTTTTTTATTTTATCCTTATGGGGCTGGGTGGGCTGATCTGAGGTCTGATGGGGGTCCCGGCACCTTATATACAAGTGAGCGCTTCTATAATGGAAGCGCTCACTTGTATTCGCTTTATAAGACGCACGGTAATTTTGCCCCTACTTTTTTTGCAGTCGACTATTATGGGCGCTGATGCGCTCATCTGAGATCTGATGGGGGTAGAGTGCGCTGATATGGGGGCTGATCTGAGGTCTGATGGGGCAGACTGGGCTGATATTGGGGGCACAGTGGGCTGATATGGGGGCATAGTGGGCGGATCTGAGGTTTGATGGGGGCACAGTGGGGTGATATGGGGGTTGATTTGAGGTCTGATGGGGCACAGTGGGCTGATATGGGGGCACAGTGGGCTGATATGGGGGCACAGTGGGCTGATCTGAGGTCTGATGGGGGCACAGTCGGCTAATATGGGGGCTGATGGGCTGATCTGAGGTCTGATGGGGGTAGAGTGGGCTGATATGGGGGCTGATCTGAGGTCTGATGGGGCAGAGTGGGCTGATATTGGGGGCACAGTGGGCTGATATGGGGGCATAGTGGGCTGATCTGAGGTCTGATGGGGGCACAGTGGGCTGATATGGGGGCACAGTGGGGTGATATGGGGGCTGATCTGAGGTCTGATGGGGGCACAGTGAGCTGATATGGGGGTACAGTGGGCTGATCTGAGGTCTGATGGGGGCACAGTGGGCTGCTATGGGGGCTGATGGGCTGATCTGAGGTCTGATGGAGGGCTGATGAGGTTCTGACATGGAGGGCTGATATGGCGGTCTGATGTGATGTCCTGAAATTTATGGGGGGTCCGATATAAGGTGTGATTAAAAATATTTTTTTCTTATAAAACTCTAAAATCTGGGGTGCGTCTTATCATCAGGTGCGTCTTATAAAGCGAAAAATACGGTAATATACATTATAAAACTATAGTAAATCAGCAGTATAACTTCCAAAGGTACCCACAATTTAATGTAGCCTTGCACTTTTGTTTCAGTTAGGCCTCATGCACACGACCGTATGAAAAAACGGATCCGCAAAAATGGATCCGCAAAAATACGGATGACTTCTGTGTGCATTCCGTATTTTGCGGAACGGAACAGCAGGCCCCTAATAGAACAGTATTATCCTTGTCCGTGATGCGGACAATAATAGGACATGTTCTATTTTTTTGCGGAACGGAAATACGGACATACAGAAACGGAATGCACACGGAGTACCTTCCGTTTTATTTTGCCGACCCATTGAAATGAATGGTTCCACATACAGTCAGCAAAAAAAACGGAACGGACACGGAAAGAAAATAAGTTCGTGTGCATGAGCCCTTACTTGCAAACACTTGGAGAGTACCAGTAGTGCACCTAGCCTTTCTGCTGCCTGAGGCGAAAACTGAAACGGTATCCCCCCTCCCATTCCAATTTCTTAACCTAACCCCTTTGCCACAATGAAAGTGCTCATTGTCCACTGCCTCCCTCTTGTCCCTATCTGGTGCTGCCTGAGGTGATCGCCTCACCTGGCCTCATTGGTGGTGCACCCCTGGAGAGTACATATGTACCGCTGCCTCAGGTTTACCATTGTAGACTATAGATTGTTGTTAGTTCCGTCTTCTTTCAGGAATACAACTTTTCAGGAACACACTTGGACTTACAATAGGTTCTTGTTTTGGTAACTGATCTAAACTGATTGAAGAGCTTATTATGCATAAAATTATATCTGTTCCAAATCAGTTTTTTTTAAATTTCATGACCCAGAGATGTACAGCCTTTGTCCAATGTTATATATATTGGTTTACATATAATCAATAAGGACTAATAAATGTATGGTGTTATACATCTTAGCAGCAATTTATCTGCTCCAACATTAACCAGTGTCTTATACTGGACATCATGGACTCTTCTGTAAACAGGTTCCATTTAGATTTCAAAATCATTATCTATCTATCTATCTATCTATCTATCTATCTATCTATCTATCTATCTATCTATCTATCCGGGATCTATACAGAGGTGTAACTAGAAAAGGCCAGGCCCCATAGCAGATTTTTGTATACTCCCCCTGAGCAGCCCTCCCTGCCCTTGCTAATCCCACACTGGAGGAGTCAAGAGTTTACTTTACAGTATGCTGCCCAGGTCCTGTATGCCCCCTTAGTGCTTCACACAGTACAATGCTCCTTTAGTGCTCCCTTCACAGTAGTCATGCCCTTTTAGTGCCCCTATACAGTATTCATGCACCCTTAGTGTCCCCACACATTAGTTGCTCTCCCTTAGAGCCCCTTTCACAGTAGATTGACTCCTTAATGCCCCCTTCACATAAGTAATGGCTTCTTAATGACCCCACACAGTAGTCATGCTCCCTTAGTGCGACCACACAATAGTCATGCTCTCTTAGTCCCCCCAAACAGTAGACATGCCCCTTTTTGCCCCCTTATTGCCGTTTCTTACAGCAGTGCTGCCTTGTAGCCTTAATAAAATAAGAACAGTAATACTCACCTAGCCTCGTTCCCCTGATGAACAGAACACATCCTGCTCTCTCCAGCAGGCGTGACACAGTGATGTCATTGCATCTGCTGGGCTGAGTAGGACAGTGCACAGGCCAGGGAAAGGCTAATGCGGATTACCAACCATTTCCTGCTGTGTTGGGACATCAGTAGGATTCCAACACAGTGGGGACCCAGTCTCCTTCAGAACAGCATCATTGGGACATCAGCAAGGTGAGAATAAGGCTTCATTCACACGACCGTATGTGTTTTGCGGTCCGCAAATTGCGGATCCGCAAAAAAAACGGATGACGTTCCGTATGGCATCTGTGTCCGTTTTTTTTGCGGATCCATTGTAACAATGCCTATCCTTGTCAGCACAACGGACAAGAATAGGACATGTTCTATCTTTTTTGCGGAACGGAAATGCGGACATACGGAAACGGAATGCAAACGGAGTACCTTCCGTTTTTTTTGCGGACCCATTGAAATGAATGGTTCCACATACGGTCCGCAAAAAAAACGGAACGGACACGGAAACAAAATACGGTCGTGTGAATGAAGCCTAAGCTTTCTTTGATGGCTTTGGGACATCTGTTTTTGTACCACAATACCCCTTTAACATAAAACGTTGCAGGGGCATAAATATATTCTTGACTTGATATCAACTATTTGTGAGCTGTAAGAGTAAACTTTGGCCCAGGTCCCCTTATAGTCTGTTTCATGTTTTTTTATAGATGCCAGGAATGCAGAAATCCGAGCCTGTGGAAGCTTTGTCCTGTTTTTAGTTTTTCATAGGAGAAAACACATTCTCCTGAAAACCTCCACTTTGTAAGAAAAACAGAAGCGGACAATGTGTCCTCCACATTCACAACATATCAAAGCTGTTAAATAAAGCTGTCTGTATTATGTGCTTCGTGGGATTAAAATACTGAGTCTCAGTGCATTTGGACCTACTTAATCCTGACACTCCAAAGACATAGAGATAGAGAAATATAAGTGAGCAGAATAATACATTCTAGCTTTATCAGGCCAGAGAATCATTTTTCTCATGGTCTGAGAATCTCCCAAGTGCCTATTGGCAAACTCCAAGCGGTCAAAGAGTGGCTTCTATTTGGCCATTCACCATAAAAGCTTGATTGGTGGAGTGCAGCTGAGATACTTGTCCTTCTAGAAGGTTCTCCCATCGCCTTACCATTGATTGCTCAACCTCCTCAAGTAATTATTGCAAAGTCAATTTATTATTGCTGTTTTGCTCAATTACATGACCTTTATATACTTTTAAAAAAAATTTTTTCCCCATAAACCAATATTAAAAGCAAAGGTAAGAAACTGCCTAGTATATTCCTTCTTCATGGATTTCACCAAGGAATTGACTTTTCACCAAGGAATTGGCTTTTCACTTCTTCATGGATTTCACCAAGGAATTGAGAATAATCAGTGCAGAAGGCAGACACTTCTCTTGCCCGCTGCACTGATATGTACATAGACATCCATACACAAAGAGATTATGTCACGGTTGCTCCCCTAAAAGTCTATGGAAAGGGCAAGGGAAAAAGCTGCAGAGAGAAAGAGGCAGAGTCACACATAGAGATGCCACTGCAAAAAAAAATCATGCACAGATTTTACTACTATTTCTGTTTTACACAACCCTATTCACATGCATTGCAGGGGCAGTTCAGCTTCACAGAGGCCCATTCTTGAATACTAGTGAGCGTTTCCATTGTGGAAGCGCTCACTAGTCTGTAGGAAGAGCGAGAGTAAAGCACTGTGGGTTCTGTACTTACCCCTCCTCCCTGGTCTCTTTCTGTCAGTACTGGACTGGCCCGACTGCTTACAGCGCATACTATGATGTGATGCTGCACGTGGTCAGGTGAGGAGACCAGCAAGCAGGGACTGCAGGAGAAGACACCGGACATTGAGAGCAGTTGTGGAGTAGGTGAAGTAATCAGATCTGAGGTCTGATGGGGTCTGAGCATCTGGTATGGGTGCCTGAGCATCTGATATTGGGGTCTGAGCATTGATATGGGGGCCTGAGCATTTGATATAGGGGTCTGAGCATTGATATGGGGGCCTGAGCATCTGATATGGGGGCCTGAGCATCGAATATGGGTGTCTGTGCATCTGTTATTGGGGTCTGGGCAACTGATATGGGGTCTGAGGATCTGATATGAGGGTCTAAGGATCTGATATAAGGGTTTGAAGATCTGATATGAGGGTCTGAGGATCTGATAAGGGGGTCTGAAGATTTGATAGGACAGTCTGTTCTGATATGGAGGTCTGAAGATCTAATATGGGGGTCTCAGGAACTGATATGGGGGTCTGAGGATCTAATATGGTGACAGGCACATTCTTTGTACAGGGATCTGAGGTCTGTGTCCGGCCTGATGCATACTGTAGGATGCAGATTGCCCAGAGCCAGATTAATGGCAACACTGCTGAGTACTGCTGTATTGCTGTATAATGTCTTTTATGGTGCTGCTTCTGAGGGTGTTCTACAGAGAGACAGGGGGTCAGGATCTCCTATTTTCTCTGTGCTGTGTATGGGAGACATCCTAGCAGTGAGTCTCTGCCTACTCTGGAGCTGAAAAAGAGGGGAAACTGACAGTAATAGAACATGCAGATTGGAAAAACTGCTTAAAACTGAAGGCTACTAGTCATATAATGGCCGGAAATAGTGCTGCTTCTTCACACATGACCGCTGAAAATGTACCTGAAACTATAGGTACACTCTAAACACATGTATTGATTTACATGTGTTGTCCATAATGTATAAATATATGAGGAACCTGAACCTGAATATACATCCAACTTACAGGTTAATGTATAACAGAGTTATATAAATTGTTGGCTATAAAGTGTCTGTCTTTGCTAATGATTAACAATATATTTTAGTACTGTCTACTGACCCCATTTGGCTTACAATAAGATAAAAAATACTGTATGCAGCGCTGCTTGACAACAGTATCTAATATTGCCTGTGCATTTGATTTGGGTCTAGTCCCATTGGTAGGTTATGTGGACATTCACATGGATCATGGGCGTAACTATACCCATAGCAGCCATAGCGCTTTCTAAAGAGCCCAGAGGTTGAAGTATATTGTGCTATTATACAATCCTATAATTATTGCTACTTATGCTGCTGTTTTAATTTTCAAACACTAGGTGGTGGGGACCCCATCCTATTTTGCTATGGGGCCTTATGAATTATAGTTACGACCCTGTTATGGATCATGAGTTTTAGATTCATATGATGCCTCAGGGGCAGACTGGAAGCATAAAGTGGCCCTGGAAAAAAATAAATAAAAGTGACCCTAAAAGTGGGGTGAGCAGTACCATAGTGCACACAAAACACCATTGTAGCAGAACCAAGTACCGAAGTACAGCACAAAATACCTCCCCGGAAGCTGTCCCTCTGTACTGGTCAATAATAGCTGCCATGTTCTGTCCTCCTTCTCCACCAGTTGTGTTTAATTAAGATTTTGAGCAAGGGGCTTCAACAAGCTACCTGAACTTCCCCAAGTAAGAACCCCTATAGTTCACCATTTGTATGCTCCCAAAGTCACCATGTCTGGTGCAGGCCACAGACCTTTTTCAGCTTGCTCCATTTATACACTGCCTCATATAGTGGCCTGTGACCCAAGAGGGTGAAGAGCAGGGCAGGGAGCCATGGGCTGAACATAGCAATAAAACTGAATTAAGGAGGACATCTGCAGTCACCAGCCAGATACATAAGTACCTGATGTTCCCAGCATTAATTAACACTGAGAGCATAATTTCATTATGTATCCAGCCCATGGCAGTGAAGAGGGCTCGAGTGGCCCCCGGGCATCGGCTCACTGTAGGGTCTATGTAGGGTCAGAGTGAAGTACTAAAGCTATCATCAGCACCAGCAGTTCCCAAGAGATCATTTCTACTGAGATGTATAAAGCCAATACTTTGTTCACATTTTAAGATAACATGGAGTGTGCTTTTTATATGACCATTTTGAAGGTTATACTATATTGGGACTTTATTTTACTTTTTGCTGCCCTTTTTCAATGTATGTGGCCATTCATGGTACCAGGATCCACTTGAATTGTATTGCATTGCCAAGGGTGAAGCCTGTAATGTGCAACTCATACGAATATTGTGGGAGATTCTCTGCAGCTGAATCCATGGCATAAAAATACATTTGACATGAACTTTTGTTACTCCCAGGAGATAAGCTGCAGCAGAGATGTCTGGCAGCTGCCTTCTCCTCTCTCACCATTGAGAACATTCTCTATAGGGCTGCTGGAAATATGACTTCTCCTCTTGATTGAAAGGACATGGACCAGGCATCAGCAGCGTCTTCTCACCTGGCCCTGTAAGTCAAGTGGAAAGGGGACTGTACAGTGCGGCAGAGCGGAGGAGCTAAGGTGCACTGAGTGGCTAGGGTGCTCTTAAAGGGGTTTTACAAGACTTTTATACTAATGAACTATCCTCTGGCTAGGTCATCAGTATCTGATCAGTGGGGGCCCAACACTCTGGACCACCGCCGATCAGCTGTTTGAGAAGGCAGCGACTCTCACAGTAGCACCACAGCCTCCTCTCAGCTCACCAAGCACAGCGCCCTACATATTATAGCGGACGTGCTTGGTATCGCAACTCAGCCCCATTCACTTCAATGGGGCTGGGCTGCACCTAGTCCATGTGACCGATAAACGTGACGTCACTTGGCCTAAGCTAAGCTGTGAGAAGGCCACGGTGCTACTGTAAGCGCTGGTGCTTTCTCAAACAGCTGATCGTTGTTAGACCCCTGCTGATCAGATACTGATGATCTATCCACAGGATTAGCCATTAGTTAAGATATCTCAAGAAAAACCCTTTAAAACCTTATTTGCATATTAATTAAAACAATGATTTGTCAGTAGTACAAAAAACATATGCTAAAAAAGTCATACTTTTAATCAGCAGGGTCAGCCCTACCAGGCATTATGCCTGGTTTAATATTGTTGATCCTGATGACATTTATTTTATAGCATCTTTCCAGTCCCAAACATATCCCTCTATGGACATGTCCTATAAAGACAGTTTTGGACAACCACATAAGCATAAATTATGGGATTGTTTTCATCCTTTTCTCCAGGTTCATCAGTAGGCTAGTTAGCTCTGTCATGCAGGATTAAGAAATGGGTCAAGCAGGTGTTGGGCTCATCTTTAGCTTCTTGTTAATTCTTGGAGAGACTTTACAAGGGTGCCTTGGGCTCTGATCCTCAGCCAGTTCACAACCTCTTGGATTAAGGCCTGTAGTTATAAACATCACAGTTACACGTAGATATTACAAGTAAAGGGTCTGTATTTGTTAGATATAAATAATGAAATGTATTTCATTTATGAAAAAAAACAATCAATCGTCTAGGGTTAGAGATATACTGCTTTTTCCACTAATAAACACACTTGAGTAACGTTTCATAAAAGTCCAAAGAAATTTCTATCCTATCGGTATATATACACTACCAGGAGGGCATTTAATTAGAAGCAGCAATGGTGATTTCCTCATCTCAAACAATTTATTGAAACAAAAGCCAACACCAGTGATGGTTATACCCCCACAAAAATGTCAATGTCTCAAAAACTTGTCATGTGGCCTTGAACATCAATTACAGCTTGACAACGACATCTCATGCTGTTAACAAGTCAATTTATTGTCTGCTTAGGTATGGCATCCCACTCTTCTTGAAGGGCAGCCCTCAGGTCATTGAGATACTGGGGTACAGAGTTATGAGCCTCTACATGGTGAATAAGCTGGTCCCATAGGTTTTCATTAGGACTCCAGGTCTGGTGAAAGTGAAGACCACTTCAGCTGAGGAACCCCAGACTCCAGCAGCCGTTCCCTAATGACCTAATGCGACAACAGTGGCTGATGCATAGCACTCTCCTTGATGTCACTAACATCGTTGGGGGCCATAATTTCTGCTCAGCATGAATCAACTTTCACCAGTGAACAGCACTGAGGCCCACTAGTCCATAGTCCAGAGTAGATGCTCCGTGGCCCATGCAAGACGATGAAGCCTGTGCCTGGTGGTGTGGTCAGGTACTCTTGCAGGTCATCTAGCACGCAGACCATGCTGATGTAGACAGTTTTGAATGGTCTGACATGACACTTGGGTGTTTCTCACCTCCCTTATATGTGCATGGAGTTGTGTGGCATTGATCATCCAGTGCCTCACGGCATTGTTCACAATAAAGCAGTCATTAGTGTGGGATGTGGCCAAAGGATGTCCACTTCTATGCCTTTCTGTGACTCTTCCAGTCTCTCTGTATCTCTATTGCAACCTGCTGATGACACTCTGCGACACTCTAAGCTCAGTGGCCGCTTCCATCTGAGAACATCCTGACTGAAGCCTCACAATGGTGAGGTACTGTTGATCAATTGTTAGGTGTCCTTTTGGTCTCATGATGTGCAAATGTGAACAACATGATGAGGAGGACTGTTTAAATACCAATTCTTATTGAACCAGGAAATTTATTGGGCGATGACAGCTAATCCCCTGAAGAAGCCAGTGCTCCAGTGAAACATATCGGGAGGCAGTGTTTGATATAGCTCAGTATAGGGGTGCAGTGTTTCTGATATATAAAAGAAAGAATAGCGAGTGATACTGAAGGCAAAGCAGAGCACGCACCCTCAATGGGTCCACACCGCCATGCTGCATTCACACGCCCAGTGCCCTATTTTGCAGATCAGCCGTTAAACGACATGGTCATGTGCATGGGGCCTAATTTTGAATGTGTAAACAAAGTGCAATGACTGTGTATGCTGTACCTCAAATTGCCCAGCTCTACAACATAATGTTGCAAAAAATTTTAAAAATACATGGTGGACTTATTATTATGTAGTATAATTTTACTACAATAAGGGGGTTCACGTGCTAGTGAACAATACTACGGAATAATGTATTCTGAAGATTTTGCTAGAATTTCAGTATTTTTAACCTCAAGGCTTGCACTTTCAGAGTCCAAGTCCCAGTAAAGGGTTGAGTGCTGATGAATACAGTTACCTTGTCTGTTTTTTGTAATTTGTTAACAGTCCAGCACAAGGTAAGATAAGAGTGTATACAGATCAGACTGTTCTTTACCTATGTTTGCTTCTAGAACAGTTGGTCCCATATTACAAATAAACAAGAACATCAGAAATCCATGAGAGTGACCATGAAGATGGTATTCAGGTCATTAGCCCCAATGATACCGCAATGTAATTTTTAATCTAGTTTCAGATCACATTATGTAGCCACATGTATAGTTGTCTCTTTTTTTTAGCTTTTACTAGAAAATTTAGTTGGATAATTCTGTAAAAACAGAACTACATAAAAAAAGTCAGTAATATAAAAGTAATATAAAATTTATGATTTGCCCAAGACAGGGGATTAATTTGGACTGAACTGTGTCTGGGTAATAGGACTGTCATGGATCATTTTCTCGATAAGGACCATGCTGTGTCTGATCCTGCTCAGTGGTTTGTTTCCAGAATTGCCACTCTTTGTAAGGACCCATTTACACGGGCATGTGATAGGGTTAATTATAGGAAACAAACATTCATATGAATACCTGTTCCCAAAAATTGGTTAAAGGTTGCAGAGTCCAGCCAGTAAACCCTGCCAATCCGATCATTTTTGTGGTACATAAAAAATCATTGTCAGCAACACATCACCCCGCTAAACATGGAGGAGCTGATGATAAACAATCAACCTGTTTGGGGATGAATGATCATAGTAATGATTGTTCATTCCCGTACAGCAGCAATGATTGCAGGTTCTGAGTTGGCAACGACTGTTCCTATGAACGCTAATTGTTTCAGTGTATCAGCCCATGTAAGCAGACCCTAACTGAAGAGAGACATTTTCTTGTACAAAGTGAAATAAATACGCCCAAAGTACAGTAAAAAGGACATAAATCTAACAATGCTTTCAATAAGGGGCACCTATAAGATATAGGAAAACAGAGCACAAGGGAAGTCGTCGGAGATCATGTCATAGGTCCCAATTGTTCAGGGCCAGATGGACAGTCCTGTTTTTTCACCGCTGTCCCAAAGTCCCCAGTGGTTGCCAGCTTGTTCATCTATGCCCTGCCTTGATGCTTCCCGACTCACTGTTTGCTGCCAGCTCCAAACTGCCAGATAGACATGAAAAAGGAGACGTGATTTTAGACAGAAAAATCGTTTTTTCCATCTAAAATAACGGATCCCAGACAGAAATGGCTAAAACAGGATCGGAAAGCTAAACGATGATGTGAACTCACCCTTACCTGACTAAACCCAACTTGTGATGTCACAGGAGCTTACTTAAATAAAGTCAACTTGTGATATCACAGGAGCTTACCTAATTAATTTTAAACTTGTGATGTCACTGGTGCTTACTTGACTAAACCCAACTTGTGATGCCATAGGAGCTTACCTAACTAAATCCAACTTGTGATGCCATAGGAGCTTACCTAACTAAATTCAACTTGTGATGTCATAGGAGCTTACCTGACTTAACTCAATTTCACTGCAACTTACCTAACTGAACTCAGCTTGTGGTGTCACTGGAGCTTACCTGACTCAACCCAACTTGTGATGTCATAGGAGCTTATCTGGCAGAAATCCTATTGTGAGGTCATAATGGTATACCATGTTTAAACTGTCTCGTGATATCACAGCTACTCACCTAAAAGAAACAAAATTGTGAAGTCACAGCACCTTACCTGATTAAAACCCACTTCCTTTGATGTCACAGGAACTTACCTGACAGAAGCACAAATATAATGTCACAGCTGACAGTTAACCTGTTTGAAGCCTACTTGTGATATCACAGTAGCAAGCCTAACTTAAACCCAGATGTGACAATACAGTAACTTATTTTTTTTTATGTTATTTGTAACATTTATTTATGTTACAAATATTTATTTATGTTTTTACACTTGTTTTTTTTTTTTTTTTTTTACACTTTTTATACTTCTTATAGGGAACTATAGCAAGCAATCATTGGATTGCTATTGTCATAGACTCCAATGCATTTTACTAGTTTCCTATGGAGCCCTGTTATAGGCAAGGCATTCATAGGCAACACTGTTCCTTAGCCTCCTGTTATTCACTATGACAGGGGCTGCTGCACTAAAGCTCCTGCTCCTCCAATCTCCACACAGGGGAGGTGGAGTAATCACTGGCAGCGCGCGCCTTCTGTAATTAGCACAATCAGATGCCGTGGTCATGTTTGACCATGGCATCTGAGAGGTTAAATGTTCGTGATCAGCATTACCACTGGTAACGGACATTAGCAGTGGGTGCCATCTTTAAAGATGCGACATGTGACGTAATAGTATGTCACATGTCGGGAAAGGGTTAAGGTAGCAGTGCCCCCCTCGCTCACCTGTAGGGGCCTTGTACACCTGCAGAGGCTGCGTATATGGTATGTCCATCTGTGACAGGGCTTCCCATCCATCATGTTCCATTTATAATACTGGTGTCTTCATAGGTGTTAAAGGGGCATTTGGGCCTTACATGCGTATAAATGACTTGGTATAACTAAAGTGTTTGTATAACACAGTATTAGGGATTCCCTGAGAAGCCGGTGCAGATGATGGGAGTGGTATCATCGTGCACTGTCAAAAAAAGCTACGTGCATTCCCTGGAAAGAAAGTTTTGAAGAAGGAGGCTAGAAGTAAACTTAGAGCTGTCTTTTTACTAAGTGCAAAATGTTACCATACTTCAGAAGCAATTTCCAAGTGCAATTCTCTGACACCAGTAAAGATTATGGAGGCAGGTTCAATGGCTGCATTTTAGCACTAGTGAGTACTGGTCTAGTAGTATTCTGGGTATCTTAACCGTAGTCCCTCACCTCACAGCAGTGTCTTTAATGCTGGTTGTAGCTGTTCACTCTGCTGTCTGTGTTCTAAAGGATTTACTTGAGGCTAAATTAAGTAGATCTCTCTGGAGAATCTGTATCAGGAGCAGGAACTCAGACATGTGCTTCCTCTCCTATATATGTCTGCACAGGAACTCCCCCTCCTGGCAGGAAGCAGGACCAGCCCACTCCTACCAAGAGGGGAGGAACAGGGTGGCTAGCTCTGTTCCTTGCCAACCATTTCTTACTGGTAGATATGGACAAATATGCACAATAAAACAATATATAACTATATACACAGCAACTGCAGATAGCCCCAGGTCTGAGGTACTGCACATGTATTACAGATAGGGTTGACACCTTTCCCAGCAAAAAATGCTGGCCAAGTTAAGCCCCCCCAAAGGGGGTGTGGTTGTGGGGCATGGCTTAACAAAGGGTGTTAAGTCGCTGACATACTGTAGCTCCCAAAATTAGTAATCACTACATTATGAGTAACAATGCCCCCATTAGTGCCCTCCAGCATTAATAATGCCCCTAGTAGTGACCCCCAATTAATATTAATGCCCCCAGTATTAGTAATGCCCCCATTAGTATCCCTCAGTAATAATAATGCCCCCATTAGTGCCCCCCAGAATTAATAATGCCCCCATTAAGAATAATGCCCCCATTAGTACCCTCCAGTAAGAATAATGCCCCCATTAGTGCCCCCCAGTAAGAATAATGCCCCCAGTAAGAATAAGAAAAAGCACTCACCTCCTCCATTTGCTCGCACTGCAGTGAACACTCGCTGCTGACTGGAAGCTCAGGACAGGACCTGTTCAGCGTGATGACGTCTCGCAGGTCCTGAAAAGGAGAGAATCGCTGCACTTAAATGTTGCAATTGAAGTGTCTAATTGATTATTCTTTACTTTGACATCAATAATTCTGATCCAGTAAATTGTATAATAGTAAATTCATTTCACAGTAATTCACCGAACGTTTCGGTCCAGTTGGACCTTCTTCAGCGGTGTGATCTGCAGGTAAGTATAACGTAAATAATGAATCATTAGAACGAACATCAAAGGATGGAACAAAGTTCAGCATTGAAAAATTAAAAATAAAAAATAATAAAAAAAACTCTAGCAAATAATGTGAAGAAGCAAAAAAACCTACACCAAAACCTGTTAGTAAATAAGAAACGACATCTTGGCCACATGGCCTAATAGAATATTTAGTGGAAGCATAAAAACATTATATGCAGCTCAAGTAGCTCTGATATTGTCCCTAATGGGGGTAGTCTCGCAGGTCCTGTCCAGGGCTGCCATCAGGAATTTCGGGGCCCCCTACAGGCAAATTTCGTGGGCCCCCCCCTTTTGGGTAAACTTTACAGATTGCAAAATGGCTAACTTTTTTTCTTAACAAGTCACATCATTGTGTTTATTATCCCTGTACAGTGACATCACTGTGTTTGTTATCCCTGTACTGTGACATCACTGTTTATTATCCCTGTACGGTGACATCACTGTGTTTATTATCCCTGTACTGTGACATCACTGTGTTTATTATCCCTGTACTGTGACATCGCTGTGTTTATTATCTCTGTACTGTGACCTCACTGTGTTTATTATCCCTGTACTGTGACATCACTGTGTTTGTTATCCCTGTACTGTGACATCACTGTTTATTATCCCTGTACGGTGACATCACTGTGTTTATTATCCCTGTACTGTGACATCGCTGTGTTTATTATCTCTGTACAGTGACATCGCTGTGTTTATTATCCCTGTACAGTGACATCGCTGTGTGTATTATCCCAGTACTGTGACATCACTGTGTTTATTATCCCTGTACTGTGACATCGCTGTGTTTATTATCCCTGTACTGTGACATCGCTGTGTTTATTATCTCTGTACAGTGACATCGCTGTGTTTATTATCCCTGTACTGTGACATCACTGTGTTTATTATCCCTGTACTGTGACATCACTGTGTTTATTATCCCTGTACTGTGACATCGCTCTGTTTATTATCTCTGTACTGTGACATCGCTGTGTTTATTATCTCTGTACAGTGACATCGCTGTGTTTATTATCCCTGTACTGTGACATCACTGTGTTTATTATCCCTGTACTGTGACATCACTGTGTTTATTATCCCTGTACTGTGACATCACTGTGTTTATTATCTCTGTACGGTGACATCACTGTGTTTATTATCCCTGTACAGTGACATCGCTGTGTTTATTATCCCTGTACAGTGACATCGCTGTGTGTATTATCCCAGTGCAGGAAGAGGTAAGTGGTCTGTGTTTGTGTGTTTGTTTTCTATTTTTCAGGGTCGTGAATGCAGAGGACTACGTCGGATTCGGTGGATTACGTCGGACCAGCTTTTTTTTTTTAATAAAATGGTCAAACAGGGGTCTGGGGGAGTGTTTATTTCAATAAAATGTTTTATACTTGTGTGTGTGTATTTTTTTTTTTTACAATACTACAGTTTTAGTAATTACGGCTATCTACAGACGGCCCTGATTACTAATACTGGGCTTAGTGCTTGCCGGTATGGCAGGCCAGCACTAACCCCAACATCTATTACCTCGGCACCCACCGCCACCAGGGGTGCCGGGAAGAGCCAGGTACCCGCAGGACCGGACCTTCTAAATTGAGGGTCTGGCTCTGGGGCGGCTGCAGGCTGGTACCATTAGGCTGGGAAGGGCCAATAACCGTGTCTCTTCCCACCCTGGTAGTGCCAGGCTGCTGCTGCTGGTTGTATCTGGCTGGTGAAGAAAAAAAGGGGGGGACCCCACGCCATTTTTTTACAAAAATAATTAAATAATTAAAAAAAAATGGCGTGGGGTCCCCCCCTTTTTTCCTTCACCAGCCAGATACAACCAGCAGCGGCAGCCTGGCACTACCAGGGTGGGAAGAAACACGGTTATTGGCCCTTCCCAGCCTAATGGTACCAGCCTGCTGCCGCCCCAGAGCCAGACCCTCAATTTAGAAGGTCCGGTCCTGCGGGTACCCGGCTCTTCCCGGCACCCCTGGTGGCGGTGGGTGCCGAGGTAAGAGATGTTGGGGTTAGTGCTGGCCTGCCATACCGGCAAGCACTAAGCCCAGTATTAGTAATCAGGGCCGTCTGTAGATAGCCGTAATTACTAAAACTGTAGTACTGTAAAAAAAAATACACACAAAGTATAAAACATTTTATTGAAATAAACACCCCCCCAGACCCCTGTTTGACCATTTTATTAAAAAAAAAAAAAGCTGGTCCGACGTAGTCCACCGAATCCGACGTAGTCCTCTGCATTCACGACCCTGAAAAATAGAAAACAAACACACAAACACAGACCACTTACCTCTTGCTGCACTGGGATAATACACACAGCGATGTCACTGTACAGGGATAACAAACACAGTGATGTCACCATACAGGGATAATAAACACAGTGATGTCACAGTACAGAGATAATAAACACAGTGATGTCACAGTACAGGGATAATAAACACAGTGATGTCACCGTACAGGGATAATAAACACAGTGATGTCAAAGTCCAGGGATAATACACACAGTGTTGTCACAGTACAGAGATAATAAACACAGTGATGTCACTGTACAGGGATAATAAACACAGTGATGTCACCGTACAGGGATAATAAACACAGTGATGTCACCATACAGAGATAATAAACACAGTGATGTCACAGTACAGACACAAAAAATACTTACAAACTGCTCCCTCCGGACACTGTCTTCTTCTCCTGCGCGCCTTCTTCTCCTGAAGCAGTGTGATCCCGCGAGACCTGTGACCCAGCGCTGGATCTCGCGGGATCACACAGCCAGCCCAGGAGGAAGCGCAGGAGTCGGAGACCGACGTCATGGGGACGGGACGGCCAGGCCACGGCAGGGTAAATATTAAAGAACTGTGCGCACTGCGCACTTAGCCAGCGGGCGGCACTTTTTTATCGCCCCCGCCCCCACACATTATCGTGCGGCCCACCGGCCCACATAATGGTGCGGGCCTGCGGCCCACCGGGCAAATGGCCGGGCCCCCCCCCATGTGTCCTAGAGTCCGGGCCGGGCGGGCCCCATACGGCAGTACCAGTTGTACTGCCCTATCGGCGGGCCTGGTCCTGTCCTCCAGTCAGCAGCGAGTGTTCCCTGCAGCGCGAGCAAATGGAGAAGGTGAGTGTTTTTTGTTTTTTTTAATTAACACAAGTGGGGGGGGGGTAAAGGCTGTACTAATGAGCACTCTGCAATGGAAGTGCTCATTAGTAACAGGCCTTGTAGAAAAATACCGACAATTAATATTGCCAGTAGAAAAAATTACCGGCACCGACAAGGCCACTAAAATACCAGCCTTGCCGGTGGGACAACCAGGTGGCAACCCTAATTACAGTTCCCCAATATAACCTTGTGCATGAGGCCTTCTGCCAATCCCCATTTCCACTGAATGAATGAGTCTGACTGTCCTGACTACTTCACATCATGCTCAGTCTCCTCTGTAATGTGCAGTTCCTGTCATCACAGATGACTAAGCTCATTGACATGTAATTATTACTCCTCTCGGTCAAAAGTTTACGCGAGACTGGCACACTTCAAGGGTAAACTCCTGGGCGAAGTGACCTAATCATTGAAGAATTCTGATATTCAGTGGCACATGTTATATGAATGATGCAGCGTTATGTTATGTTATGTGGACAAGACTAGCAATCCTTTTTGATTTTCAAGGCAATTTTAAAATAATTTGATTCATGTTAGGAGTTGGAATTTTTCAGTATCCCATCTTGGGCATTGGTGGCATATCTTGAGGATATGCCCCCAATGTTTGATAGGTGTAAGTCCCAGAAATGGAGCCCGCACCTATCAGGCATTGAGCCCCCAAAGTGACGGAGGGCGTATCACGCATGCGCAGCCGACATTCATTCATTTCTATGTGAGTGATGAAAATAGCTAAGTGGCGCACTCAGCTATTTTTGGAAGCCCCATTGAAATGATTGGGAAGTGCAAAGTGCAAGTGCAGCCATTGCTCCATTCACTTCTATGGGGTTTACGGAAATAGTCGAGCGGTTTGTTGTTTTCCACGCTAACATAGAAATGAATAGAGGGCAGCCGCACATGTACAGTGCACCCTCCGTCACCTTGCAGGCTCCGTTCTAAGGATTGGTGCGGGTGCCAGAGGTGGCTGGGACCCACACATATCAGACAATGGTGGCATATCCTAGCGATATGTCTCCATTTTACATACAGTACTTCAATTACCCAGATGGTTAACTTTAAAAACTGAAGTTGAATTGCAACTGCGAGTAAACTCTTACTCCACAAGAGCCTTTTGCCATTGTAGGGGAGATTTATCAAAACTGGTGTAAAGTAGAACTGGCTTAGTTGCCCATAGCAACCAATCAGATTCCATCTTTCATTTTCCAAAGGAGCTCTGAAAAATGAAAGAAGGAATTTGATTGGTTGACATGGGTAACTACGCCAGTTCTACTTTACACCAGATTTGCTAAAACTCCTCAGGTAGCATACACAGCACCAGGCATGTTTTTAGCTCTATTATAGCTTTATTACGACACAGTTATAATAAGAGACTGACATTTATCTTCATTGTCTACAAGAAGACTAACCTAGTGAGAAATCAATCTCCTCTCTCTTCAGAGATGGCTGCTGTGCCCTTACCCATATACATGCATGCTCAGCTATGCTAAGTGTGCATATGTTCTGAATTAGGAGAGGGGAGGAAACCTTCACCAGACACCTCTGGCAGTGATTAATCTTCCAGAGTGCAAAAAAATGGAGCACATTCTCTCACGCAACATCTACTATTAGGGGAGAATCCCAGGCTCCCATAAACATTAGCTGGTCAACTGATCCCATGGAAATTGGCTGGTTCAACTGATATAATATGTATGGCTACCTTAAAGGGGCTTTCCAGGTTGTATAAACCTTCTTTAAAATAATCATTTATGATTATTTGGCCAATAGCCATGAGGAGGGCTCAGGCAGCCACTCCTGGGCATCGGCCCACAAGGAAATTTTCCTGTAGGGTCTATAGCCAGTCTGCCTCTGCATGCAGCTCTTTTTTATTTCTTGCACTGTTATGTCCATGGGTGGGGTAATGATAGGGGAGTGTTTATGTATATAGCTGGGTGGGAGGAGCTATAAACTAGCTGGGTGTTGTTAGGGGCGGTGCTGGAGCTGTGGCAGTGGAAGGTGAAGTGCACCATGGGTTTGGTTGGATACAGGAACAGGAAGTACTACCTACAGGATGGAAACCAGCCACAGTGATTGGTTTACATGCCAAAAAGCATGGGGCAGATGTACATACGGTAAGCAACTACATGAGCATATGTGTTAAAAACCATAATAATTCTGGAAATTGCCTTCAAGCACAGGGCTAGCAGGGAGTTAATTCATGTAGAACTTATAGGTCACGTAGATAAACCAGAAAGCTTTGGAGCATGGACACTTCAAACACTCATGAAAAATATTTCCACTGAGCTAAAGACTTTCTATGTGTCCTTGGCAGTATATTTCATGGTGGTGCCTCCATCTAAAGATTTTGATAGGAATATAAAAAATACATTTCTGTCCAGATCCTGTTAACCATTTATGGGGTCAGTAAGAGCTGAGAGCGCCATGGTTTACAATGTCAAAGGGCTGTACATGCAGAAGCATTGCTAGGAGACATAGACAACAGGGGTATGTATAGCAGTAAAGACTGGATTTATGGCATGCCAAAGAAATCATGCTAAGCAATTTAGTTACAGATTAACCCATGGTGTTCTATCCTGTCATCTTTGAAGTAATGGCTTAAGGAAAAACCAAACTTATCTATGTGGTTCATCTCCGGTAATTTGCTCATAGTTCACCCTTAACTTCACAGGATTCCAGGACAAACAACCTTATCAAACAAATGTCTGTTTCAGATGCCATTTACATGTCTGAGAACGTGGACATGTGAAAGACTGCATACCTCTACGGAGAAGGTCTACCTGACGCACTTCACATCAGCCATTATATGAACGAAAAGAGATCCTCTGTCTCATGAGATAACTATTTGAAAGAGTGCACAATGGAACCACAGCATACCTCTATTACACTACTCACAAAAAGGGATATTTGGCTTTCGAATACAATTTATGGAAATCGTAAAAAGTTCACGTTACAGTGATATTATATGAAAGTAGGGTATTTAAGTAGAAGCCTGCAATGGTGATTTCCTCATCTCAAACAATTTATTGAAACAAAAGCCCAGAACAGTGGGGTGTATACCTCCCAAAAATGTCAGTGTCTCAATAAGTTGTCATGTGACCTTGAGCATCAATTACAGCTTGACAACGTCTCATGCTGTTCACAAGTCGACTTATTGTCTGCTGAGATATGGCATCACACTCTTCTTGAAGGGAGGCCGTCACGTCATTGAGGTTCTTGGGTACAGAGTTACGAACCTCTACATGGTGACTCAGCTGATCCCATAGGTTTTCAATGGGATTCAGGTCTGGAGAAAGTGCAGGCCACTCCATTTGAGGTACCCCAGTCTCCAGCAGCCATTCCCTAATGATGCTACCATGATGAGCTGGTGCATTGTCCTCCATGAAGATGAAATTAGGCCCGTGTTGTTCATGCGGAGGCACAATGACTGGATTAATGACATTATTCAAGTAGTAGGGGCTTGTCACTGTTTCATTCACAAAGTGTAGAGCAGTTCTGGTTTGACTAGACACTCCTGCCCACACTGTAACACCATCACCAAAGGCTCGTCTGGTGACAACAGTGGCTAATGCATAGCGCTCTCCTTGACATCTCCAACATCATTGGCGGCCATCATTTCTGCTCAGCACAAACCGACTTTCATCAGTGAACAGCACTGAGGCCCCTCGTCCAGCGTAGAAGCTCCCTGGCCCATGCAAGACGATGAAGTCTGTGCCTGGTGGTGTGGTCATATACCCTTGCAGGTCATCTAGCACGCAGACCACGCTGAGGTAAACGGTTTTGAATGGTCTGACGTGACACTTGACGTAGCTAAATGTGCCTGGAGTTGTGTAGCATTCATCATCTGGTTCTCCAGGGCATTGTTCACAATGAAGCGGTCATCAGTGTGGGATGTGGCCAAAGGACATCCACTTCTATGCCTTTCTGTGACTCTTCCAGTTTCTCTGTATCTCTGTTGCAACCTGCTGATGACACTCTGTGACACTCTAAGCTCAGTGGCCACTTCCATCTGAGGACATCCTGCTTAAAGCCTCGCAATTGCAAAGTACTGTTGATCAATTGTTAGGTGTCTTCTTGGTCTCATGATGTCAAAACGTGAACAGCATGATGAGGAGGACTGTTTAAATACCAATTCTAATTGAACCAGGAAACTTATTGGGCGATTCATTGATCAAACACCTGTTGTGCTGTTAAGCTCCTTGTTAGAGTACAGCAAGTTTAGAGTGGGTTTTAGGTTAATCCTGAAATTTCACCCACAAGCCAAAAACCTAGGTTTGAGTAGTGCATGTCATTACATTCCCATCATAGAATTATCCATGGGAGATAACGTATGTTTGGATATACTTTTCTCAGGTTCATAGGGGTGGCAATCATCAGTCATTTACAAAAATGTACACAACAGTTTTGTGGCATAAAAAACTCCACGGCATATGGCGACTTTTGAATTTCTCAACAACAAAAAAACTAATTATCCAGAAAAACAAAACAATGCTATTAAATTGTAAAGAATAAAAATATTTTTTATTAAATAGACAAATATATTTAAAACAGTGGTCAGAACGGCCACACATATCATGTAGTACAAAAAAGAGCAGTAGGGGGATTCAGCAAGAAGTCATATATAATGAATACAATGGGCGCCTTACTATCTATACAATAAGGACAGTCTCACATCAATGGATTACATATCTGCATTACTGATCTGAATTGTCCATTTGTATGTTTGCACAGTTCCTGCCGTGTCCCCACACAGCACCTTCCAGTGAGACTTGAATTTCTACCATGCTTTCACTGCTTTCATGTTAAGTGGGTGGAGGATAGTGGAAAGGAGCAGAGCCACCATGACCCGACACATTTACTATAATTTATACTCCTAGCTGATGTAGATTTCAGTTTCTTGCGCATGGACATCACAGATGCAAAAATTCATAAACAGGTGAAAAGTTTTCATTTTCGGTGGTACATTTTGGCGCAGTTTTTAGCCACAGCCTGGATAGATTCAAATATAATGAGAAATAGAAAGCGATGACTTATACTTCTTCCTGCGAAATCTATTTCTGGCTTTAGCTAAAAGCAAACTATCAACAACTGCACTTCAAACATCGAATACTGTGTAAATCACACCTCCGAACAATCACAAAGCAGCATACAGCTGTTGACTATTAAAAATGCATATATATACGATTTTTAATTTTTTTTAAAGGGAATGTGTCCTCAGAAAATTAAATATTGTTTAAACCACATTTTTGTGTTAAACATATTTTTTTGTAGAATTTTTGGTGAGTTTTTTATTTTATTTTCCATGTTTGTTTTTTTTTAATTTTCCATTTCCTATCTAGATGTTTAAAAAAATGTATATAATCCAGCAACTTTTGCACTGGCCACTAGGCCTTAAAATAAATCATGATGTCCTGATCTGTACAGATAACCTTTCAATAGACGTTATCATCAGGGACAGACTGGCCCGAAGAGCACTAGAAGGTCTTTCGGTGGGCCCAAGCTCTAGTAATAATGGACCCCTAATAAAACATGGCCCTTAAGGTCCTATATACACAGAGGGTGGGCCCTCAGAATCGTCCCCTGTGCTGTGCCCTAGGGATTTCAGTTCGACACAGATTAGGGTTTGTTCACACATCAGTTATTTGATCAGTTATTTCCATCAGTTATTGTGAGCCAAAACCAGGAGTGAAGCCTACACAGAGATCAGGTACAATGGAGAGATCTGTACTTGTTCTGTATTTTTGACCCGCACCTGGTTTTGGCTCACAATAACTGATGGAAATAACTGATCAAATAACTGACATGTGAACAAGCCCTTATCATCATCACCACAGGTGGGATTACAATAACATGTAACACCTCTATATAGATAACACAGGACCCACCATTTAGAATAGGTGCTGTCACAGCTTATCTACTCCCTCATGACCTTTGCACAGGTCACAGAACATGCCTACAAAACTCTTCCATAGAAGTCAATGGGGTCCCCTCCTGTCCATTCTGTCGTTGGCCAATGTAACTGCTCTCAAAAGACAGGAAGTCTTTAAGGGGTATTCTGGTTATGTTATTATCCCACAAACAAGGAACCCACAATCACAGGGAATGCGTAGAAGGAACACAGGGTGCCCCTCATTCTCTGCACTGACCCCAGGAACTGACAGCCTGAGAACGTACAGAGAATGAAGAGATAGTTTTCTTTTTCTGTATTTTACTTTGACTAAATATCCTTTGCTTTTGCCGGGGAAAGCAGATGTCTCCTGCCCAGCCTGTTGTCACTGCTCGTTACAGAATGCTGGATTTGCCAGTGGGTCATGAATGTGTACAAGCGTAAGAAATATGATGATCACATAAACTGTTAGCAATGCTTTCCTCCCGGGGCATGTCATAGAATTATTCATGCTCTACTTCATTATTAGAACTTTACATCAGAAACAACCAATACTGGCTTCTTAATCTGATATTAAAGGGGTTATCCAATAGTAGAGATGCTCCCCACAATGCCTGGGCCCCTCCTATAGATGATATTTACCCTGCACCCTGGCACCTACGTCCCTCCAGATCCCTTCACGACCACCGATGATCAAAACATCTGGCGACGGGAAGGGGGAAGTAGCCAATAGCAGGCTGCAACGTTGACCAGTCTCCCTAGGATCAAGGTTGACGCTAGGGAGGCTGGTCACTGTTGTGGCCTGCTATTGGCTGTTCCCCCCGAGTTGTCGGATTTTTGGATTTGTGTGACGGGGAGATAAAGTGGTGGCCATGCAAGGATCCAGAGGGACACAGGTGCCGCGGACTAGGTAAGTATGGTCTATAGGAGGGCCCAGGCATTGTGGAGGGTATTTGTACTATTGGATAACCCCTTTAAGTGCAAACTCCAATGAAATCCACAATTTCCATCTTAATACAACAGAGAATAATTTGGCATACCTGTTTTTTATTGTCATTATGAGCAGAGCTTTGCATGTTCAAACTATGTCTTAGCATTAGGGTATTTTTTTCCATTGCTCCATATATATCGAATTTTAAACATTTCAGTAATCATTTCAGCAAAAAATGATTCTGAATGGGGACGAGTGATGGCATTACGCCACTTTAACACGAGCGTGACGGATTAGGTCCGGATGCGTTCAGGAAAACTCGCACTATTTTGCAAGCAAGTTCAGTCAGTTTTGTCTGTGATTGCGTTCAGTTGTTCAGTTTTTCCTCGCGGGTGCAATGCGTTTTGATGCGTTTTTCACGTGTGTGATAAAAAAAGGGGTCTTAGGCGACTTTTCCACGCTGGTGCAATGCGTGATATGAACGCATAGCACCTGCACTGAATCCTGACCCAGGTCTGTGTACAGTACAGACCAAAAGTTTGGACACACCTTCTCATTCAAAGAGTTTTCTGTATTTTCATGACTATGAAAATTGTAGATTCACACTGAAGGCATCAAAACTATGAATTAACACATGTGGAATTATATACTTAACAAAAAAGCGTGAAACAACTGAAAATATGTCTTATATTCTAGGTTCTTCAAAGTAGCCACCTTTTGCTTTGATAACTGCTTTGCACACTCTTGGCATTCTCTTGATGAGCTTCAAGAGGTAGTCACCTGAAATGGTATTCCAACAGTCTTGAAGGAGTTCCCAGAGATGCTTAGCACTTGTTGGCCCTTTTGCCTTCACTCTGCGGTCCAGCTCACCCCAAACCATCTCGATTGGGTTCAGGTCTGTTGACTGTGGAGGCCAAGTCATCTGGCGTAGCACCCCATCACTCTCCTTCTTGGTCAAATAGCCCTTACACAGCCTGGAGGTGTGTTTGGGGTCATTGTCCTGTTGATAAATAAATGATAGTCCAACTAAACGCAAACCGGATGGAATAGCATGCCGCTGCAAGATGCTGTGGTAGCCATGCTGGTTCAGTATGCCTTCAATTTTGAATAAGTCCCCAACAGTGTCACCAGCAAAGCACCCCCACACCATCACACCTCCTCCTCCATGCTTCACGGTGGGAACCAGGCATGTAGAGTCCATCCGTTCACCTTTTCTGCGTCGCACAAAGACACGGTGCTTGGAACCAAAGATCTCAAATTTGGACTCATCAGACCAAAGCACAGATTTCCACTGGTCTAATGTCCATTCCTTGTGTTCTTTAGCCCAAACAAGTCTCTTCTGCTTGTTGCCTGTCCTTAGCAGTGGTTTCCTAGCAGCTATTTTACCATGAAGGCCTGCTGCACACAGTCTCCTCTTAACAGTTGTTGTAGAGATGTGTCTGCTGCTAGAACTCTGTGTGGCATTGACCTGGTCTCTAATCTGAGCTGCTGTTAACCTGCGATTTCTGAGGCTGGTGACTCGGATGAACTTATCCTCCGCAGCAGAGGTGACTCTTGGTCTTCCTTTCCTGGGGCGGTCCTCATGTGAGCCAGTTTCTTTGTAGCGCTTGATGGTTTTTGCGACTGCACTTGGGGACACTTTCAAAGTTTTCCCAATTTTTCGGACTGACTGACCTTCATTTCTTAAAGCAATGATGACCACTCGTTTTTCTTTACTTAGCTGCTTTTTTCTTGCCATAATACAAATTCTAACAGTCTATTCAGTAGGACTATCAGCTGTGTATCCACCTGACTTCTGCCCAACACAACTCATGGTTCCAACCTCATTTATAAGGCAAGAAATCCCACTTATTAAACCTGACAGGGCACACCTGTGAAGTGAAAACCATTTCAGGTGACTACCTCTTGACGCTCATCAAGAGAATGCCAAGAGTGTGCAAAGCAGTAATCAAAGCAAAAGGTGGCTACTTTGAAGAACCTAGAATATAAGACATATTTTCAGTTGTTTCACACCACTTTTTTGTTAAGTATATAATTTCACATGTGTTAATTCATAGTTTTGATGCCTTCAGTGTGAATCTACAATTTTCATAGTCATGAAAATACAGAAAACTCTTTGAATGAGAAGGTGTGCCCAAACTTTTGGTCTGTACTGTACATGAGCGTTTTTTTTCACGCATCAGTTCTGCGTTGCGTGAAAAACACAGCATGTTCTATATTCTGCATTTTTCACGCAGCCCTGGCCCCATAGAAGTGAATGGGGCTTCAGTAAAAAAACGCATTGTATCCTGAAGCAAGTGCGGATGCAATGCGTTTTTCACTGATGGTTCCTAAGATATGTTGTTTGTAAACCTTCAGTTTTTTTATCACACGCGTGAAAAACGCATCAAAACGCATTGCACCCGTGCGGAAAAAACTGAACAACTGAACGCAATCGCAGACAAAACTGACTGAACTTGCTTGCAAAATGGTGCGAGTTTTCCTGAACGCACCCTGAACGCATCCGGACCTAATCCATCACGCTCGTGTGAAAGGGGCCTTAGTGATCCCTCCTCCTCATACTGTGGAGGAGATCACTACCTTCCCGACAATCATCTGCCTAATTGAGCAGCGTAAAGGGGCCTTAAGGGTACCTGCCCACCGTGCACATTTGTATGCAAGAAATCCACACTATATGTCTTGGTTTTGCTGCATTTTTTGTGTGGTTTTTATGTTTTTTGTTGTGGATTTTCTGGTTTATGTTATGGGGCATCTGTCAGCAGATTTGTGCCTATGAAACTGGCTGACCTGTTACATGTGCACTTAGCAGCTGAAGGCATCTGTGTTGGCTCCATGTTCATATGCAGGCTCGGACTGACCCACAGGGGTACAGGTAAATCTCCAGGTGTGTCCCTGTGCAAGGTGGGCCCCTAGTCTCCCACATAACACAATAGACTTACTGCACTACATACATATATTCAGTGTACAGCACCTCAACCAGCTTATGTTCATACAAAAAACCTGATAGATTATTAAAGAAACTCCACCAGTTTATTATTATAGACACGATCAGTGCTGACATGACTTCTAGGTATAGAAGAAAGCTACAAGTGTCCTCTTCTCCCCAGGACCTACCTTCTGAAGGTTGCTGCAGGGACCCCCATATTCAATCATCTGGTAGCATCTTGCTTCTGTGTGAGCAGGTAATATTTGAATCTATCCGTAAGGTGGGCCCCCAAAATAAATTTTACTGGTGGGCGCTGGGCACCCCAGTCCGACACTGTTCATATGTGTCCATATTACTGAGAAAAATTATGTTTAATATATGCAAATGATCCTTTAGGAACAACAGGGGTGTTATCCTTACACCTAGAGACTCTGCTCTCTCTGCAACTGTCACGTCCTCTCCACTCTGACAAGGCCAGATTTTGTGACGTATACACTGCAAGAGCAGAGCCACTAGGAGTAACAGCAATGCCCCCATTGCTCCTAGAGGCTCATTTGCATATATTAAAACATCATTTTTCTCAGCAATGTGGACACATATGAACATGGGACCAACACAGATGCCTTCAGCAGCCAAGTGCACATGTCAGATCAGCCAGTGTCATAGGTACAAATCTGCTGACAGATGCCCTTTAACAACCCCATTAAAGTCTATGGAGAAAACCACTATATCTAAGGTGCAGAATTGCACAATTGACATGCTGTGAACTTAAAAATTTGTACGTCTTGTCAATTTCCGCACGTACAAAATACGCAAACCTTTGTGAAATGTCAATCACTTTGCTGGTATAGTATCACACTGCAGATTTTCCTCATGAAAGTCCTCACGGAAAAACCACACGTAATCTGCATTATGTGCAGTTACCCTCAATGGAAATCCTGCACAGGTTTTTGCCACCCAGTAGCTGAGATGGGCATGAGCCCTAATGAAGACAAATGGAGTGTGCCGCAGATGCAGTCCTATTGGGCACATTTACAAAGTCCAGATTTTTACGACAGCCTTAGTTTCCCCCGCTGGGCTGCCGCTAGATATGTGCGCCTCGACATAAATTTGGCACATCTTTGGCAGCTACTTTTTAACTTACATTTCGCCTGTTTTCACAGCCCCTGTCACGCCCAACTGGCATACAATGTGCAAAATCGGATGTGCGCGAAAATTGTGTCGCACAGCCAGAAAAGAGGACTTGCAACACTTTTTACATCTTAAAGTGTCGCAAGTCTATTAGTAAATGCACCCCATTGACTTGGATGGGTCTGCGTTCCGCAAGATGCAGCCAAACATAAGACATGTCCTATCTTTTGCGGAGCGGAGGCATAGATTGGAACCCCATGGAAACACTACGTAGCACTTCCGTGGGCTTTCAGGTCTGTGCCAACATGTTCTATCTTTTGGCGTATCTTGCGGATTGCGTACCCGTTCAGGTCAATGGATCCGCATCCACAGGACAGAGTGCACGTGGCCGATGCCCGTGCGTTGCGGACCACTATTTGCATCCCGCAGCACAGGCTCTGAGCCTATACGTTCGTGCGCATGAGCCCTTAGTCGCATTTGCAGTTGATATGCCAGTTGCAGCCTATTTATCGCTGCTGTTCCTTCCTTGCTATAAGGACTCTGCTATGTTTCCACACCCAGCACTTGCTGCTAAGTGAAGAGTTAATTTTCAGGACTCTGAGCTGTCCTGTGCAGTATTACAGCTGTAGGTTGCGTGCATGCTGACCTACTTGAAATGTAAATAGTCTACATCCAGCATGGAATTTCAGGCTCAGTTGTCTGCCAAAATATTCCCCTTCATATATGCTTTACGTGAACTCGTATGAACTTGGCTAGGTTCCCTAACACACAGAGGGTGATTTACAGTGGCGTACATAGAGAAGTAAGGGCTCCATAGCAAGGATCAAACCAGTCCCCCCCCTCCCCCCCACATAGGACAGAAGGGTTTCTGCCTAAACCCTTTTCAACCCTTTTTTTCCACTGGCTCATTTGCTAAAAGTTGTTCTTTTAGAACAGGGGTGGGGAACTTTTTTGGTGCCAAGGGCCATTTGGATATTTGTAACATCGTTCGGGGGTCATGCAAAATTCTCAACTTTGACTGCTATATTTGGTCAAACATATAAGTGACTTAGGGGTAAGTTACAGAAATTGCGCTTCAATTAAAAAAAATCTAGAGCGCTGTATTTTTGCAGCACAAAATGGCGCCTGCACTATATATTACGGCACCATTTTGACCACATATAGCAGTCTAATTTTTAAGCTGAGAATGTTATATAATAGATCTTTATTTGGCATTAATGGCAGCCAAGCTCATCCCAGGGGGGTCCAGAGAGGGGTTCACCCAGCTTTCACTCTCCCTGCCACTGTCCCTACCTCTTTCTTCACAACTGTCCCTGCCTTTGTCCCTTTCTCAGCCTCAGATCTGCCCACCACCTCCATCAGCCTCCTATCAGACCCCCAGCCTACATCAGCCTCAGATCAGACCCTCATCAGACCCTCACCAGCCTTAGATCAGACCTCCCAACCTCAGATCAGACCACCATCAGACCCTCCCTAGCCTCAGATCAACCCTCATCAGACCCCCCAGCCTCAAACAGACCCTCATCAGACCCCTTGCCTCAGATCAGACCCCTTGCCTCAGATCAAAACCCCAGACTCATTTCCCCCAGCCTCAGATCAGACCCCAGCCTCAGATCAGACCTCTGTCAGACCCCCAGACTCAGATCAGACTCCCCCAGTCTTAGATAAGTCCCCATCAGACCCCTCAGCCTCAGATCAGACCCTCATCAGACCCTCCCCAACCTCAGATCAGCCCCAATCAGACCTCAGATCTGACATTTAAAATAAATAAAAAAATAAACTTACCTCTCCAGCTCCAGACAGCAGATTCACTTAACCTCCCTGGTCTTCTTCCCGCCGTGCTGTACTGTGACCTGACAGCGCACTGCGTCAGGTCATAGTGCGCACCTGTGTGGATTACGCCCTGACACTGTACGTATCAGGACACAGCGCGGGGCCAGAAGAAGACCAAGGAAGGTGAAGACGGCCAGTGCAGAGCTGTTCTTACCTTCCTGTGCCTACCGCATGCTAATGACCACTTCCATAATGGAAGCGGTCATTAGCATTTTTACAATATGTTCTGGCAAGGGGCCGAGGGCCACATGAAATGGTCCCACATACGGCCCACGGGCCGGAGGTTCCCCACCTCTGCTTTAGAGGGTATCCTGACCAAGTTTTCACCTCTAGTAGAAGAGGAGATAATCCCAACTAAGACTGGGCCTCCTCTTGCCCTGGGCCCTATAGCAGTCGCATGGTCTGCCGTTATGGTAGTTATGCTACTGGTCCTTTATCAAAGACCAGTACATCCTCCGCCCGTCTAGAGTAGATTTCAAGAGTTACTGGGGTCATTTACAAACATTTTTGTCAGTTTTTGGCATAAAAATGTTGAACAACCTCCTTTTTGCAATTTTTTGAATGCCGTTTAACAATAAATTGTGAGCTTTTGCTCTGCACTTGACAAACACGGAGTGTTGAGGATGTGGCAGGGGCATGCCAGGGACCGGGACTTTGGCCCTAAAAAACTTACTAACATTTAGGTTACCTGCACTCGTTGCAAAATACACACATTTTTTCTGTGCAGGTTCCCGTGTGGAAACCACTGGGTATTACACAGCCAGCAAACTGTATGAGATTACACTAATCTCATGTACAGTTTGCACATTTTTTTCTGAATGGAAATTGACCTGCCATATGGATTTCCCAGCATGTCAATTATGTTTGAAATTTTAGCTGCAGATTTCACCCTTTTCCAATGGAGTGTGAGATTTGTGGAATCTGCACCAAAAACTGCTGTTAAAAATTGACCTTAAGTTTCGGATATGCTGCAGAAATGCACATAAATCTGCACAGAAATTTGTGTGGATCATATGTGCGTTCACTTTGGGGGGGGGGGGGGGGGGGATGTTGGGGCACTATTAGTAATGAGCACTTTCTGTCCCAGGTGTCCTACTTTTTGTAAACCAAAATATGGCCACCCTACCAACAGTTACTCCTGAAAACAAGCGTAAATGCTGGTGAAAAACTAATCCAGCCAGGGGCACAAACTGCTGAAGGTGTGCATAATTTATGCTGAATTTAACCGTAAGCCACTAATCACCACTTTTACATTTGCCATTTCCCTGTGCTCATTCAAATTTACCTTTTATTTTAGCTTTTAAAATAAAATTGGGAGTGATATAAGAACCCAGAAGGTGCAAAGAAAAATTGGCTTAGTTGCCCATAGCAACCATTCAGTTCAAATCTTTCGTTTTCCAAAGTTGCTGTGAAAAATGAAAGGTGGAATCTGATCGGTTGCTATGGGTTGCTATACTAAGCCAGTTTTCCTTTACACCACTTTTGAGATATCTCCCCCAGTGTATTACTTTTTGTACGATGCATTGGTGTGCACTCCCACTTTTCACCTCATCTCTTTCAGCTGCGTTCATGCTCTGCTAGTTGCTGTTATTTAGTATATCGTCCCTATGATAGTACGCTATTGAAACTTTCATTCTTTGCCCCCGACATGTTTCGCCACATCCTTGGCGTCTTTGGGGGTATGGTCCATTCACTGTGTTTCACAGATCGTTGCCAGAAAATTCTCTTGAAATGTATTTTCAATGTAGCATTGCCCATGGTATACAGACCCAATGGGGGAGATTTATCAAACCAACAGCTGGCTTAGTTGCCCATAGCAACCAATCAAAAATCCACCTTTCATGTTCCAAAGGATCTCTGAAAAATGAAAAGTGAAATCTGATTGGTTGCTATGGTCAACTAAGCCAGTTTTCCTTTACACGTGGACCAAACATGGATTCTTTACAGACATCTGGATGAACTACTGACCATCTTGTCACAGATGTCATCACAGGCGTGTGGAAAAGGACTTATTCTCAAACATGCTCATTTTCATATGTACGTTGGCCAAAAGTTTTGAGAATGATACTAATATTAATTTTTACAAAATCTACTGCTTCAGTTTTTATAACGGCAATTTGCATATACTCCAGAATGTTATAAAGAGTGATCAGCTTAACAGTAATTACTTGCAAAGTCAATATTTGCCTAGAAAATGAACTTTATCCCCCAAAACACATTTCAACATCATTGCAGCCCTGCCTTAAAAGGACCAGCTAACATCGTTTCAGTGATTGCTCCATTAACACAGGTGTGGGTGTTGATGAGGACAGGGCTGGAGATCAATCTGTCATGATTAAGTAAGAATGACACCACTGGACACTTTAAAAGGAGGCTGGTGCTTGGCATCATTGTTTCTCTTCTGTTAACCATGGTTATCTCTAAAGAACCACATGCAGTCATCATTGCACTGCACAAAAATGGCCTAACAGGGAAGAGTATCGCAGCTAGAAAGATTGCACCTCAGTCAACAATCTATCGCATCATCAAGAACTTCAAGGAGAGAGGTTCCATTGTTGCCAAAAAGGCTCCAGGGCGCCCAAGAAAGACCAGCAAGCGCCAGGACCATCTCTTAAAAGTGTTTCAGCTGCGGGATCGGGCTACCAGCAGTGCAGAGCTTGCTCAGGAATGGCAGCAGGCAGGTGTGAGTGCATCTGCACGCATTGTGAGGCGGAGACTCTTGGAGCAAGGCCTGGTCTCAAGGAGGGCAGCAAAGAAGCCACTTCTCTCCAGAAAAAACATCAGGGACAGACTGATATTCTGCAAAAGGTACAGGGAGTGGACTGCTGAGGACTGGGGTAAAGTCATTTTCTCTGATGAATCCCCTTTTCGATTGTTTGGGACATCTGGAAAACAGCTTATTAGGAGAAGACGAGGGGAGCGCTACCACCAGTCTTGTCTCATGCCAACTGTAAAGCATCCTGAAACCATTCATGTGTGGGGTTGCTTCTCAGCCAAGGAAATCGGCTCTCTCACAGTCTTGCCTAAAAACACAGCCATGAATAAAGAATGGTACCAGAATGTCCTCCGAGAGCAACTTCTCCCAAACGTCCAAGAGCAGTTTGGCGATCAACAATGCCTTTTCAGGCACGATGGAGCACCTTGCCATAAAGCAAAGGTGATAACTAAATGGCTCAGGGAACAAAACATAGAGATTTTGGGTCCATGGCCTGGAAACTCCCCAGATCTTAATCCCATTGAGAACTTGTGGTCAATCATCAAGAGACGGGTGGACAAACAAAAACCTACAAATTCTGACAAAATGCAAGCATTGATTGTGCAAGAATGGACTGCTATCAGTCAGGATTTGGTCCAGAAGTTGATTGAGAGCATGCCAGGGAGAATTGCAGAGGTCCTGAAGAAGAAGGGTCAACACTGCAAATATTGACTTGCTGCATTAACTCATTCTAACTGTCAATATAAGCTTTTGTTACTCATAATATGATTGCAATTATATTTCTGTATGTGATAAAAACATCTGACAAACACACATAAAAACCAGAGGGCAGCAGATCATGTGAAAATATAATATTTGTGTCATTCTCAAAACTTTTGGCCATGACTGTAGAGACCTTATTACAATTATTATAAGTACAAGTAAGGGCCCCCAAACACATTAGAGTATCTAATGTGTATGGGCATCTCCCAACTCTGCCCTGACAGATAATTTCGGGATAGAGACACAACAATCGGCCATGTTGAATTTTAATGTTCCTTCTGACAGTAGCTTTCTCCTCTCTCCATTGAAAACGCATGCATGTTCACACTTGGCAACGTTTCAGTTGGTAAAATCGGGTCATCTAAGCCCCACCCCTGGAAGCGCCCTGACTCCATCCAGGAACACACACTTATGGGCAGGGTTTGAGTTGGCCATGCCCATTTTCGGCCCGGGATCAGCGCAAATTTACCAGGACAGTCCCGTCAAATTTGCGACAGTTGGCAACTATGCATGCTTGGAGTTGGGACAAATAGCTGTCTACAAAACAAGCATTCAGCTCCTGAAGGTGTATGGGTACCTTAAAGGGGTTGTCCAAGTTAACTAGGGAATCTATTCTTTGGCAAATCACCACCTCCCACTAATGTGACTGATATCCATAATAAGAAACAATGAGGGGCTAATAGTAAAAAATGGCTAACATTACTCAGGCCACTCATTATTTACTAGAAATCCAATCATTTATGCTCATAACATTAAATGTAGCTTTTCTCTTCATATCAACAGTAGTTAAGCTCCAATGAATACACTAAAGCCAGCACAGAAGGTCTGAGTCTGCAATGTAATTGAACAGGATCAGGACCGTCCATGAAGGATAAGCTAGGCTTCCTCTCTGTACATTCTTTCATTTCCTTTGCCTCTGGGCTGGGCAGAATCAATCCTTCTTGCGATATTCCAAACACGACTCTGCTACCACTATGTGCAGTCGAATTAAAGTTACATAACTCTCTGTGGAGCAGAAGGCCAGTGACGTGGTTATTTGTGAACCATGTCCATGAAGCAATGGAAAAATTGAATGTGAATCACAATGATTTTATGCTTTCTGTAATCAAAATATACAAGTTCGAGGTTACAGAAAAATAATTGCGATTTTATTTTAGCAAGGTTAAAATTCTGCATAAAATATTACATACATGTCAACATATTCATGAATGTAACTACCAGAGTAGTAGGCAGAGCATCTGCTATGGTGCTCAGTATCTAGCTTGGCCCACCTCTAGACATATGCAGTCAGTGATGTACTGTATATAGATAAGGGAAGAGCGCATTACTTTTTGCATTATTACTCTGCTGTGACATCACTGATTTATTTCTGTATATTACTCTGTGTATTGTCATATTTTTGTGATATCACTGTGAGTCTTATTGCTGTACTATGGCATTATTGTACACATTATGCCTGTGCTGTAACCTTACTATGCACATTATCCCACTATTGTGACATTGCTGTGTGCATTATTCCCTTGCATTAGGCAGACCAACATAAGCATAAATTGGTCTGAACTTGCCACTGGAGGTGGTCATGATGGAGTGGGGCCCTAAAAGTTTTGCTATGAGGCCCCATGAGTTGTTGTTACACCCCTGAACTTATTATATTTCAGAACCTAATAAATCCATATGAATGCTCATAAAATGCTATGGAATGCAAGTGATAGAGGATGCAGACTATTTATAGACTATGTTACAAAGCTAGTAGCAGCATAACTTTAAGGTGTGCAGGCAGGGGCGTAGCTATAGAAGTGGCTGTTTTGGGGCCCAGACCCACAAGGGACCCCCTCAGGAGGAAGATTTTATTGTCAGGGCAGGGGTGCACCTACCCTTTCTGCTGCCTTATGCGAAAACCGAAATGGCGTTTCCCCTCCCCCATGCCAATTTCTTAACCTAACCCTTCCCTTCAGCCTATGGTCCTTCAACCGCCCCCCTCTTGCCCCTACCTGGTGCTGACCTGCCCTCATTGGTGGTGCACCCCTGTGTCAGGGCCCCCTCAACAGTATTATACAATAACATTATATACAGTGACACTTTAGGAAACGGACAGAGTGGCTGCTGGGCTCTTCTGAGAGCTCAGTCTTGGCTAGCCACAGGAGTGGCGGTTGCACTTGAGTTGGGTGCTCAAAAATTTGCTGTGGGGCCCAGTCAGTTGTAGTTACGCCACTGGGTGCAGGGTTGCAGTCACTCAGGCTCCGATTCCTGAGTGAGTCTTAAGGGCCCTCTGCGGCATAAGAACACAGCAGAGGGATAAATGTCGTCTGATAGTGGAGCACCTGTTATAGATTTTGAACAGGGCACTCCATTTCCATACTTGATGGAAAAAGCCTCACAGAAAACAGGTGTTATGGCAGTGAAAATGGTTGAAGAATGTTGGAACCATAAGAACATAAGTTTAAGACCAGGGATTGTGTCAGGTCAAATCACCAAAGACGATTGTGGGTTGGCATGGCTGATACACAAACCTGGCATAAAGTATTCAATTCTTCTGCAGCATCAACACGGGGCAAATGAAGAATTACACTGTAGGTTATCAACATAATGCATGGACAGGCCAAGTCCACCAGAGAGAGATACTGTGTGTTGTTGCTTTAGATAATAGATTACATGTTTGAACGGGAAAATCTCTCTATAAAATGGGTTTTCCAAATCAGACACTCCCTTTAATTATATAATTAGATGCATAAAGGCGTTGTCTAGAAATAGAAAACACATGGCTGGTTTCTTCCAGAAACAGCACCACACCTATGGTTATATTTAGCTCAGCTCTATTGAAGTGAATGGGGACGAGCTGCAGTACCATACTGTGGACAGGTGTGGTGCTGTTTTTGGAAGAAAGCAGCCATATTTTTTGATCCTGGACAACCCCTTTAAATTAGAGCGCAACTGTTTCTTTCTTTTAGATATGATGGATTTCAGATCCACGGACAGTTCAGCAACAACAAAAGTGTATAAGATGGGGTCCCCATCATGGATGTGCAAGACCTAATGGGCCTGCTAGAGTCTATAGAGGAACATTTCCTCCCCCCAGAACACAAGCTAGCAATGTATACTGACTGATAATACCACAATACTGATTAAAAATAAAATAAAAATTACCACCTTAAAGTGACCGCATAGTGGTACAAAGGTACAAAGGCACCCTGTTATAATAAGGCACTACAGTTATAATAAGTGATTTACAGGGGAGGTCTCTGAGTAGAGCTGTTCACTTTCTCTTTTTCTCTGCTTCCAGCCCAGATATCCATAACATAACATCTTCCAGCCATGAATTGTGACTGCACAGTGTAACATGCAGACATCTTTTGCTCATTATTTTTCAGCACTCTCCCCACTTCTACATGCAACATCCATTGTGCCCCAGGCAGTAATAATACTCCTTATTGTGCCACATGCAGTAATAATGCACCCTTCAAACTCAGTATGTGGTAGTGTCTGTCTTTGTATCTGTAACCCCACAGTATTAATGACCCCATTGTGTTCCTATATAACAATAAGGCTCCTTTGTGTGTCCATACAAAAGTGATGCCCCTCTTGTACCTCCATACAATAAAATGTCCCCCTAGGTGCCTCATACAATAATGAGGTCCCTCTATGTGCCTCCATACAATCAAAATGTCAATAACAATGTCCCCCATACAGTAATGATTTCCCCTTATGTGTATACCTTACATTAGTACTGTCCCCCTTTGCTCCCTATACAATAAAAATGTCCCCATATAATAATGATGTCCCCAATGTAATTACAATGCTCCCTTTGCTCCTCATACAATAATATATAATAAAGATGTTCCCCAATGTCTGCCATATAGTCGTGCCATTAGGGTGCACCTAGCAGCAGGCTGAGAAATGTCAGCAAGGTAGCAGGCTTGTTTTCTCTACAGGCATCAGCTGCTATCAGGATGCAGGGGCTAGGTGGCTCCTTGCTCTGGCTTCAACTCTTCATCAGGGCTTAGCTGGGTCCTTGTACTATTTAGGCCCTGAAGTGGAGCGCCACTAAAGCTACTGGCACTCACCTCTACTGCTAGCTAGCTACACGCAGGAATCTGTAGTGTTTTCCAGTTCACAATAGTGCCATCTATAACTCTCTCGCGCTCTATGGCAGCACTCCTGCATCTCTCCATGGTCTGCCTGTGCTGCTATTTATCCCCTTGTGGAGAGCATAAGTAAACAGTGAAAAGTCCATCAGCAAGGGCCTCCTGACACCCTGCCCAAGGTATATGACTCTTCAGAGGTGTCGTAACAATTTCACAGACAGCCTCTACTGTACATGGTCACAATATACACACTGCATTTTACCCACCTTAGTCCACATGATATCTGGCTACCTTGATGGCATCTCTTAGTGGTGTGGGCACATATTATGGCATCCTAACATGGCACATTATACTTGGATGCCCATTATATGGCAGACTTAAAAGGGTTGTCTCACTTCCGTAAGTGGCATTTATCATGTAGAGAAAGTTAATACAAGGCACTTACTAATATATTGGTATTATCCATATTGCTTCCTTTGCTGGCTGGATTAATTTTTCTATCACATTATACACTGCTTGTTTCCATGGTTACAGACCACCCTGCAGTCTATCAGTGCTGGTCGTGCTTGCACAGTATAGGAAAAAGCACTAGCCTATGTGCCCTCCCATGGTTCTGGCCACCAGAGAGGCTAAAGCTTTTTCATATAGTGTGCAAGCATGACTACCACTGATGGATTGCAGGGTGGTCTGTAACCATGGAAACGAGCGGTGCATAATGTGATGGAAAAATTAATCCAGCCAGCAAAGGAGGCAATATGGATAACAACAATACATTAATAAGAACCTTGTATTAACTTTCTCTACATGATAAATTCCACTTACTGAAGTGAGACAACCCCTTTAAGTGCAGGGTGATATAATAGCATCCATAAACATACATAGATGCAATAATGGTGTGTCTTCAGCAACAGTCACAAACAGTCCAAAATTTCAATTTGGGTGGGATTATGACTGTAACGGTGAATGATAACCCATAGCAACATAACTCTGAAAAAGATACATTTTCTTTGAGTGGTAAGGCTGTTTTCAATGCTTATATAAGTCATCTTCATGATTCATTGGGTTTTCTGTATGCACTTTTGATACCTATTTATACCTAATACTACGTTTCTATATGTATAACATCTATATTATATAAACTTATTTCCATTTTCTCCTTGTTACTCTACTTCTTCTAAGAAAACCTCTCCAAATGCTGACTCATCCAAGTACCTTTAAGGCCAAATGTTATAAAACAGTCTGCTAGTCTTCAGCATTCCTTGCAATAAACATAAAGTTATATACTTAGCTGTATAAAAACAGGCTGCGTCTCCCAGATATGTTATATAATTTGGCGAGGTTAGACGTTTGCGCAATATACAGTATACTGATCTGAGATATGAAATGAGACAGGCTCTACAGCCACTTGCACTTAAGCTAAGCAAAGTTTTCTTGTGTTTACAGAGTTTTGTCTATATAAAGTAACTTTTATTTCTTGGCCAGAGCTGAGCCCATAATTATGTTTGCGGTAATAGTCTCGATTGAGACAGCAGACACTGCCTGCACAGACTTCTGCTTCTTTCTGTTAACAAAGAGCCCAAATTTGTCAAAATAAGTCTCTTTGGGTTTTTTCTACTGCTTTAAGATTTTGGAAGCCTGTTCTTGAGATTGCATTATTGATGACTGACCTCTCTGCAATCCTCTATGTTATATTTATGATGGAACATAACCTACATATAGAACAGACACACACTGCAGAGGTCTATGATCATAGCTATAATTCTTATTGCATCTTCAAACTGATCGTGTCTATGGAACAGTGGTTTAAATAAAAAGGGGACCCCATAGTAGAGATTAAAATACCCCCTGCCTCCTGTAATGGTGCCAGTTTGATCACCCTTCACATAAGGGCATGTCCTGTGACCCACTGATTCACTGCTGAAAAGTTAAAGGGGTTGTGTCACTTTAGCAAATAGCATCTATCATGTAGAGAAAGTTTATACAAGGCACTTCCTAATGTATTGTTATTATCCATATTGCTTCCTTTGCTGGCTGGATTCATTTTTCCATCACATTATACACTTCTCGTTTCCATGTTTACGACCACCCTGTAATCCATCAGCAGTGGTCGTGCTTGCACACTACAGGAAAAAACACCAGCCTATGTGTGCTCCCATGGTTCTGACCACCAGAGAGGCTGAAGCTTTTTCATATAGTGTGCAAGCACGACCACTACTGATGAATTGCAGGGTGGTTGTAACCATGGAAACGAGCAGGGTATAATGTGAGGGAAAAATTAATCCAGCCAGTGAAGGAAGCAATATGGATAATCACAATACATTAGTAAGCGCCTTGTATTATCTTCTTCTACATAATAAATGCTATTTCCTGAAGTGAGACAACCCCTTTTAAGGCTATAATATGTTATAGTTTATTTCTATAGTTGTTACGGTGTTTACTAGGACGCTAACTAAATACTTTCAGTGGTAGAAATGGCTAATGTGACTTTATTATATGTATTGCAGTAGGCTGTGTATTGGAGAAAATAGTTAAAGGACATCTGTCAGCAGATTTGTACTTATGAAACTGTCTGACCTATTACATGTGCACTTGGCAGCTGAAGACATCTGTGTTGGTCCCATGTTCATATGTGCCTGCATTACTGAGAAAAATTATGTTTTAATATATGCAAATGATCCTCTAGGAGCAACCGGAGTGTTGCCGTTACATCTAGAGGCCTTGCAAATGTCACGCCCTCTGCACTTTGATTGACAAGGACCATGCAGAGAAAACGTGAATCCGCATGGTCCTGTCAATTAAAGTGCAGAGGGCAGCAGTTGCAGAGAGAGCAGAGCCTCTAGGTGTAATGACAACGCCCCCGTTGCTCCTAGGCTCCCCGTAGGCTCATTTGCATATATTAAAGCATCATTTTTCTAAGCAGTACAAGCACATATGAGCATGGGACCAACACAAATGCCTTCAGCTGCCAAGCGCACATGCAAAAGGTCGGCCAGTTTCATAGGACGGATCTACTGACAGATGCCCTTTAACTAGCAGTCCTTAGTCACAGTTGTCTGGTGGTGGGGTGGTCCCACTTTCCCCTAGTCAGTGAGGAGCTCCTGGCAAGTTAGGCCAGACAAGACGCATGTGTTGCTACTGTTGTGTAAGGCTAGTTTCACACTAGCACTAAAATCTTCAGCCAGACATTACCTTTCCCCCTGCCACAGCCCATTGACTTTAATGGGACCCAGTGGGGATCCAGCCTGTTTCTGGCGTTAGTGCTGGGATTCGGCAGGACAAAAACCACTGATAAGCCAGATATTATAAACTCCCGCAGGCTGTTCTTCTGCCGGAACATTTTAGCACAAATGGGAAAGAAACCTAAGACAGAGAAGCTAAAGCAAGAATCCTTCTCCAGGGAAATACCATCCCTGTGAAAGATGCCAGAAAAGCAACTTTGCTAAAAAACAACCTTTGAGGAAACAAGCATTTAATTATTACAGAAGTTTGAGGATCATTAAAGGAACAGTGCTTGGACAAAGACAGTAAAGGCCACACATGGATATGGCTGTAGACTTTACTGCATGTGGTTAGGTTTTATTGCTTCAGTCGCCCTCCACATTCCTGAGACGGGCTGGCCATCCATTTTAGGACAGCACCCCACAGTTGGGCATTAAAGAGAATTATTGAGAGTTTGTACGCCTTTGGTCATTTAGGAAGGTTGTATGGTATATCTAGAGAGAGACTTAGATGGGACCTTCATACAGCCTATTCCCTATACACAGCCTTTGGGAAAATTCTGCCTTGTGATATACCTCAGAACTGTGCCTTCTACCTATATTTACACTGTGCCACCCATCATCCTTAGTAAAGAGAGTGTTATATAAACTATTACTATCCCGGCCTGGTCATTGCCTTGTTTATCCCGCTGGCTTTGTCCTGCTGCCTTGAGGTCCGCTACGTATTCACTATGAAGGACACCCCAGCCACCACCACTCAGGGCACCCCAAGATCCAGAGTGGGCCCAGTGGGGAAGAAAAGGAGAGCCCCTCCATTCATTGTTGCGCCGGCCTAAGGAATGCAGTAGAGGAGTCATAACCATGAGCACTACCAGCACCACCATCCTCACTATCACCACTACTTTCTTCTCTTTCCTGCCCTCTCTAGCAGGTTGCAACACATGGTGTTTCCATTTCTATAACCAATTCTGCATCCTCTTATATGCTTCAATATAGTTCCGTGGTACAGTGGAGTCCTGCAAAGATATTTACCAACCAGGAGCAAGATGGGACCAATCAAGGGCCACATAGCAGCTATATGGTCTTCTTCTGACAGAGTATCTATCACCTCTCTTGGACCTTTCTTAGTAATTACTTGCATTCTCAATGCAATAACAATTCTGTACATCTATTGTTATGACTCTGTGTTGTTCCATTCCTCTATTATTCCTTCTCTATGTTTATGAATGAATTGCCAGCGTTCTGCAATAAAGGTTCACTCAGGTGTTACCACTTTGTGGAGTATCCATGCAGAGTCTGACACTGGCAGCACTGATTGGACCTCACCCCAACTGGTAACGTTCAGGTCAACCTTTATTGCAGACTGCTGGTAATCCCTTCACAAACAATGAAATTATCTTTCATGATCAATTGTTCTTTCCACTAGGTAATTACTCCATGTAACAATGTGGTTCATCCATATTTTATGTGGCCTTTGTGTGTTTGGCTGAATGGAAGCTGGCTTCAGGAATGATACTTTGCATGTACAGCTTATTGGGATAAAAAAACAGACTGAAAAATCGATGTGTATTCAAATATATCTTATGCAGATTAATTTAAAGAGGACCTGACAAGTTCTCCAACAATGATGTCCACTATTACCTGGCTGTAGCCGCCATTTCATATACAGTTGTGCTCAAAAGTTTACATACCCCAGCAGAATTTTGGCTTTCTTGGCCTTTTTCCAGAGAATGTGAATCATAACACAAAACTTTTTTCCCGCTTATGGTTGGTGGTTGGGTGAAGCCAAATAAATGGCTTCACCCAATTACTAACCATGAGTGGAAAAAAAGTTTTTGTGTTATCATTCATATTTTCTGAAAAAAAGACCAAGACAGCCAAAATTATGCAGGATTATGTAGACTTTTGAGCACAACTGTATTTTGTCTCAGTTTTTTTCCTTGTCCACCCACGTTTCGAAGAAAATCGGTGCTGTTAGTGTTGGCTCCTGATGTGCTATTCAGGACATGCACAGTCAAGGGGTGATTCTCAATGGGGAGTGAACCAGATCTCTGATGCAATAAAGGCCTCTTTCACATTAATGCAGACAGCATCAGAGCTGTGGTTAACGCCCCATTGAGAATCATATCTCCTTGATAGTGCATGGCCTGAATAGCATATTAGGAGGTGAAACTACCAATACTGATTATTCAGGAATGGGGTTTGCCTGAAAAATAAAAGAAGACAAAATCTATGGAGTGGCAGCTACAGCCAGGTAATGGTGGCCACCATTGTTGGAAGATGTGACAGGTGGTCTTTAAGTACTATACATCTTGTTTTCTTGGGTGTTAGAAGCATGCTCCCAAGATGGTATTTAACACTGATTGCATTTATAGGATAGCCAATAGGATAGGATAGGTAATAGGCGGAGGGTATTTAAGTTTTTGTTTCACTGTGCGTTTACTCTTCACATTGTTTGTCACTAGGACTTTTCAGCTTTTTGGTACACTTACCGGCTGAGGTTTACAAGGGTTGGTGGTCATCAGGTTCCTCATCCCCAGCAAATCCCTTGGCTTCTTCCAAGGGGAAGCCTGACTGAGGCTCTTGGCCAACACCTGGGGTGGCAGCTCAGGTCCAAACCAGAGCATGTCCGGCTCTTTCTAGGCTTCGGCAGAGGATGGTCACGAGTCCCAAGAAATCACTGCTTTTAACTCGATTAGGTAAGTAGGTGTAAAGTAATGAGATCACTGAGATAATAGGAAACCTACTAAAACTTAACTTTTAATATACATATGGTTAAAAAACCTTGGTAATAGCCCAAAACATAATATATACAAACCAAAGCATAAATAGATATATTGGGTATCGCTAGAGAAAATAATTAACTCTTATCCCCACAATTGGTGTAATTGTTACACCAGGGAAGTCACCATTCAGTTGTAGCGGATCAGGCTTGTACTCAAACCAGACTCGTCCATCCAGTGATGCGGACTCTCATTCATTTAAATAACAACCTCAGGGTTGAGTCCATCCTTTTCTTAAGGTGTTCCTCCTTTTCTTGGGGAATTGGACCACAGCAATTCACAACCCTGGGTTAAAGTCCGGAAGAAAGTACTAAAGAGAAAAGGGGACCAATATCTTGGGTGGAATACTTTCCCTCAATGCTTACCCTGACTAAAAGCAGAGTAAACGCCCCGAAAGGGGCGGCCCCACTTCTCGGTGGCTGTCCCTCAGATGGCTTACCCTGCCTAGCGATATCCCGGCATATACAGAAAATGATCCCAACGCGTTTCCCCTATATATGATGCATAGGTTTATCAGGGGATCCCATATAGGAAAAAGCACAATGGCTCATAAAATTGATGTGCCAGAAAGATAGTAGTCGTGGCCAAATGGGCCCCCCAAATACCCCCATTTAAATATACCCGGTTATGCGCTCATAGGTCTGCGTCATGTCATGCGATGCTGTCCGGACCAGGCGCGTGCGTTCCAGGGTATTGCGCATGCACAAGATGGCGCCGCGCCATAAGGTACACTGCGCATGTGCAAAATGCGCTGAACAGTTACATAGGGGTAATGTTGGCACATATAAAGGGCTAAATAACATAGGGAACCAGGACAAAATAGAATTAAAATTAAAATTATAAGATGAAAGTCCTTCCCTATGTGTATAAATATCTTATATGAGGGTTTTGGACTTTTCGTCTGATATACCCAAAACCTGACATGATAAACCAATAAAGATCATATGGCTAACATCACAATCGTTTATTCATAGACTCCTTATAGTATTAATATTTCCAGCTAATGATCATAATAGTTGGAAATAACCTATAAGAAACAGGAAAATGACAGGGATTCATTAAGGCCCTCTGGGCTAGTGGTCTTTAGCCTAAAGATCCATTCTGCCTCTTTTTGCAAGATCTTCTTATCCCAGTCACCTCCTCTAGGTGAAGGGCGAACCACCTCAATGACATTGAACTTAATTGCACAAGGGTGCCCCTTGTGGATCTCGTGTACATGCCTCGCAACCGGGGTATCTCGTCTATTTCTAATGTCACTGAGGTGGTCGCCTATCCGTCTCCTCAATTCCCTCTTCGTCTTGCCTATATATTGTAATGGACAGGAGCAGGTACAGAGATAAACAACTTCTGATGTTCTGCAATTAGCAAAGTCCCTAGTATAATAGATTTTATCCATACAGTTACTCACAAATGTCTTGGTCTGATTTATAAAGGGGCATGCTACGCACGAGCCACATCTATAACTGCCCAATGGTTTTCTCTCTAGCCAAGTTCCTTCTCTAGGTGGCGCACAATAATGACTATGCACTAGCCTGTCCTTTAATGATCTACCCCTTCTGTATGTGATAGCTGGTTTTTCGGGAATGACGTCTTTAATATCTAGGTCAAGGCAAAGGAGGTCCCAGTACTTCATAAATATCTTGCGCACTGCCTCATGTTGATCGTCATAAGTACCAATGATAATAATAATCCAATCCTCTTCTTTTTTGCCATGGGTATTACTGGTCAACAGTTCCATCCTAGGTCTATTAAAAGCTGTTTTATAGGCATGATTAAGGATCTTATTTGGATATCCCCTTTCCAAAAAACGATTTTGCAGATCGCTAGCCTGATAAACAAAGTCATTTTGTCCAGAACAGTTTCTACGGATGTGAAAATATTGGCCCTTAGGTATACCCTGTTTGAGCCTCAAGGGATGATGGCTCTCCCATCTGAGCAAACTGTTCATGGAGGTAGGTTTCCTAAACGTCAGTGGCGTAGCTACCGGGGGGGCAGGGGGGGCGACGGCTCCGGGCCCAGTGACTCAGGGGGGCCCAGAATCAGGCGAATACAAGTGAGCGCTTCCATTATGGAAGCGCTCACTTGTATTTAGGGACCCCCATCAGACCTCAGATCAGCCCACCCAGCCAGGGTGATCTGAGGTCTGATGGGGGCACAATACGCTGATCTGAGGTCTGATAGGGGCACAGTAGGCTGATATGAGGTCTGATGGGGGCACAGTCTGCTGATCTGAGGTCTGATGGGGGCACAATACGCTGATCTGAGGTCTGATGGGGGCACAATACACTGATCTGAGGTCTGATGGGGCACAGTAGGCTGATGTGAGGTCTGATGGGGGCATATTCTGCTGATCTGAGGTCTGATGGGGCACAATACGCTGATCTGAGGTCTGATGGGGGCACAATACGCTGATCTGAGGTCTGATGGGGGCACAATACGCTGAACTGAGGTCTGATGGGGGCACAATACGCTGATCTGAGGTCTGATGGGGGCACAATATGCTGATATGAGGTCTGATGGGGGCACAGTCTGCTGATATAAGGTCTGATGGGGGCACAGTCTGCTGATCTGAGGTCTGATGGGGGCACAATACGCTGATCTGAGGTCTGATGGGAGCACATTAAGCTGATCTGAGGTCTGATGGGGGCACAATACGCTGATGTGAGGTCTGATGGGGGCACAGTAGGCTGATGTGAGGTCTGATGGGGGCACAGTAGGCTGATGTGAGGTCTGATGGGGGCACAATACGCTGATCTGAGATCTGATGGGGGCACAATACGCTGATCTGAGGTCTGATGGGGGCACAATACGCTGGTCTGAGGTCTGATGGGGCACAATAAGCTGGTCTGAGGTCTGATGGAGGCACAATACGCTGATCTGAGGTCTGATGGGGGCACAATACGCTGATCTGAGGTCTGGTGGGGGGCACAATACGCTGATCTGAGGTCTGATGGGGGCACAGTAGGCTGATGTGAGGTCTGATGGGGGCACAATACGCTGATCTGAGGTCTGATGGGAGCACATTAAGCTGATCTGAGGTCTGATGGGGGCACAGTAGGCTGATGTGAGGTCTGATGGGGGCACAATACGCTGATCTGAGGTCTGATGGGAGCACATTAAGCTGATCTGAGGTCTGATGGGGGCACAGTAGGCTGATGTGAGGTCTGATGGGGGCACAATACGCTGATCTGAGATCTGATGGGGGCACAATACGCTGATCTGAGGTCTGATGGGGGCACAATACGCTGGTCTGAGGTCTGATGGGGCACAATAAGCTGGTCTGAGGTCTGATGGAGGTACAATACGCTGATCTGAGGTCTGATGGGGGCACAATACGCTGATCTGAGGTCTGGTGGGGGGCACAATACGCTGATCTGAGGTCTGATGGGGGCACAGTAGGCTGATGTGAGGTCTGATGGGGGCACATTCTGCTGATCTGAGGTCTGATGGGTGCACAATATGCTGATCTGAGGTCTGATGGGGCACAATACGCTGATCTGAGGTCTGATGGGGGCACAGTAGGCTGATGTGAGGTCTGATGGGGGCACAGTAGGCTGATCCGAGGTCTGATGGGGGCACAATACGCTGATCTGAGATCTGATGGGGGCACAATACGCTGATCTGAGGTCTGATGGGGGCACAATACGCTGATCTGAGGTCTGATGGGGGCACATTCTGATGATCTGAGGTCTGATGGGGGCACATTCTGATGATCTGAGGTCTGATGGGGGCACAATACACTGATCTGAGGTCTGATGGGGGCACAATACGCTGATCTGAGATCTGATGGGGGCACAATACGCTGATGTGAGGTCTGATGGGGGCACATTCTGATGATCTGAGGTCTGATGGGGGCAGGGGACTGTTAGTTTAGTGATGTAAAAACTGGGGACAGGTTTCCTTTAACATAGGAGTCCCGTTGTTTTTTAATCCTATTACTCCTATATTTTACTGCATTATATGGTAGTGTATTTACAGTAGGGTAGGTAGAAAGTCTATTGTACTGTACTTAACAGCATAGATGATCTAGCAGTTTATATAGTCATCTTTCTAATACAATATTATAACCACAACTAGTAGTATGTGCCTGTGAAGTTGGAAACGTGCGTTTGGGAAGCCAAGTGGGGGGCCCACTCAAGTATGTTTCGCCCCCCCTGTGCTGAACCTCTAGCTACGCCTCTGCTAAACGTTTTTGTATGTAGGACACCATCTAGGATAGAGATCTGCAAATCGAGGAAAGCAATACTTTTAGGCCCCACTTCAAAGGCAAAGTGCATACCTATGGGATTAAAGTTAAGCTCGTTCACGAACTGTACAAAAAGGTCACTGGGGGCATTCCACAGAACGAGAATGTCATCTATGAAACGACCCCAGAAGACGATTCTCTGTGTCCATTGGTTCTCCTCTCCATAGTGTCCTCCCACCAGCCCAGGAAGAGGTTAGCACTAGGGCACTAGGGCTCCCCATCGCCGTCCCCCTGAACTGGTGGAAGAACTTGGAGTCAAAGAGGAAAAAATTATGGGTAAGGACTAAGTTAATCAAGAAGAGTACCAACTCGCTATGTAACTTAAACTGAGTACCCCTAGTTTTAAGAAAATGCATGATGGCCTGCATCCCCTTATCATGTGGGATGCTACTGTAGAGTGCCTTCGACGTCGATTGAGGCCAACACTACAGTTTCCTCCACCACTAAGCCATCAAGTTTGGTAAGCAAATCAGAGGTATCCCTGATGTAGGAGGGGAGAGCTGTTACATAATCTCTAAGGACCCTATCAACATAGATCCCTACATTCTGGCTTAAGGAGTCCGTCCCTGCCACAATGGGGCATCCCTTTAAGGGGTCAAGCCCCTTGTGAACCTTTGGCAGGGCATAGACAGTGGGAGTCTGGGGATGTTTAATCATTAGGAACCTCATCTTATCACACAATATCAATCCATCATCTAAAGCTTTAATTAGAATCCCTTCAAGTTCCTGTTGGAATTCCACAGTGGGATCTTTTGGGAGTACTCTGTAGCAATCCGTGTCATTTAGAATCCTCCTACACATTTGTTTATAATTCTCATGGTCTAGGATAACCAAATTTTTAAAAGAAAGGAAGGCTTACTCATATTTGACAGACCCACCTAAAAGTAGTGCCATTATGTCAGACATGTCATCTTCAGAGGTAGAGACATCAGATACTGAAAGGTCCTTTGGACCCCAAAATATTAATAGGCCCAGATCAAGAGGTAGTAACAGAGGTAGGAGAAATCGTAGATACCTGGGGATGGGAGTTAGGAGATGGGGAAGCCAAGATCAGAGTGCAAACACAATAAATGGAAACACCTTGGAACCTTTCAAACAGTCTGGGTCCTCATCTGTTTTTTTGGAAATAGGTGGGGGGCGGGGGGGGGGGGGCCTGTACCATTTGAGGGACCGTCAAGATCCTCGTCAAATCATTCGGTACAGATTATCAATTTATCGCAACGGATGTTATCTGAAGTAGAGACAAGGGTTCTGTCTAAGGGATTAACATTTGTGCCAACGTCTAAGTTTAATGCCTTTAATTGGGTGAAAGATCTGAATCTATTCTGTCGTTAACTTAGATGGCACAAGTTCTTTAGACAGAATGACATAGAAGAGAGTCTAAAATTAGGTATCCCAGTGGAGGAGCTACCCATAGCGAGAATTATGTCTGATATTCTCACAGAAGGGGAGAGAGAAACGGGTAAAGGACCCTTTACTACTTTGAAACCAAAAAGTAAAAAACCATCACCACCGATTGAGAGTAGTAATATTGACTTTTTTATGGGGGCGGTTACCCACGAATTTGAGAGACTACTATATAAGAGATCTTTAGTTTCCCCGAATATGAGTAAGGAGGAGACTGCCGCCATGATTAAACTGGAATCTGACCATAATATTATAATTAAACAGTCTGATAAGGGTGGAAATTTGGTCATCCTAGACCATGAGAATTATAAACAAATGTGTAGGAGGATTCTAAATGACACGGATTGCTACAGGGTACTCCCAAAAGATCCCACTGTAGAATTCCAACAGGAACTTGAAGGGATTCTAATTAAAGGGGTATTCCGGTTACCATAAATATAACTTATGTTTTAGACTAATTCATCATCAATAATTACCTAATATAATGTCAGTTTCACATATTTACCGTTTAGTAGTTATAAAGTAGTTTCTTTCTTACTACCCACTGTGTTTCCTCATGCGTTACCATGGCACCGACCTGTAGTTCTGAGCCTTTGTCAGGTCAGGCATGCTCAGTGTGCCGCTATCAGTTCTCTAGCTAAATGTCAGTGTGCTGCTGATTACAGCAACACTCATGAACAAGCACAAACTCACAGCAGGAAAGCTAGGCATTGTGGGAATTGTAGTTTTGTGAGGGAAGATCAGGAGCCATTATACTCTCAGTGTGTTGCAGGCTCACACAGGAGCTAGACAAATGGATTGCAGGGTAAATTGAAGCTCTGATCATATGTATAGCTATGGGTTCTTGTTAGGTCACAGCTTGCAGCCTTAATGCAGTTTTTCAAAAATTAAGTTACTTTACAGGAATACCCCTTTAAAGCTTTAGATGATGGATTGATATCGTGTGATGAGATGAGGTTCCTAATGATTAAACATCCCCAGACTCCCACTTTCTATGCCCTGCCAAAGGTTCACAAGGGGCTTGACCCCTTAAAGAGACGCCCCATTGTGCCAGACTCCTTAAGCCAGAATGTAGGGATCTATGTTGATAGGGTCCTTAGAGATTATGCAACAGCTCTCCCCTCCTACATCAGGGATATCTCTGATTTGCTTACCAAACTTGATGGCTTAGTGGTGGAGGAAACTGTAGTGTTGGCCTCAATCGACGTTGAGGCACTCTACAGTAGCATCCCACATGATAAGGGGATGCAGGCCATCATGCATTTTCTTAAAACTGGGGTACTCAGTTTAAGTTACATAGCGAGTTGGTTCTCTTCTTGATTAACTTAGTCCTTACCCGTAATTTTTTCCTCTTCGACTCCAAGTTCTTCCACCAGCTCAGGGGGACGGCAACGGGGAGCCCTAGTGCCCCCAACTAAGCTAACCTCTTTCTGGGCTGGTGGGAGGACACTATGGTGTTCGGAGAGGAGAACCAATGGACACAGAGAATCGTCTTCTGGGGTCGTTTCATAGACGACATTCTCATGTGACCTTTTTGTACAGTTCATGAACGAGCTTAACTCTAATCCCATAGATATGCACTTTACCTTTGAAGTGGGGCCTAAAAGTATTGCTTTCCTCGATTTGCAGATCTCTATCCTGGATGGTGTCCTACATACAAAAACGTTTAGGAAACCTACCTCCATGAACAGTTTGCTCAGATGGGAGAGCCATCATCCCTTGAGGCTCAAACAGGGTATACCTAAGGGCCAATATTTTCACATCCGTAGAAACTGTTCTGGACAAAATGACTTTGTTTATCAGGCTAGCGATCTGCAAAATCGTTTTTTGGAAAGGGGATATCCAAATAAGATCCTTAATGATGCCTATAAAACAGCTTTTAATAGGCCTAGGATGGAACTGTTGACCAGTAATACCCAGGGCCAAAAAGAAAAGGATTGGATTATTAGGATCATTGGTACTTATGACAATCAACATGAGGCAGTGCGCAAGATATTTATGAAGTACTGGGACCTCCTTCGCCTTGACCTAGATATTAAAGACATCATTCCCGAAAAACCAGCTATCACATACAGAAAGAGTAGATCGTTAAAGGACAGGTTAGTGCATAGTCATTATTGTGTACCACCTAGACAAGGAACTTGGCTAGAGAGAAAACCATTGGGCAGTTATAGATGTAGCTCATGCGTAGCATGCCCCTTTATAAATCAGACCAAGACATTTGTGAGTAAACATATTGATAAAATCTATTATACTAGGGTCTTTGCTAATTGAAGAACATCAGGAGTGGTTTATCTCTGTACCTGCTCCTGTCCATTACAATATATAGGCAAGACGAAGAGGGAATTGAGGAGACGGATAGGCGACCACCTCAGTGACATTAGAAATAGACGAGATACCCCGGTTGCGAGGCATGTACACGAGATCCACGAGGGGCACCCTTGTGCAATTAAGTTCAATGTCATTGAGGTGGTTCGCCCTTCACCTAGAGGAGGTGACTGGGATAAGAAGATCTTGCAAAAAGAGGCAGAATGGATCTTTAGGCTAAAGACCACTAGCCCAGAGGGCCTTAATGAATCCCTGTCATTTTCCTGTTTCTTATAGGTTATTTCCAACTATTATGATCATTAGCTGGAAATATTAATGCTATAAGGAGTCTATGAATAAACGATTGTGATGTCAGCCATATGATCTTTATTGGTTTATCATGTCAGGTTTTGGGTATATCAGACGAAAAGTCCAAAACCCTCATATAAGATATTTAATAATTTTATAATTTTAATTTTAATTTTTTTATAATTTTAATTCTATTTTGTCCTGGATTCCCATGTTATTTAGCCCTTTATATGTGCCAACATTACCCCTATGTAACTGTTCAGCGCCTATTACTTGTATATGTCACTACTTAGTGAGCGGAGCTTATGTATAGGATATACCGCCAGCTTACATTATGGAAGTGTACCAATTGTTGTTCCGTAGGCGCTGGAACACATGAATGAGGTGCTATTGAAACCCACGGCCATTTTGCACATGCGCAGTGTACCTTATGGCGCGGCGCCATCTTGCGCATGCGCAATACCCTGGAACGCACGCGCCCAGTCCGGAGAGCGTTGCAGGAGGTGACGCGGACCTATGAGCGCCTAACCAGGTATATTTAAATAGGGGTATTTGCGGGGCCAGTTTGGCCACAACTACTATCTTTCTGGCACATCAATTTTATGAGCCATTGTGCTTTTTCCTATATGGGATCCCCTGATAAACCTATGCATCAAATATAGGGGAAACGCATTGGGATCATTTGCTGTATCTGCTGGGATATTGCTAGGCAGGGTAAGCCATCTGATGGACAGCCACCGAGAAGTGGGGCCGCCCCGTTCGGGGCGATTACTCTGCTTTTAGTCAGGGTAAGCGTAGTGAATGAGGGAAAGTATCCCACCCAATATATTGGTCCCCTTCTCTCTTTGTTACTTTCTTCCGGACTTTAACCCAGGGTTGTGAATTGCTGTGGTCCAATTCCCCAAGAAAAGGAGGAACACCTTAAGAAAAGGATGGACTCAACCCTGAGGTTGTTATTTAAATGAATGTGAGACCGCATCACTGGATGGACGAGTCTGGTTTGAGTACAAGCCTGATCCGCTACAACTGAACGGTGACTTCCCTGGTGTCACCATACACGGGCCGTGAGTACCCACAATTGTGGGGATAAGAGTTAATTATTTTCTCTAGCGATACCCGATATATCTATTTATGTTTTGGTTTATGTATATTATGATTTGGGTTTTTTAACCATATGTATATTAAAAGTTAAGTTTTAGTAGGTTTCCTATTAGCTCAGTGATCTCATGGCCACGAGTCCCTAACCCATGGATGAGACTTCTGGACCTGAGGGTTGGAGAATGTTTTATGGGGGGCCGTTCTCTTATGGACTGCATTCTAGTGCAGTTTTTTGTGTGGCATACTGCACTTTTTTTTAGTTGCATGTGATGAAGAAAGTCACATTCTGTGGTTTAAAAAAAAAAATAGCCGGAGGTTCGAACATCAGCAGAAAAAATGAGCTGTGCAGCAAATGGAGATGCAGTGCATTCATTGCAGTACCTGACACAGTGCCATCCCGATGTCTGGTACTGCAGCTCAGTGCTGGTGTGGGTCAGACTCTGCTGTGAGGGGAACATTTATTCCGCTGACTGGAGAGGGTTCTGGGAGTTGTACTTTATCAGTGGATAGAAAATAACTTTAAACACAATTTCTAGTTTAGAGTCACAAAATCTCATATGTTATGACGTTGGACTAAACTGAATTTCCAAATTTACTTTTTAAGTAACCTTTTTGCTTGCAGGAGGTTTGGTTTAGGATGCACCAAAGGCTACCATGGTGTCCTTAAGGGTGTATTAGACACCCCAATGCTGTGAGCGATTGTTGGGAGGGCAGTGTTCCCTTCCGGCAGTGCCAGATAGCTAGCAGAGGACATCATTGTTATTACATCCAGCGATATCCTCCTCAGCATGGGGAGGAGCGATTGTTATGCTATCAACCGTTCCCATGCAGGACAACGATGTGCCGTTGGCAGATCGTTATTTCACAGCATGATCTGCTGCCAGCAAATCCAGATCTTTCAGTATGGTGAAAGACCTGAATTGTCCAATGAGTGAAAGTTTGCTCTTTCATCTAGACTGCCAGATAATCGCAAACGATCATTCAGGGGCATGCTCACTAGCGATTATCGGGCAGAAAATCTGCACATCTAATATGCCCTTTAGAACATCAGCACATGATTTACCCAAACTACCCTCTATTAGCTGAAGATTACCCGTGATTGAAACAATATATTTAATTGCATTGTCCTCCACATGCTTAGTCCATGTGATAGAACAGAGCCCTATCTGCTGTTTATTACTGTCGCTGGGTTAGACACTCCACTGTAGATCATAGTCCCTCAAACGTGCTGGCTTCATGATCTCCTGATACGATTTGAGGATTAATCAGTGAATGTGCTGTTCCAACTGATCTCTCTGAGAGGAGATTTAGTGATTGTGTGACGTAGAAGAGAAAACAGAGAGTGGAGGAAGTACACTTTCCTCATGGAAACCTGATCTAGCCTCACACCGCTGCATCATGTAATAACATTCTGCATGGTACGTCCTTGTTGTGATGTTGTGAATAGAAGGGGTTAATTGTGAGGAAGCACATGCATGATTTCACACATAATCAGACTAAGTATGTTGACTGGCAGCTAAAGCAGCTTTATAGCTCATTTAGTTAATGACACCTAGGGGCTATTGGTTTCTTAGTGCAGGCAGTGGCTTTCCTCTAAGATTACAATGGAGTATTGCTTGAATCTCTTTGCATTTAGTATATTAAAGAATAACTCCCGAGAAAAATTTTATTTCATGTCCTGCTAGAAATGTACATGATGTAATCTGTAGTGACTGTCATTTACTTACCAGTAGCTGAATTTTTGACTTATATAATCCTGAAGTTTCTTATCTGTGTCATGTGACCAGCAATCAGACCCACCAACTCACACATAGACTTATGTGTGGACAGGAAGTCTAATTCTCTATGTATTCCTATGAGACTGAAAGTGAGGCTCCCATAGGAATGAATAGAGCAGTTACTGGCTTTCTGTCCTGGGTCAGTTGGAGGTCAGGGAGTTGGTCACATGACCCAGCTACAATAAGAAGAGAGGTTTTTACTCACAGAAACAGTCACTGATAAGAGGATGACATTCACTACAGATTATATCATGCACCTTTCTAACAGGTCAGAGAATAAAAATTTTCGCGGGAGTTCTTCTTTAAGCTGAGACACAGGTCACATTCAAAGTAAACAACCGCAACAGGGGTATGCCATGCCATGTCGGGGAATATGGCGCCCGATACACTGATCCTTCAGACTGGCTTACAGCTCACCTTCAGTCTTCAACAACGTGTCTTATTACTCAAGATCTTATCACCATCTTGAGTGTGGCTTTCTTTTTGGAGATTCCTATTAATAACACCCGTGTGACCCTATTGCCCCAGGGAGTTTTCATGTGTGATTTGGGCATTCGTAACTCAGTTTAAGAGTTCCTCCCTCTTTTCTTAAGTACAAAATAATATAAGGCTATGTGGTGTGCAGCATAACATACTGAATGAAAGATTAAAGGGTTTTTTTGGGGGGTCATATTGATGGCCTAACCTAGGATATGTCACCAGTATGTGATCGTTGGGTGTCTGACTCTTGGCACCTCCACTCATCAGATGTTTGAAGAGGCCATGGCACCCTAGTGAGGGCTGCAACTTCTTGGCCAGTGACGTCACATTCATTGGTCACAAGGTTTAAGCACAATAACAAGCACAGCCGCTACCCAATGGATGGCAGCAAGCTGTGAGGAGGCCATCGGTTGCCTCCTCAAAGAGCTGATTGGCTGGGATTTCGGTTGTCAGACCCCTGTCAATCTGATTCTGAGGATAGGTCATCAATATTAAACACCCGGAAAAACCCCTTTAACTGACATAGGGAGTCATGTGTATACCTGTATGTTAATAAATGACTGGCTGACTAAAGACCCTTCTCCATAGCCTTCCTATTGGCTAACTGTAGTTACAAAATTCTGCCACTAGTTACACAAGGAACAGCAGCTCTGCAACACAAAATGTTGCTCTAAAGATTGTAATGATGTGTAAAATAAGAGAAGGGAACTATTCAAGCTAGAGATCAGCAAATCAATTCTAAAGTAATCAGATTCATTACGAATTTCACAAATTTATCCGCCAAATGAATATTTGTGATAAGTTTCAGCCGAATCGCATAAAAATGGTGCCCAGCGTGATTTTACTGTGAATATTGCTGGGGAAAACCATCAAGATGGAGGAACACATGACACTGGGAAGAATTGGGGGGGGGGGGCATGCCTTTATTAGCTCAAAAGCTGACAGACAGCCTAGATCAGCCAATCAGGCGGAAATGGGCAGGCAGCTACTTATGCGGAGAGAGAAGAATCAATATTCTGTCTTTATATTGTAACTTGGAAGGATGTCATGTGACAGTGTCTGACAAAAAGCTATTACAGACACAAGCCAGTAATGTAGTGTAGTGTAGGGAAACTACAGGGAAAGAATAAGAAGATATAATTGGATAGATTTTAGGCAATTTGATCAGGGAAAGCTTTAGGAAAAGTTTTGAGGGAGTGAAGGGCTGGTGACACTGCTGCTGGCAGTTATTTTTCCATTACAAACCCCCCCTACAAGAAAAATAAACTATTTTTTTTCTGTTTATGAACAGACAACTTTAAAAGCAAAAAACTCTCATGACCTAAAGTTCAGTATTGAACACATAATTGCATCAGACCATGTACAGGGTGGGCCATTTATATGGATACACCTAAATAAAATGGGAATGGTTGGTGATATTAACTTCCTGTTTGTGGCACATTAGTATATGGGAGGGGGAAAACTTTTCAAGATGGGTGGTGACCATGGAGGCCATTTTGAAGTCGGCCGTTTTGGATCCAACTTTAGTTTTTTCAATGGGAAGAGGGTCATGTGACACATCAAACTTATTGAAAATTTCACAAGAAAAACAATGGTGTGCTTGGTTTTAACATAACTTTATTCTTTCATGAGGTATTTACAAGTTTCTGACCACTTATAAAATGTGTTCAAAGTGCTGCACATTATGTTGGATTGTTAATGCAACCCTCTTCTCCCACTCTTCACACACTGATAGCAACACCGCAGAAGAAATGCTAGCACAGGCTTCCAGTATCCATAGTTTCAGGTGCTGCACATCTCGTATCTTCACAGCATAGACAATTGCCTTCAGATGACCCCAAAGATAAAAGTCTAAGGAGGTCAGATTGGGAGACCTTGGGGGCCATTCAACTGGCCCACGACGACCAATCCACTTTCCAGGAAACTGTTTATCTAGGAATGCTCGGACCTGACACCCATATGTGCCCCCTTACAGTAGGTATGCTGGATTAGGTGCCCCCTCAATAAGGTGCCCACTTTTGTGCCACCTCACTCTATTTGTTACCACCCTTTTGCCTCTAGTCTACAGCTTTAGTTTAAAAAAACAAAAAAATAAAAAACCCAAGATACTTACCTTCTTCCCTGAGGACGCGCTCCCTCTCTCACATCATTGTTGCTGGCTGTGCTGGAGGCCTCTTATCCGGGTTTCAGCGCTCCTCCCACAGCCAGCAGCGCCATGTGTAGCCTGCAGGGGAAGCGCTGGAGCTCTGAAGAGCAGTGAAGCAGGGAGCTCACTTCTTCACTATGGAAACGATCAGCCCAGCAGTGACAAGAACTGCCGGGCCAGTGTAAGTGCTGCCTGCCCCTTGCCCCTGCGCTCCCCCTGCCTCTGCACACATTACACATAATCGAAGAGCGCTCTGACAGGGCCCAGCACACTGTACTTCATGCCGGGCCCTGTCAGAGCACTGCCATTACAAGTGACTGCAGCGGGCCCCCTCCCCCGCCGGGCCCGGGCAGAGGGTGCAACCGCGATCGTTACGCCCCTGCACAAGCCACTGCACCTACATGTCCTGCCTTGCACCCATGCAAAACATTAACACCAAGGGAACCCCAACTACCATCAGGGTATGTCTAGAGGGAAGAAAGGGCGCACCTTCCTATCACTGCCCTGGCCCTAGGGAGCATCGGTGTGAGGATTGACACTGTAAATATATAGTGCAGCCAGAGCAACTACCACTCCCATCCTCCTCTTTGCTCCTCTGCGGCTTGTGGCATTTGTAGAAGGAGAGGGACATTTAATTGCCCCTCTGTCTTTAAATTACAGAGAATGCACATTCAATTTTGCTAGTATCATTTAATAATTTTTGTACCAAAGCTGTGCCCTTTAATTTACATGAAACCTGTGACTTTTCATTTATAGACTTCATAATAAAATGTCTGGAAAACAGAAGAGTGCAAAACGAAAGACTTGGCCCTCCTCATCCAAGAACTAGAATGTGGGTAGTAGCAGCAGTAGCAGCATAGCCATCCATCCAGTAGTAGTAGTGGGCCACAGTTCTCTGACAGGAGCCACCTTATTATTGAGGATAGAGAGGATGAGCTTGTCGACTGAATGGCTCACACTTCCTCTTAGTCACAGCAGGATGATGTGGAGGTCACTTATGAGTCTTGGAGCCAGGGGTCACAGCATTCCTCCTGCTCATCCTTCTTGCAACCCCAGAGAAGCCTTTCAATTGCATCCTCTCTATCTTAACTGCACCCTTCTCCAGTCAGAGTCTGCAGTCTCCAGTTATTCATGGGGTCTGGGTTCTCAATGCTTTTTTAGGTCTTTATTCTGGTGTTTGAGTCTGAATACATTTAGAATTCTGAGTCCAAAGTGTGAGGAAAGAGTTATTTGTACTATATGTGAGCAGTGTTTAGGGGCATGGCCTATGTAAATACAGTAAATTCTGTATCTGTAACTACTCTAAAGTAGTAAATTCATTGTGAAGTCATGCCCCACTTCACATTTTGCTTGTATTAACCTGGGTGGTGTTTTGTGATGAGAATAATGACAGCTTTAATCGTTCTGCAGAATTGTGAAAGGTCTTATACACAGCAAACAGGTGGAGCTTTACGAATAGATTTTAATGAATAGCTCAGTGGCAAAACAACATTTTTGATTACATTAAATTACAAAAGTATATGTAAAATATTTTTCATGGGACCATCCCTTTAAGATGTTTTGGGAAGTGGTCTCTGACACAGTACAGCTATTAGAATAGTGGTTTGGCACACACATAAGTGCTGAACAAGGCATGGTCGGTCTGGTACAAACTCCAGGGTTACCAGTGCGTGCCAGTAAGGTTCCAGTGTGTCTGCAAGCTGTTCCATAATACAGAAGATTTGTATACGCTGCTCATAAAGAGACCAGATACAGGAAGAGGTCTATTTGCACCATATAGCTCTGCATACCTATTGTAATATATATTACTAAGATGTGTGAGAGTTAACTTCTGTATTTTATGGTCACTTTACCATTATAATTGTTGATATTCGGTATTCTTTGCTATATTTTAATGCACTTTGCACATACTTTATATTTTCAACATATTATTAAGCTGTTGCATTTCATTATAGCTTGGCTATTGCGTGGGCTTGTAATGCAGGGTTTAGTGGTACCAGCTTCTGCAGGACTGAATTTGAAACCACTCCCAAATGCAGAAATCCATCATGGCCTAAGGGGCGAAATTTACAGCTGTTCAAATGAGCTACTCGGCTGAGTGACTATGAGCCGTTGCCAGTATACACAGAGAAGAACAGCCCTGCTGTGTGCAGTACAAGGTACAGTTATCAGGGGAAAGGAGCGTATCTTTCCTAAGCAAGCCTTTGCCAAACTTAAATCTTTATCATGACAACAAGTTTGCACAGGGCTGACTTGTAAAGAGGGCATTAAAAACAACATTGGGGCACTTAGAAAATAGACTCAAATAGACTTTGATTAATATAGTGGCACACCCCGATAAAGCAAATTCACACACAGATGTCTGTTGGGCTGTCACGTACTGTCTGCACAGTGACGGGCTTCTAAATATAATCAATAACCATTCACTCAACCTTGCACTTACCATTACTCATCTTGCAAACTGACCAGGTATTACACCCTGACATAGACTTTACGCTACAGATTTGCAACAACAGCCTAAATGATTATGGCCCAATGACTTATGAAAAAGTCATGTCATAAAGTATGACCATCTTATCTTATACAAAGAGTTTAGTCTTTTTTCCACACAAGCTTTTAAAGGGTTAAAGCGGTATTCCCATCAGAGACAATGGGGGCATATCGCCACCACTGGGACCCACACCTATCCCTAGAAAGGAGCCTGCAAAGTGACCACGGGTGCACCACGCATGTCCGGCCGCCCTCCATTCATTTCTGTGGGACTGCTGAAAATAGACAAGCACTATTTCCGTAAGCCCCATAGAAGTGAATGGAACAAGAACGGAGTGGGGAAGGTGGTGGCCAGAGGACCCCAGGTCTGGCCACCACCAAGTGCTTCTCCCATAGAAGTGTATGGGCTGACAGAAATAGCCAAGCCAGTGCTCGGCGATGCAGTTTGCCCTCCACCACTTTCAGGATTCTGTTCTCTGTGTAGGTGTGGGTCCTCTGGGAACCACACCTATCAGACAATGGAGGTATATTCTAGCGATATGCCCCTATCGTCTGAGATAGGAAAACTCCTTTTAGTAGAATAAAATTTAACTGGCCACACACTTTCAATAGCTGTCAGCCAAACCATCATTCAACTATTCCTTACAAATTCCCTATATAGATGCATGCTAAGTTTGCCTGAACATGCTTTATTTTTCAGTGGGGAAAGAGGAATAAGGCAGATGCCTCTTGAAAACAAAGAATATTGAAAGTCAACATGCCCAATCTTTTCTTCTCCCAATCAATGGCAAGTGAACATTGGCCAGGCAATCCATACACATTAGATGGTCGGCTGGTCCTGAGATGATTGGCAACCTGTATTCTTGGAGAAATGTGTAACTGTTGTTTAGAGTCCAAGGGCAAATGCATTATATGTATACTAAAATAAAATTATTTGAGTCACATCAGAGTATATCATCAGTGAGGGTCTGTAAGCAATGACCCCTATCATTCATTACAATAAATGGGCTGCAGGCAGTCTTCTAGGTGCAATACTACAAAAAAAAAGAAAAAGAAAAGTAGATTAAGATAACATATAGACCAATGGTGACCTAAAAGTAGATTGCAAGCTACCTGTAGACCTCACAGCACATCCTAAAAAACACAGAAGACACACTAAACTAGACTAAGATCTGAATAACAGAAGCTGAGTGGAAGAGCACAAGGCAAGCACTACAACCATTATGGACTAAGGCTTGGATATAAATAGGCTCAACCATCAGCAACATCACCCTAATCTACCAAGCAAAGCTAGCAGATAACCAGATCCAGATGCAAGCAAAGTAGTAGCTAAGGAAATGAAGCAGCAGGAGGACCCTTGCTGGTTTTAACAGCCAGAAGCTGAATGTTCTTGTACCTGGGCATTATATTATCCTGTAGGTGTACTCGGGTTCATGTATCATGAAACATTTTAGATACCGTCAGACATGTATCCCTCACATTCCTTTCACAGTCTTTTTTACCTCAGTTTAGATGTTTGCTCAGTTACACCATTTAGTAAATGACTATAAAATTGCTTGGGAAACGGCCAGTAAAAACTAAGTCAAAGTGTTATGTAACATCACTGAAAGTGCCCTTTTAGCTTGTCCAGTGATTCATAACAACTGGTGCGGATGAAACATAACTCTGAAATGTTTCATAACATCATGGACTATAAATAAAAATTGACATTTTCTGTAAGTAGAGCTACAGTATTCTCTTCTGATACCAGCTAAAAACTCTATTTCCTGCTGATCCCATAAACATCACAAGGTATTCAACACTTCATTATACATGTATTTAAAGGGGTATTAGGGGCTCAGTAAATTTTGGCTTTATAACAAAAAATTACACAATATTTTATTATATGTACTGTTTCAATCCATCTCGGTTTTGCTAGATCTCTACTTGCTGTCATTCAAAATGAACCAGGGACCTACCCTGGGGATAAAAATCTGGCAATATGATGATCATACAGATACTCAGTTCATTACAAAAGAAAGCTCAGCTCAGTAAGTCAGATAGGCAGGGACACAGGAACAGAGGCCACATATAGGAAGTCAAATGCACAGGTAGGGAGACAAGAGGCTGGCTGAGAAGCCTAGTTCTGTATGTTCTACATAGTCATCCTCAGCACTCAGTAGCGCGCTAATGACAGGCTCTCCTTAGCAATGGTCAGTTAGAGCATTGCTAAGAAAACTTTTACACCTTGTTTTTTTAGCAAGAAGAAATACCTTTACCAAATAAAGCATATTACAAAAACACTTCACATCCCTGTCCCTAGATAATATTAAAAATAATTCAAAATAATAGTTACACTTTAATTAGTCTTCTGATGGAGCTTCAGGGAAATTAAACACTAAAGCTGGCCATACACATTAGATAGCTGTGTTGGCCAACTCTTACTTGGCCAACAGCTTTCTTACCTGAGTGTTTTATACACATGCAAACTCGGCTCGTGCTTAGCTTGTAAGTTATCTTCATAATGAGGACTGATGAATGTAGGGTTTGCCTTGCTGACTAATGACATATGTGTAGGTTATAACAGTAACTTGCTAAAGTGTTTGCACGCAATGGTGTCTTTTCTTTTTTGTTGCATTACAACCTGTAATCAAAATGGATTTGAGAGGGGGGGGGATATTGCACCATTTAATTTAAATAAAGGAGACAAAATGAAGAATCTAATGTACACTAGTGTTGAGCGAACATGTTCGGCCGAATATGATATTTGGCCGAACATGGTGGCGCTTGTGACCACGTGGTGTCATTCACTGTAATGCTGTAGCCATCTTGGCTATTGGCATTACAGTGAATGGCTGGCCGGGAACGCGTCATCGGTTGCTATATAGCACCTGGTGACTTGTGACCGGCTCAGACTGAGTCAGGGAGAGCTGCTGCTAGGAGGGACAGATTGTGTAGGGAGAGAAAAACGCTAGGCAGGGATAGTATTTCTTTTGAAAAGACTCAAAAGCCCTTTTAAGGGATATTATATCTTGCTGCAATATATACAGTACAGACCAAAAGTTTGGACACACCTTCTCATTCAGAGTTTTCTGTATTTTCATGACTATGAAAATTGTAGATTCACACTGAAGGCATCAAAACTATGAATTAACACATGTGGAATTATATACTTAACAAAAAAGTGGTGTGAAACAACTGAAAATATGTCTTATATTCTAGGTTCTTCAAAGTAGCCACCTTTTGCTTTGATTACTGCTTTGCACACTCTTGGCATTCTCTTGATTAGCTTCAAGAGGTAGTCACCTGAAATGGTTTTCACTTCACAGGTGTGCCCTGTCAGGTTTAATAAGTGGGATTTCTTGCCTTATAAATGGGGTTGGGACCATGAGTTGTGTTGGGCAGAAGTCAGGTGGATACACAGCTGATAGTCCTACTGAATAGACTGTTAGAATTTGTATTATGGCAAGAAAAAAGCAGCTAAGTAAAGAAAAACAAGTGGCCCTCATTACTTTAAGAAATGAAGGTCAGTCAGTCCGAAAAATTGGGAAAACTTTGAAAGTGTCCCCAAGTGCAGTCGCAAAAACCATCAAGCGCTACAAAGAAACTGGCTCACATGAGGACCGCCCCAGGAAAGGAAGACCAAGAGTCACCTCTGCTGCGGAGGATATGTTCATCCGAGTCACCAGCCTCAGAAATCGCAGGTTAACAGCAGCTCAGATTAGAGACCAGGTCAATGCCACACAAGAGTTCTAGCAGCAGACACATCTCTACAACAACTGTTAAGAGGAGACTGTGTGCAGCAGGCCTTCATGGTAAAATAGCTGCTAGGAAACCACTGCTAAGGACAGGCAACAAGCAGAAGAGACTTGTTTGGGCTAAAGAACACAAGGAATGGACATTAGACCAGTGGAAATCTGTGCTTTGGTCTGCTGAGTCCAAATTTGAGATCTTTGGTTCCAACCACCGTGTCTTTGTGCGACACAGAAAAGGTGAACGGATGGACTCTACATGCCTGGTTCCCACCGTGAAGCATGGAGGAGGAGGTGTGATGGTGTGGAGGTGCTTTGCTGGTGACACTGTTGGGGATTTATTCAAAATTGAAGGCATACTGAACCAGCATGGCTACCACAGCATCTTACAGCGGCATGCTATTCCATCTGGTTTGCGTTTAGTTTGACTATCATTTATTTATCAACATGACAATGACCCCAAACACACCTCCAGGCTGTGTAAGGGCTATTTGACCAAGAAGGAGAGTGATGGGGTGCTACGCCAGATGACCTGGCCTCCACAGTCACCACACCTGAACCCAATCAAGATGGTTTGGGGTGAGCTTGACCTCAGAGTTGAAGGCAAAAGGGCCAACAAGTGCTAAGCATCTCTGGGAACTCCTTCAAGACTGTTGGAATACCATTTCAGGTGACTACTACCTGAAACCACATGTGTTAATTCATAGTTTTGATGCCTTCAGTGTGAATCTACAATTTTCATAGTCATGAAAATACAGAAAACTCTTTGAATGAGAAGGTGTGTCCAAACTTTTGGTCTGTACTGTATATATATGTTTTTTTTAGGGGTTAAAAATTGTGCAAGGTGACCTGACATTAACGCCACCTGCGCAGCTGGTGCATGGTGTATTACTCTCTGTATACTATATACCTGACATCCTTTGTTATTTTTTCTGCTGTTAATTAAGTCCGCAGTACCTCTTTTGCGTCTGCTGTATAACATTTGCGCAAGGAGGCACATATAGTGTAGGGATAGGATTTGGCTAGGCAGGGCTAGTAGTTCTGTTCAAAAGACACAAAAGTCCATTGTTATATCTAGCAGCATTTTTTTATTTTATTTTGGGCCAAAAAGAACGCAAGTGTGCCAGACACTAACAGCACGTGCACAGCATGTGCATTAGAACCTTTCTGTAGTCTATATACCTGACATCCGTTGCTATTTTTTCTGCTGTTAATTAAGTCTGCAGTACCTCTTTTGCATCTGCTGTATAACATTTGCGCAAGGAAGCACATATAGTGTAGGGATAGGATTTGGCTAGGCAGGGCTAGTAGTTCGGTTCAAAAGACACAAAAGTCCATTTTTTTGAGGGGGGCAAAAAGAACGCAAGTGTGCCTGACGCTAACACCACGTGCACAGCGTGTGCATTAGAACCTTTCTGTAGTCTATATACCTGACATCCGTTGCTATTTTTTCTAACGTTAATTAAGGCCACAGTACCTCTTTTGCGTCTGCTGTATAACATTTGGCAAAGGAGGCACATATAGTGTAGGGATAGGATTTGGCTAGGCAGGGCTAGTTGTTCTGTTCAAAAGACACAAAAATCCATTGTTAAATCTGGCTGCAATATATTATTTTTGTGGTGGGTTAAAAATTGCGCAAGGTTGCCTGATCTTAACACCACCTTTTCAGTGTCTGCTGTCTAACATTTGTGTATCCCAAACAACAGAAATCCGGTGTATTTTTTTCTGTGGCTATTGAAGGCGACATTATTGTCGCCGTGATTAGCGGCAGAAAAAAACCCAATAAATGTCAGGTATATAGGAGAAACATACTTTGTCCTGCACATGTAATGTCACCGTGATTAGCGGCAGATAGAAACGCAATAAATGTCAGGTACATAGGAGAAACATACTTTGTCCTGCACATGTAATGTCACCGTGATTAGCCGCAGAAAGAAACGCAATAAATGTCAGGTATATAGGAGAAACATATATTATCCTGCACATGTAATGTGACCGTGATTAGCGGCAGAAAGAAACGCAATAAATGTCACGTATATAGGAGAAACATACTTTGTCCTGCACATGTAATGTCACCGTGATTAGCGGCAGAAAGAAACGCAATAAATGTCAGGTATATAGGAGAAACAAACATTATACTGCAGATGCTGCGCAGCTGGTGTTAAGATTAGGCAAACTTGCGCAAATTTTGGCCAAGAATAACAATATTGCAGCCAGATATAACAAAAGGACTTTTGGGTCTTTTCAACAGAACAACTAGCCCTGCCTAGCAAAATCCTATCCCTACACTATCTGTGCCTGATTGCGCAAACGTTATACATTATATGAATAACGGCAGAAAGGTTATACTGCACATGCAGCACAGGTATGTGACATTACCTGCGCTGTGTCTGATGCATAACGTTTGCTCATTCGGTGAAATTTTTCTGCTCATACACTAAAAAAAATCTGCACAACTGTACTTTTGACAAACTTGCATATATACCATGTAGTATGTGCAAGGCGAGCAGTAAGGACAGGGAAGTAGGCGTGCTGCTGATGGTGCACGGTGGGCGCAGTGAAACAGTGTCTGCTGGCAGAGCACAAGAAACAAAGTCATCCAAAACTACTAGCTTCATATCTTAGTTTGGAGGGCGGCGCAAGTCAGGTTCTTCTTAGGTCAACATGTCAGGAGGAGGACCAGAGTGAGGTTTATTTTTTTAGGTTAAAAATTTAGGGGTGAGGGCCTGCTGGTGAACCTCTTAAATATTTAAAGGCGAGGGCAGCCTAATAGGCAGTTTGATATGATGGAGGAAGAGGAGGAGAAGAGGAAGAGGTTCATGGAAATACACTGTATTCAATACACCTTAAAAGCCACATTTAATTTTCCTTTATGTTCAGCCGCTTTCCTCTGGTGGGGTAGCGAAGTTGGGGCAATCCAGGCCTTGTTCATCTTGATTAGCATCAGCATTGTCTGTTGACAGGCGGATGCGCTTAGCAGTTATTATGCCCCCAGCAGCACTAAATAACTGCACCGACAAAACGCTGGCGGCAAGGCAGGCCAGCACCTCTAAGGCTTAGAGCGCCAGTTCGTGCCACGTGTCCAGCTTAGACACCCAATAATTATAAGGCACAGAGGGATTGCTGAGGACGTTGACATTGTCAGCTAGGTACTCCTTTACCATTTTCCAAAACTTTTCCATCCTAGTTGTGACACTAGGCCGTTTATCAGAACCTTTTCCACATGCAGTGCTGTCCGTCTTTATTGTGAGCAGGTAGAGTTCCAGCGCGTGCTCAGGTCACACAGCAGTCAGTGAGCTGGCAAGTGTAAGCGCTCCTGCAGCGTTGACAGGCTGGCGGAAGCTGTAGGTGACTTTCGGAAATGGGCACCTTCACCAGCAGCTCAGGCAAATTGGTGTAGGTTTTAAGAAACCGCTGAACCACTAAGTTGAAGCAGTTGTTTGGCCTGAGGGAGACTCCTGTTCATCCTTCCTTTTGGAGGAACAGGTAGACTCATTCCTGTCATTAGTTCCAGGGTCCTATAGGGTCAGTTTGGTTTAGGTTCCTGTGTATGAACTCACCTACCTTTGAGGCCTGTTCATACTCAGTCAGTCAGGATAAGAGTCAGGGTTTCCTTTAGAAGGTATCCATCTTCCTTGCTTAGTTTCCAGGCCTAATCTTCTTTCCCTCCTACACTATGTGTGGTTTTCCCCCCACACCTGAGCGTGACAGTATGTGTGTGAGCTTTCCGAGCTCCAAAGCCGCCACCAAGTTGTGGCCGTTATCAAACACAACCACACCTGGTTGTAGGTTGAGTGGCGAGAGCCACAGCTCAGCCTGGTCCCTTATACCCTGCCACAGCACTGTGGCGGTGTGTTGTTTGTCACCTAAGCAAATAAGTTTCAGTACAGCCTGTTGCAGCTTCCCCATTGCTGTGTTAAATTGCTTCCAGCTACTGACTGATGGCTGACTGGTACTGCAAGATGAGAATTCCTAGATGGAAGTGGTGGAGGAGAAGGAGGGGTTGTAGCCGCTAATGTAGGTGGTGGCGGAAATCCTGATGGAAGTTTGTGTCGGTAGCACCTGTGCCATCACAGGGTACAACTCGCTCCTAGCCTCTACAGTGTTCACCCAGTGTGCCGTCAGGGAAATGTAGCGTCCCTGGCCAGAAGCACTTGTCTATGTGTCAATCGTTAAGTGGACCTTCCCAGTAACTGCGTTGGTCAGGGCACGGGTTATGTTACGGGACACATGCTGGTGTAAGGCGGTGACGGCACACTGGCAAAAATAGTGGTGGCTAGGTACTGAGTAACGAGGGACAGCCGCCATCAGACTGCGAAAAGCCTCAGTGTCCACAAGCCTAAACAGCAACATTTCCAGCGCCAGCAATTTGCAAAGGTGTGCATTTAGTGCTATGGCCTGTGGGTGGGTGGCTGGGTATTTGTGCTTTCGTTCAAAGGCCTGGGGTATGGACATCTGTACGCTGCGCTGGGACACAGAAGTGGATGTGCTCGCTTATGGTGCTTGCGAGGGTCCAGGTGCAGGGCGGGAGGCATCTGGGCCTGCGTCTTGGCTAGCATGTAACACAGGGAAGAGGAGGCAGTGGTGTGACCCGCAGACACCGATTGTGGATCCAGGCGTTTGGCCTCCCTATTAGGGTGCTTTGCTGCCATGAGGATCATGCTGGTGGTGGTCAGGTTGCTAGTGTTCATGCCCCTGCTTATTTTGGTACGGCACAGGTTGCAAATGACAATTCTTTTATCATCCACACTTGTTGGTGTGGCTTGCCTTCTCCCTTTTGCCACCCCAAAGCCTCTTCCAGCCTGTTGCGGTGCTGCAAATCCCTCCCCCTCTGTACTGCTGTCCTCGCTCAGCTTGCCTCCTTCCCATGTTGGGCCAGTGATATCATCGTCCACGTCCTCTTCCACTTCTTCACTCTGGTCCTCATCCTGACAAGTTGACGTTCAGTGCTGCTGACACTCAAAAACATTTGGGGTGAGGGTCTGCTGCTGATCTGACCGTCTAAAACATTAGGGGCGAGTGCCTGCTGCTGAGGTGACCGTGTAAAACATTCTGGGACGAGTGCCTGCTGCTGATCTGACTGTGTAAAACATTAGGGGTGAGGGCGTGCTGCTACTTGCGCTTTATATACAAGTAAATATATGTTTCCTAACAATATTTCCTCTAAAATCGATGCTATCTTCGGTTTTTGGGGGTATTATTGTCATTCCGTAAAAAGTGGCGTAATAGTCGGACATCATCATTAATAGCAGCGACTTCTGTGTTCAAGATGCATCCAGACATCCTCCCCATGCTGTTCCCTAACCATTTCAGTTTCCACCATTTTCTCACATTTCCCATTGAACCAGACACCCTCACCTCTGCAGAGCAGGGGGTGCCTGGTGTTCTCCCATTGACTTCCATTATACTCGGGTGCTTGGCCAGAGCACCCCAGCATCGTGGTGCTCGATCATCACTAATGTACACAAGTATTCAATCTCTGAAAGTCAGTACTTTGTGCACCAAACTTTTGCTGCAAGTACAGATGCAAGTCTCTATTAGCTTAGCGTACAGGGATTTTGCCCATTCTTTCAGGCAAAACTGATTCAGCTCTCTTAGATTAGATGAGTTGTGTTGGAGTCCAGCAGTCTTCAAGTCATGTCACAGATTCTCCATTGGATTGCGTTCCGGGCTTTGACTAGCCCATTCCAAAACATTTAAAGAGGCTCTGTCACTACTTTGCAACCTATGTATTTATACACATAGGCATTTAGGTGCTTTATTTCTAACCCCAGACATACCTTCATAGTGCAGAGCCAAGCAGTGATTCGTGTAGAAAATTAACTTTTATAATGATGTAAATTAGCCTTCGGAGCACCGGGAGGCATGCTCTTGCAGTCCGAGCACTGCATTTTTAACGCCCTCCCGGGTCCAAAACATGCCCTGGAGCCTTTAACCACGCCCCTGTATTGAATAATAGGCAGCGCTAGACCCTTCGGTCCAGCGCTGAAATCTCACACCTGCGCACTCTAAACTGAGCCGGCACATGCGCTATACGCTCGCAGTGCCAAACACTGCAAGCACTTTCATTGTAGTGCGCAGGCGCAAAATTTCAGCGCTGGATCGAAGGGTCTAGCGCTGTCTATCATTCAATACAGGGGCGTGGTTAAAGGTTGCAGGGCGTGTTTTGGAGATGGGAGGGCGTTGAAGATGCAGTGCTCGGACTGCAAGAGCACGTCTCCCGGTGCTCCGAAGACTAATTTACATAATTATAAAAGTTAATTTTCTACATGAATCGCTGCTTGGCTCTGCACTATGAAGGTATGTCTGGGCTTAGAAATAAAGCACCTAAATGCCTATGTGTATAAATAGATAGGTTGAAAAGTAGTGACAGAGCCTCTTTAAATATTTCCCTGTAAACCACTCCAGTGAAGCTTTGGCAGTTTGTTTAGTTTGGTGATCCTCTGTCCCAGCCTCAAATCTCTGGCAGACTGACAAAAAAATTTCCTCAAGAATTGCCCTGTATTTACTGCAATCCATCTTTCCTTCTATCCTGACCAGCTTTCCAGTCCCTGCTGATGAAAAGTATCCCCACAGCATGATGCTGCCACCACCATGCTTCACTGTGGGAATCGTGTTCTTGGGGTAGTGGGAATTGTTGGAATTGAGGGCCAAAAAAGATTAATTTTAGTCTAATCTGACCAGAGAACATTCTTCTATGTGTATGCCACTTGCTGTTCAGTATATTCCAAACATGTTCTCCTATATTTTTCTATAAGCAATGTTTTTTTTTCTGGGCACTCTTCCGTAAAGCACCACTCTGTGGAGTGTATGTCCTATAGTGGTCCTGGATTGTTGGAGCTCTGTCAGTGTTATGGCTGGTACCTTGCTGAACCTCTGATTAGTGTCCTTCTTGCCAGGTCCTTGATTTTAATGCACTCGCTTTCAGTTTTTTATTTATTTTGGGCTATTTTTCAGGTCCAAGGGGTTGAATACTCTTGCAGGGCACTGTATATTACTACCTCAATAAAAATTGCAATTGCAGGTCATCTAAAACATCTTCATTGTTTGATGAGCCAGCAGGAAGTGAGAATGATGTCTCCAGCAGATCTATCTAAACAGACTATGGATTAGAGGTTACCTTTATGCTTCCATGCTCCTTGCATTGAGGCTTGTCATGGACCACTGAAGGTAGTAATAAAACAAATATGAAACAAGGTAATAAGTCATGAGCCTGGCGGAGTGATCATGGAGTTATCTTCTGGAGTGGTGGCCAAGGTCACTAAATGTTTGCTCCTGTCAAGCTACATAACACAGAAGGAAGCTTGTACGAAAGTGTAACAAGCCATTAGTAAAAATGCGAAATTCTTCATGTTTGGATTGACTGATCTGAATACATATTTTATTAGTTAATGACTGTGGCATTTTCTCCTGCCCATTAGATATGAACGTAATAACCTGTCTGGCGTCAAACTGCCCAATTTTTCTATAAATACTGGTGACTGCTCATAGATGATATGGAACATTGGCTTTGCAGACAGTACATTGTGGTTCATCCTAACATCATTTACAAGCAAACACAAATGTGACTAAACCAATTTTTCAACAGTTTTTCATTTATTTTTTTAGCATGAGTTTTTTTTTTTTTTTTACTTTTAACACTTCATGGTGGGCACCATGCTTCAACACCACATACCAATGTCCAAGTTGTTTTCCTTTATACAGTTTCTTACATCATTGAAGGGATTATTCACTTTCTAAAAAATAAAAAAAACTGCAGAAAAAGCTAGAAAAAAAGCCACTACTGTGTTGTATTAGAGATGTCAGCCATAATGTCAGTAATATGGCTTTAGCAGTCACACACTTCTTGTAAACAAAGACCTGGGCTGTGGTGAATCGGTGGGTGTTAGAAGAGTTGAGTATTGTTATATTTATAGCGTTAGTTGCTGTTTTTATTTATTTTTCTGTATTGTGAAAGTGAATAATAGTCATTTCAATTACTTTTACCGTTATAGTAGTCCTGCCACTTTACAAATCACTAGTCAGACCACACATGGAGTACTGTGTACAGTTCTGGGCTCCTGTGAACAAGGCAGACATAGCAGAGCTGGAGAGGGTTCAGAGGAGGGCAACTAAAGTAATAACTGGAATGGGTGGACTACAGTACCCAGAAAGATTATCAAAATTAGGGTTATTCACTTTAGAAAAAAGACGACTGAGGGGAGATCTAATAACTATGTATAAATATATCAGAGGTCAGTACAGAGATCTCTCCCATCATCTATTTATCCCGAGGACTGTGATTGTGACGAGGGAACATCCTCAGCGTCTGGAGGAAAGAAGGTTTGTACATAAACATAGAAGAGGATTCTTTACGGTAAGAGCAGTGAGGCTATGGAACTCTCTGCCTGAGGAGGTGGTGATGGTAAGTTCACTAAAAGAGTTCAAGAAGGGCCTGGATGTATTTCTGGAGGGTATTACAGGTTATAGTTACTAGAGAGGGGTCGTTGATCCAGGGAGTTATTCTGATTGCCTGATTGGAGTCGGGAAGGAATTTTTCCCCCTAAAGTGAGGAAAATTGGCTTCTACTTCACAGGGTTTTTTTTTGCCTTCCTCTGGATCAACTTGTAGGAAAACAGGCTGAACTGGATGGACAGATGTCTTTTTTCGGCCTTACAAACTATGTTACTATGTTACTATAGTAGAAGTCAACAAAGGAGTTGTCTCATTTTGACAACTTCTTTTTAACATTAAGCAGGGGATCCCTGCTCTATGACATTCGTTTGTCCCAAAAGGTCTAGTGAGACAACGGTGGATGACCCAGGATTAAGAAAACAGCAAGGAGAGAATCCCTGTGTCATGCAACGCCTCTTTAGGCCAAGCACTAGGCATGACACAGTGTCTCAGTTTAACCAGAGCGTTGTTTTACGTTAGCTATCAAATATATGAGATTTTGTCATTGTAATCATGACCAACTTTATGCCACTGATGGTAGCTGATATTGCACTCACTTTATTGATCGCTTTCTGGGAAAATATTCCAGAAAAAAAAGAATGATCATTGATTAGATAATTTCAGAATTACTATTCAATCTAACTACAAATGATGAATTATTTTTATAATTGCTTCTTAGATGGGTTGTGCAAGAATTGGGGAGGGAGGGGGGCTGGAAAACCCTCCTTCTCTACCAGACCTGTAAAGGGAAGAATACTTACCTGCTTCCCGGTGCTGGTTTCCTGTTCCTCCTCCTCGGCCCAGCCTGTGATACTTCTTCGATGGACTCCCTCAATGTAAACATCTGGATTGACAGTGGTGCAGCCAATCACTGGCCACGAAAGTGACTTGCTCCTCTTACGTCATGACAAATGGTCACATGACACAAGGGGATCTGGTCTCCACCACGATCAGTGATTGGCTTCAGCGATGTCAAACTGGATGTTTACATGGAGGGAGCCCAGCGGAGCATCGCCCTTTTATGGAAATTGAATAGCCCACTTTTTCTCAGATAGTCTCCCACAATCATTCCTACTATCAACCAAGTTTTGTTTTGTAATTGATTATTGTCCAATCTCAACATCTCACAGGTTCTTAGATTTTCATGTTTAGAAAAGGTCCTACATATTACAGTACCAGCACCCAAAATTTCCTCCACATGCTGCGGAAAAAATTACAGTGGAACCCACACATAATTTGACCCATGGCATGGACTTTTTAATCAATCTTATTTTTAATTATTACACAAAAAACAGTTCAAAGAACAAGGCTGGAGCACGTTATGGAGGTATGATACACAATGATAGGAAAATATTCATAACGTGGTCATCACAATGTAGACAAGATGTACAAGGGTACAAATATCAAACCAAGTGTTTCAAATGCAGTGGAGTGGGATGCCCGATCAAGTATAACCCAATATAGAGCAAAGTCGAGAGGCTTGAGACCCAGTCAAACACAAAGAACACAATGGGGACCATAGAACTTGGAATTTGTCAACTTGAAAGCTCCTCTAATCGGTATATGTCCCTCACTTTTTCAAGTCGTTCCCTTAATGGTGGGGTTGACTCACCAAGCCAATACAATGGGGATCAGTTTAGCCATCCTGATGAGCATAGCGTTAACGTTTTGGATTTCTTCCACAGATTTCACCCTTTGCATTGCAAAATGTGAAATCCGCAGGACGCCCACAGTATTTAAACTCTGAATTATGCAACAAAATCTGCACCATGGTAAGATCCGACAGATAGACATCTGATTTTTTGCTGTGGAAAATCTGCAATGAAAATGTCCAATGTGGACATAGCCTAAAGAAGGAAGAAGTGGATTAGTCATGTTAGTGTCACTTTCTAAGTTACGTCTTTGTCTATCAGTTTCTATTATTAGTGCTTGACCTGATTGTCGTCTCCTTGGATCCCATATAAAGAATGAATGCTCCGTAGAGGTGGAAGATCTCTTGTCAAAAGTATGTAACCTACAGCTATAGAGCAAGCTATTTTCTCACTGGTTTTTCATGTTTGGAATAGCTGAGAGTTTATTTCAAGTGCCTTGTAATTCCATGATATCCTTAGGAACAGTGGCTTTTCAAGAAGGATAAAAACTCATTTGGATTATCACTTTCACCCTTATACCAGCTAAATCGCCTTACTGGTCTAATGGATAAATGTTAATAAGCCACCTAAATAATTCAATGAGAAGGAATGCACATAGACCTTTTATATAGAAAATAATTACATCAAAGACCTACCTGTAATAACACCGATACAACTGATGTGTGCATTGCATTTAAATGTTTTTCTCACCCATATGAAGTTGCTAGGCATTAACCGAGTTCTGAAATACAGTGTTTTGTTTTTCAGTGTACACTTTGTAAATATTTTCAGCAGTTTATGAATGAAGAACCTACCAAATCTCATAGAATTTTTTGGCTAGTCTACAACCTCACCTCTACTATGTCATCACCTAGTGAGCTTAGTGAACAGGGAAACAATGATGTTCACAATGAACATCCTACATCCTACTATCACCCTACACCAATACCGCTCTCCGAAGGTCTAGTAGTATGTGTAGGATGACTGTTTAGAAATAACATGTTAAGATATCACAAAATATTCTACAATATTCAGGTCTAATCTAGGGTTTTAAGCTTAAGGTTAATATTTATATTAGATGTGAGATAACTGATTTGTTGGAATCAAAATGTGACTGAAATCTTTTAAAAACTTTTGATTCAATTCAGGAGAATGTTATATGTAATATACAGTATACATACAGTACAGACCAAAAGTTTGGACACACCTTCTCATTCAAAGAGTTTTCTGTATTTTCATGACTATGAAAATTGTAGATTCACACTGAAGGCATCAAAACTATGAATTAACACATGTGGAATTATATACTTAACAAAAAAGTGTGAAACAACTGTACTGAACTGTTGGTCTGTACTGTATATATATATATATATATATATATATATATATGAGAAAGAGATAAAAGACATATACATATACGGTCCTACAGTTTAGATACATTGATAATATGAGTGCTGATATATGGTGCCTCCATATGGCACTATATTATAGGGATAACTAAACCTCCATAAAATAGCATTGGGTACAACATGACATGGGAGGGGAGACCAGGTCCAAGGTACATCACAGAGGTCTTGTCCTGATTGGTACCTAACAATGAAACACTTGGCAGAATAAAGGATTTTGTACTAAAAGTCCTCCAGGATCTGCTTCGCAGCTATGTTATGTAATGTATTGCTTTGTAATCCCCAGGAAGCCATACATGAAAAGGGGCTTTCTCACCTCAGACATTGCTGTCCTATCCAACTGGTATACTATAAATGTCTGATAGATGCAAGTCTCACCTTTGGGAACGGCCTCTATCAGAGCATGTCCCGCTCCACCATGTCCCACTGGCTGACACATCTAAGCTGTAATAGGTGGTGGGTTTATGGAAACAACTGAGCTCACTGCCAACTCTCAGAGTCTGGATGAGGTGGCTGGCAGGATGGAGTGAGCAGGGGCAGACTGGGAACTAAAAGTAGCCCTGGAAAAAAAAGTAAGTGGCCCCATGTTGCAGGTGGTGTCCTCTGCTAGCTATCTGCCGGTTGCCGGGAGGGAACACAGGCTACCAGTATCTGGGTTCTGTTCCCATGACCTATTGCCATTGGTTGATCCTGTGCTATCTATCTCCAGCTTTATACAGCTGTTACTTAATGCTATCCTTGATGATAATGAGATGACTGCTGAAAAGTGATCTCTACAGGCTTACTGTATAAGAGTAGTGGTCTGTGTCAGAACTGTAAGATTTTAATAACTATTTTAAATATGGACAGTGAATTGAAAAATTGAAAAAAAAGTTACCAAAAATGTATAAAAACATACAGTATTTTTCGCCCCATAAGATGCATTTTTTCCCCCAAAAGTGGGGGGAAAATGCCCCTGCGTTTTATGGGGCGAATGCTAATGAGCACTTCCATTATGAAAGCGCTCTTTAGCACCGGAGGACCAGGAAGCGGTGAAGACTTTGCACTCACCGCTTCCTGGTCCTCGGCTATAGGCTGAGCTGTGCAGGGCTGCGCACAGCGTGAGGGCGCTCTGTGACCTCACGCTGTGCACGCCGGGTCACAGCTCAGTCGACAGCAGGAAGAAGAGGATCGCGCTGGAGGACAAGAGCGGCGGCGTCCAGGAGCAGGAAACGTAAGTGGCTTTTTTATTTTATTAAATATGAGGCAATGGGGGCTGACCTGAGGAAAGGGGGGTTGAACTGAGGCAAAGGGGCTGCTGGGGGGCTGATCTGAGGTGCTGGGGCTGACCAGAGACAAGGGGGATGCTGGGGGCTAATATGAGAGGAAATAGGTGCTACTGGGGGTTGAAATGAGGCAATGAGGGCATATGGGGGCTGCTGGGTGCTTATATGAGGCAATGGGGGCTGTTGGGGACTAATATGAGAGGCAATGGGGGCAAATAGACAATGGAGCTCATATGAGGCAATGGGGACTGATGAGAGGCATGGGGTTCTTATCTGAGGTCTGATTGGGGGTCATTCACATTGGGGTCTGATTGGGGCTGTCAGCTGAGGTCTGATTAAAATTGAGGGTCTGACTGGTGATCTGAGGTTTAATGAAAAATATTTTTTTTCTTATTCTCCTCCTTTAAAACCTAGTCTTATGGGCCGATGAGTCTTATAGGGCGAAAAATACGGTACATAATGGATTTTAAAAATGTCATTTCTGATAATACATTCCCTTTAATCCCAGTCACTGGGTATTATGGCTATGGTACATTATATTGGGTCCCTCACCTTAATTCCAAAATAAAATCTCAATTTCACAAACTCAATTATTACTAGAACAAAGCCATATTCTGTGCCCTACTACGAAGTATAGCTAGATTGTAACTGTAACTTTTACATAGATAGGATTTCAGTAAGCGATTGCATCTTATTATTGCAACAGTTCATCATCGTCCCTTCTGTAATATGGGCATTTCCACAAAAATCATGATGCATGAAATACTAAGAAGAAGTTTACTCACAAATACATAAAAGATCAAACCTATACTAACAGCAGCAAACACATAACAGCACAATACATAAAACACCCAGCGGAGAGAGGAGCATCTTCTCTATGTGATCTGTCAACTAAATTTAGCTAAGCTTGATCTGGTCTGCAGATGTCCCTATTGTCCTTTGTCCATCGTCAGGATTAGGCATGCTTTCTATGTGTTACCGGCTGGCTGACCTACTTTATATTCTTGGAGTTATTTTTGGTTATACAGTAGCTATAAAATCTGTAAGCTCGGTTTTATGAGCTTGCAGTAAATGAGGGCTTATGTACATAACTGTGCCTGTACTATGGTCCACGAAAAATGTATCTGAAAAATGAGGACACCTTCTGTGTGTGTTCTGTATTTTTATCACTCCCATCAATAGAAAGGGCTACTCTCACTTGCAAATACGAAGAAGAATAAGACCTGCATTGAGACTGCAGAATGGGCACAATATGAATGCATGCATGGCCCCATGGAAATTAATTGTTCACATGCTGTCCACAAAAAATGCGTTGTATGCATGAGCCCTTAAAGGGCATCTGTCAGCAGATTTGTACCTATGACACTGGCTGACCTGTTACATGTGCACTTGGCAGCTGAAGGCATCTGTGTTGCTCCCATGTTCATATATGCACCCATTGCTGAGAAAAATTAGGTTTTAATATATGCAAATGAGCCTCTAGGAGCAACAGGGGTAATACCATTATACCTAGAGGCTCTGCTCTCTCTGCAACTCCTCTGCACTTCGATTGACAAGGTCAGGCAGTGTAAATGTCATCACATCTGGCCCTGACTTCTAAAGTTAAAGGGAACCTGTCATCTCCGAAACACCCCCTGAACTAGAGTAAGCGGTGTATAGTGTAAGTGATGCTGAATCTGAATATGTAAGTTTTATCTTCATGCTCACTTCGATTCTGACTCTGTGCTCCCACAAACCAGTAGTAACATGCACTCAGTGGACTCCAGTGCTCACTCACATAATGGAGAGGACTCAAAGAAGAGTCCTCTCAATGTATTTTACTGCTGGTTTGTGGGAGCACAGCGTCAGAATGGAAGTGAGTATGAAGATAAAACTTACATATTCAGATTCAACATAACTTACGCTATACATCTCTTACTCTAGTTCAGGGGGTTTCGGAGATGACAGGTTCCCTTTAATCAAAGTACTGAGCGCGTTGGTTACAGAGGTAGCACAGCCTCTAGGAGTAACAGCAACGCTCCTATTGCTCCTAGAGGATCATTTGCATATATTAAAACATGATTTTTCTCAGGAATGCGGGCACATATGAACATGGGACCAACACAGATGTCTTCAGCTTCCAGGCGCACATTCAACAGATCAGCCAGTTTCATAGGTATAAATCTACTGACAGATGCCCTTTAAGATAACATGCATTTTGAACTTGTTATTTAACTTAGATATTTGATTATATTCTTAAGATAATTATGTAATTAGCTCCTATGAGTTCTCAATAGTGATGAGCAAGATAGCAAGATGAGGTTGCACGGGGGCTCTCTTAAAGAGCTCTGGAGCAGCTGCTCTCTCCTTCACCCCCAAAAATCCAACCTTACCAACAAGTAGTAAGTTTTGAAGTTATCCCTTGTCCAAATAGCTGAGCATTGTACTCATCTCGGGCAGTCCTATAGAGAATGCTTCTTCATTAGATTGGGGAATAGGACCAATATTCTCAGAATCTAACCCTTCCTGTCTATAAGGGATAACTTCAAGAACTCATTGAGTTATATGCATAATATGTACCAGGGTGTTTTAAGGCAGTCGGGTGTTTTTTTGGGCCCTCCAGAGGAAATTATACTCACGGCCCAAACCCCATATAATCAATAAAGTCTAACAGATTGTGATTCAAAGAAATAGACCCTAGTGGCCACAAAAGCAGCTCCAAATGTTTTTTTTCTCCTGGACCTTTGGGACCTACTATGGATTATCTGGTACTCTGGTGGGCCAGTCTGATGATTTCTAAAGGTAGCCATATGTGCTATACATTGGCTGAAACTCCTCCTTCATGGCAGATGTTGCTAGAAAGAAGGGTTGGGCATATTTGATTTCAACATGCCTGATTCTTTGTTGTAATGGGAGAAAGTCTGATCAGTGTGATAGGTGTCTCCCAGGGGCGTAGCTAAAGGCTCATGGGCCCTGATGCAAGAGTTGCAGTTTGGGTTCCATTTCCCTAAGTGCTTTGTGGCCAGGGGCAGGAGACCACATAGCCTTCGTGCTGCCTAAGGCAAAAATTGAAATGATACCTTTGCCTATACCAAATTGTAGACCTAACCCCTTCCCTCCAGCCAGAGGTGTAACTTGACCTGCATAGAATTTCTATAATACTAATGTCTTCTAATGTGGCACAAGGGTATTTGGACCCCTTCAGGCTCCTGGGCCCGGTGGTGACTGCCAACCCTTCACTCCCTGTAGCTACGCCCCAGTGTCTCCTCTCTTTTATGTATGCCACTGGGATGACCAGAGAGGCAGAGGGAGGTGCAGAGATGTAGGAGGAGGTGCGAAGGGACAGGGGGAGGTGTGGAGAGGCAGGGGGAGGAGCGGAGAGGAAGGGGGAGGTACAAAGAGGCAGCGGGAGTGCTCTTCTCCTAAATACCCATTTAGGGATATTTATTAACATTTATTAAGACTGGCGTTTTCTACACCAGTCTTGTACCTCTGCGCTGCCAAAGGAAGCGCCACTGTTATGTAGAGGCATTTCCTCCAGTAGGCCATGCGGCAGACTTAAATCTATTCCAGCTCCCTTGCTGACATAGATTTTAGCCTGATGGCCGACCCTCTTCTCCACCCATGTCACACCCCCATTTCTTGGCACTCTGGAAATGGGGCGTGAGCTTGCAAAAGTCACAGATTTTGTTGTAAAAATGCAGTGCGACAAAATCTGCAACTTTAATATGCCAAAAAGTGGTGTATATGAGTTAATAAATGTCCCCCTTATATTTTTTGTGCCTCTTGGAGACTGGACCTGTTCCCATGCTTGGCTGACCGACATAATTTTGCCATGTGTGCTTATGTGCTAGACAAAATGTCACCAAGATTTACAAACTTCTTGCCAGAAACAACATTTGTGCTTCCCTAAGGAAGACAAAATAAATGTACCTGCCATGAACAACCATAAAGCTGTGCAGGTGTCTGACGCCCTCCCTATGTACTATGTATAGCCTATATATAGCTGCTCACCACTGATTGCATCTCCCTTACCCAGCAGCAGACCGGCCCATTAGTGCTAATCTATATATATATGATTGCTCACCTAAATCTGTTCCAATAAGCCAGCCTGCTGACGTTCATGGATTATTAGGAGAAAATATAGCTGAGGTATTTCCAAGGTCGCAGCGCTAATTCTTCTGACTTTCCTTCATTTAAAGAACAGATTACTTTGTCAATTTATCCCAGAAATAATTTTCTGCCTAGCACTTTTTCCCTTCTTTTCGCCTTTAAGTTTTGGAGAGATACTAGGCAGCCTTACCATTGTGAACATTTTATGTAGGGGTGAGCGAGTCACGTGCTGCGCCACTTATTATTGAACTCAATGGAATGAATATCACGACTTGCGACAAAAAATCCAGCATGTCCAGGTTATTTGTGACTGTTGCATTGCAGTCGCGGCATGTGCCATCTAACACTGCAACACAAGGAATCCAGCTGTGTTGGATTTCTTGCGACTGCTGTGGCGATCCCAATTATTTCTATGGGATCTCCGCTGTTCAGCGATCCTGGCCGCGACCAGTGTCGCCGTGTAGCCCTTGCCTAAAAGTCGCGTGTGACTTGTGACACAAAATCCAGTTGGATTCTGTGTGACTACAGCATTGCAGAATGTTGCATGATACACTGCTACACCATTAACATACATTATATGAAGTGTTGCACAACAGAAGTCACTGTGTAGCCATAGTCTGGGTTGGACAAGACTGATTTTTCTAGCCTCTTGTTATAGGCTTTGTTCTCATCTGTGTTGGTGGCTCAGTTAGGAGGTCCACCAGAATTGGTGGCCCAAATAGGGCAGCATTTTGTCTGGTACAATGACAGGCACAATATATGGTGGAACAGAAGAGCGGAGTGTTTGGTGCAGATGTGAACTACTTTTAGGGCTCATGCACACAACCGTAAGTGTTTGGCGGCCAACAAATCGCAGATCTTGGCCGATTGTATGCCACTTTCTATTTTTCACTTCTGTAGAAAAGTCCTATGCTTGACCGCAAAATGGGCAACATAGGACATGTTTATTTTTATTTTTTTTGAGGGGCATGTGAATGCGGACAGTACGCACCTTTTGTGGTCCCAATGAATGGGTCCACATCCGATCCGCAAAAATTGTGGATTGGATACGGACCGAAACTGCATGAGCCTTTACGGTGAGTAAAAGAACTGGAACATTCATATAATACACACACACATAAAATTTGATGGTGTAATTTATAACTAGTAATGATAGTACTGAACAATAATGGTGGTAGTAGTAGTAGTACTGTCATTGTGTTAGCTCTAGTAGTCTGCCAAGGTTAATTATATTCTGTCTGTGGATTCTTAGAGAGCAAGATGGATAAGAGTCAACATCCTATTAAAGTGACCCGGGCAAGAAGATTAACCAGGTAAGCCGGTGCAAAGTCCAATGTGCTGAAATTATTAAAATGTATGTGATGTGTATTCTAACAAATCTCCACCACTAAAGTTCCCTCTGTTCTACAGGAGTATATACACTGCAAGCAGAAGAGGAGAGATCAATGTATAAGAGATATATCTGTAGAGTCACTGGCTGGTGAACTGAGTGACCTTAGTGGACTCAGTGTCAAGGATTTGGGTGTAACCTACTTTTGACTAGTACTAGAAGTGCAGAGTCATGTCTGCTGAGATTGTAAGCCGCCATCTTTGGTCTGGACTGTCAGGGGAAAATTGGATCTGGAGAAAAAAGCAATACAAAGTCCATTGTCCACCATGTGCAAATCTTTTTTCTTTTATTTTCAGATTCGGCATATATCTATGTGAAGACACACATTTATGATTACAACAGAATATCACCACATGAAGCCAAGTAATATTCCCATCTACATTCCCTTTTACCCTTTTAAGATGGCCTTATTCAATATGAGCAAATTCAGGTCTTTAAACCACCATGAGTAACCCTCAAATGTCTGGGGATGACAGAATTTAGTAGGGTATTTTAGGTACACTGGAGATGGAAGGTATGAAACATACCACATAATTCAGTCAGAGGTGTAGCTATAGGGGGTGCAGAGGTAGCAGTCGCTACCAGGCCCAGGAGCTTGAGGGGGCCCAAAGACCCTTGTACCACATAAGAAGACACCAGTATTATAGAAAGTGCATGCTGGGAGGGCTCTATGTTTTGCTATAGATTTTGCACTAGGGTCCAGAATCTTCAAGTTACACTTCTGGCTGGAGAGAAGGGGTTAGGTCAAGAATTTGGCATGGGGGGTGCCGTTTCTGTTTTTGCCTCAAGCAGCAGGAAGGCTATGTGCTCTCCTGCCTCTTCCCACAAAGCACTGAGGGAAGGGGTCCCAAGCTGAACTCTTGTACCAGGGCCCATGAGCCTTTAGCTATGCCAATTCAGGGCACACATTTTATGTTAATAGGTTCCCTTTATCGTTTTCTACAGCAACAGACGCCCTATTTACAAAAGACTTTGTCATTGGTATCAAGCAGATATAGAACCATAGCACTGCAATGGATTTAGGCCTTATTCACACAGTCAGTGTTTCGTCAGTGATTGAGAACCAAAGCCAGGACTGGAGCCTCCACAGAGATTATGTATAATGGAAGATTTGCTCCTCTTCTGTGTTTTTAAGCTGCACCTAGTTTTGGCTCACAGTCACTGATGGAAATCTCTTGCCAAGCACTGATATGTGAATAAGGCCTTAAGGTTGGCTAAAGTATAAAGCAAAGACCTATTAAAACTCAACTTTTATTATAATATGCCAATAAAATTACCACATATGGTCAGAAAATTACCAAATAAGAAGCTGACAACACCCGTCACCAATAGGGATATATTGGGGAAAGCAGATACTGGCCCTAATAGGACCCTCTTGTACCCTGTGCCCAGGGGATCGCCTTGATGGTAGGAGACCCCTGTCCTCGTACCTTGTACTGCTTATCCCTAGATGTCCCTACACCAAATCTCTATAATCAAGCAGATGAAAAAAATGGTGGCTCGCATAAATATCACATTTGTATCCAAAACAGATGAAAAGAAAAATAATGGCTCAATCGCATAGATGTCACATTTGTATCCCAACGCGTTTCCCCTGTGTTCAACAGGTTCATCAGGGGATAAAAATCATGAGAGCCAAGGTTGGATAAACCTGGGAGTGGAGTATAAGTGATTTTTCTCACTAAATAATGCCTAGTAATCTATGTTCAGGGATCTGGTCTTCACCACAGGGAATCACGACCAAATGAGTGGTCTCCATTAATAACCGCAGGCATTACGCTAGCTGGTGACACCTGGATGAAGTACAAAATTCATAGTCAGAATTAAAATTCTGATTGTCAGGTGTGGAAGGGTTCAGGAAGTATGGTAGAAAGGCAGAGGCTCAGGGCAGGTAAAGGACAGGCAAAACATAGTCATAACAAGCTGGGTCAGGAACAGGACTAGCCAAATGAAGTATAACCCTAGTACAAAGTTTTAAGATAATGGAACCTATTTCTCATGGCCATGGAGGGTGCCTTAAATAGCTTTGAGTTAGAGAGAATAGACTGCGGCAGGGCGGTATTAGCAAGTGGTAGTCCTTTAAGTAGCCAGGGTCAATGTGTGTACTAGGATTAGCACTAGAAGTCCTAGTCCACAGTGTTCAGTAGAGGAGAGAATGCAGGGAGTGGGAACAGTGGGCAGAGCTGAAAGACCACCAGGCAAAAGGGCAGGGACACTGAGGAGAGCAGTGGGAAGTGAGAGGGATGCCAGCCTGGGCAGTGCATCATTGCAACTAAGCTTTACTCTGAAGTGCTGCTGCATTAAAAAAAGTGCATTGCTTCTTTCACCTGCTTGGGTTTTTTGACACTTCTCTGAGCTCTTTTGATACTATAGTTTTTTTCTGAAATACCACAGAATAGCTCTTTGTAAAGAGGATGACGGTTACTGTTTCATGCTGCCTGTGGTTAGGGCAGCATAAAACTGATGACAGGTTCTCTTAGAGGGAAATTCACTGCTATATCAGGCACAATGCTTTGTAGGTCTAGCTCAGCTGAATGTATTTATATCTTTCACTTCATTGCATGACTCTGAAGAAAAATTACGTTTAATCCATATGCAAATGAGCATTTAAGTGCACCAAGGGCAGACCCACGCCACTCTGTGCACCCTGGCTCTTCCTGCTTCCTCTGCCAACCACTCTCTTTCCTTCTTGACTGACAGGGCCAGTTGAGATGAGTGTGCAGGACCCTGACCCTGTCAATCAAGAAGGCAAAAGAATGCAGAGGAAGTAGGAGGAGCAAGTGTGCACTAAATACACATTTGCATAGAGATTAAAATATTTTTTTTCTCCAGAATCAGATCACTCAGTGAAAGCTATCATTACAGCTAGCTCTACAAGGCATTTTAGCTGGTCTCGGCTTGTTTCACACTGTTGGCAGGCTGTTCCTGCATAGAATGCCGTGAATCAGATGGAAAAAAAAGCTGCACGCAGTGGTAGTTGTCTGTCTGGTTTTTGACATATTTGCCGGGTTGCAGTCGGATCTCCATTATGGTGAATGGGGCCGAATAGCGATGCAGTTGATTTCAGCAATGTCAGAATGCAGAGATCTGGCAGGCTGTTCCCTGCCAGAACAGCCAGCCAGATCTCAAGCCTTAATAGTGAGTTTCTGATAAATTCCACCTTAAGCCAGTCCCACCTTGGCCCAAATACAAATGTCTATGGCACTATTTATTTAGCTGTGATATATAAAGCGCAAAACTAGATTTTTGCAAGTTGTTTCAAAAACCAAATAATTCCTGTTAGAGGCCGATGACTAGCATTTTCTTTATCTTTACCTGATAACACATGCTTGCTTGATGAGCTGCAGGTTGGTGTCTTGGGTTGGCATTGCTTTACTACATCCATCTACTTATCTATCTTTAGAGTAAATATTCACATTAATCAGAATTGGTCACAACTCAACAGCGTGCTCTAAGTGAGATAGTAACTCATAGGTTTCAGAAAACAAGCTCTTGGTTTACTCTGCAGGACATGCACATCCTACCATAAAACAATTTCTTAAAGGGAAGTTCTTATCTTAAGCATTTATGGCATAGTCAGAGGATATACCATAAATACCTATAAGATACAGGTCCTGTCTCTGAAACTCTGATCTGAGAACTGGGACCCAGTGACCCCTGTTTGTCAATTCCCAACCATTGCACTCTCCATGCAGTTCAATTGGATTTCGTTATGGCTTTCCGTTATAATAGAAGTATATAGGCAAGCATAACGGATTCGTTCGGTTCCCGTTATGCTGGACGGAAAGCAAAGTTCGGTCGACCGAACTTTGTTTTCCGTCCAGTATAACGGGAACCAGACGGATTGATTATGCTTGCCTATATACTTCTATTATGACAGATCAAAACAGAATGCCTCGAAAGGTGTCTGTTTTGATTTCCGTCTTATGGATTCCGTTATAACGATGTTATAACAGAAAGCCATAATGGAATCCATGATGGTGATGTGAACAATCCCTTACTTGTCCGGGCTCCAGCGCTGTGGCCCGGGTTTCGGTGCGGCCGCATTGCACCAGACGTGCTGCTGGGCTGCGCCCTCTGGTGAGCCGAGTTCATCCGTAGCAACGAGCACTCACTCTGTTCCTCCCCGCAACGCATCCACGCTGGGGAAGATTAGCTGTGATATGGTTAAGCTATGTTACTATGTTACTTCTCAGCCTGCCTATGTTAGGGCATCTTGTATCCTGGGCCAGTGGGGCGGCGAGTCCCTAGACATATCAGGTTCCAATCCAGGGTTTTGGTGCTCTGTTTAAATCCCCTGCTGGCAATACACCCTTGACAGTTATAGGTTTTTTCTCCCTAGCTGTGCTCCTGGTTCTGTTCTGTGTGTTGGATTGCTTATCCTATTGACCTTGGCTTGTCTTGTTTACTTTCCGTCTCATGATTTGGTACTGTGTTTCCCGTCTGGTTCTGACTTTAACTTGGCTATTCTGACTAGAAAAAGCAGGTTGGATCCAGCAAATAAAATGTATAAATTTATTGGAATATTATGATTAAGACCATACTGGTCGAAACGCGTCAGATGTTTCTCTTCTGTGTGTTATTTTAATTTATCTCCAATAGGTTTATACATTTTATTCGCTGGATCCAACCTGATTTTTCTGGACTTTACTGCAAGGTGTGAACACACCATTGGGATCCGTGCTTGAAAGGCTGCACATGCCCCACCTGAGAGCTTGACTTTCTCTACTATATTTGGTTATTCTGACTACCTGCTGTCTTCTGATTTCGTACTGCATTGTCCGCCTAGTTCCAACCCATTCCAGTATTACTCCGTCTCTGTATGGTTTTGTCTTCGAGTGTGTCTGTCATGCACTTGGCAGAGTAAGTAACGTTGACCAGTTGCAGACTTGCTGCCTAGGGCTTGCACTGCCTGTAGTGAGCTGGGTTAGGTCTCACTGTCTGTGTGTTCCTGCCTACTGCGCTGACACCGCCTAAAATATCTGATCAGTTCGATTGTCTGCTGATCAGGGGATTTTTACATGGGGCAATGATCGGGAACTATGGTTTAGTAAGTAATCCCTGCTTAAATCATTAAAGAGGACCTTTCACCACTCCTGACATGCCTGTTTTAATAGCTCCATGCATTCCCCACGTACTAACAATTCTGGAACATCTATTCTTATGACTCTATGTTGTGCCATTCCTTTATTATTTGCACTAGAAGTTGTGAATGAATTGCTATTTGCCTTCAGTAAGGGTACAGAGGGGAGGTGACCAGTTGGGGGTGTGTCCCTGCACAGACTGACTCTAGCCAATCAGTGCTGCCATGTTCAGACTGTGCAGGTACACCCCCCCAACTGGTCACCTCCCCTCTGTTCCTTTACAAAAGACAAATAGCAATTCATTCATAACTTCTAGTGCAATAATAAAGGAATGGCACAACATACAGCCATAAGAACAGATGCTCCAGAATTGTTGTTACATGGGGAATGCATAAAGCTATTAAAACAGTAATGTCAGGAACAGTGAAAGGTCCTCTTTAAACTTTAGAGACCATCTGTCAGCTTCATCAATCTAACTGGAGCAGATGGAATCTACTGCTTGGAGAGCAGCAGGAGATCTACTGAGCAAGCACCGAGACCAGGAGACATGGCACAGTCGCAAGAAGACTGCCCTGTTAATCCAGGACAAGAGATTGAAGCTGAAGGGGTATAACAGACTGGTGTTTGGAGGGCTCTGGCCATCCCCTTGGTGCTCCAGTTAGGTCATTTGCATATGAATTAAAATTGTACTTACTCAGCAATGGGGAAACAGATAGTTATAATGAGGGTGTTGTTTTTATCAGCATGATCAACTCTACTAGGCTGTATGCCTGGTTTATTAGGGTTGGTGACAGATGTTTTCTAAATGAATATGGTATCTGAATGTCACTGTTCTCTCACTCACGGTATTTTACTTATATTTTTATCCTAATGAGCCATTATAAGGCTGTGAAAAATTTCTAGCTTGTGGACTAGTATACTGTATATAAAAGCAGGGGCGCACCTACAGGGGGGGTCCAGCGGGTCTGGACCCCCCCTAGAACCATAAAGAAAATTATTATTTTTTTTTTTTTTAATACCTCAGGGCCGCACCGCAATCGCCACAGGCGGCGCGGCCCTGGTTGGTTTTGCGGGCGGCAGCAGCGCTAAAGAGGAGAGGGGAGAGAGGTTTTTCTCCTACCTCTCCTCTGCGCTGCTGTAATGTCGTATCTGATTGGTGGAGAAGCAGAGGGCGGAAGCTGCTTCTCCACCAATCATTTCAAGCCCCCACTCCAGAGCCCCATGTGACTGGCTGCCCGGCCAGTCCTTCCACCGGGCAGAACAGCCATCCAGCCGGACCTCGCTCCCGCCGGAACAGCCATCCGGCCAGCCGACCTCCTGCTGCAGTAAGAGAAAATGGTGAGTATTGTGCCCCCTGCCCTGTATTGTGCCCCCCCGCCCTGTATTGTGCCCCCCCCGCCCTGTATTGTGCCCCCCCTGCCCTGTATTGTGCCCCCCCCTGCCCTGTATTGTGCCCCCCTGCCCTGTATTGTGCCCCCCTGCCTTGTATTGTGCCCCCTGCCCTGTATTGTGCCTCCCTGCCCTGTATTGTGCCTCCCTGCCCTGTACCGTGCCCTGTACCGTGCCTCCCTGCCCTGTATTGTGCCCCCCCCGCCCTGTATTGTGCCCCCCTGCCCTGTATTGTGCCTCCCTGCCCTGTATTGTGCCTCCCTGCCCTGTATTGTGCCTCCCTGCCCTGTACCGTGCCTCCCTGCCCTGTATTGTGCCCCCCCTGCCCTGTATTGTGCCCCCCCTGCCCTGTACCGTGCTGCTCTGTACCGTGTCGCCCCGGCCCTGTATTGTGCCCCCCGCCCTATACCGTGCGCCCTGCCCTGTACTGTGCCCTTGTCTTTTACCATGCCTCCTGTACCGTGCCCTGTACTAGGGTTGCACGATATATCGAAAACTCGGTACGGTTTCGGTACCTAGTGTGGTACCGAAGCTCGATACCGAGTTTTCTTGCCGTCCGATACTTAGAACATGGCGTACGCATCACTTTGATGCGGTTGCCATGTTCTAATATCTGCCGCGCTGCCAGGGGCCCCGCGCCCCCCTCAGATCAGCCCACCCAGGTCCCAGCCACTTAAAAAAAAATCATACTTACCTGTTCTGGCCGCCGCTGTCCTCACTGGTTCCGCGCTCCACCTTCTTCCCTGGCGCGCACTATGACCTGACGCTATGACCTGACGCAGCGTCAGGTCATAGTGAGCGCCGGCAGGCAAGAGAGTGGAGCGGTGAACCTGAGGACAGCGGTGGCCAGAACAGGTAAGTATGATTTTTTAAAGTGGCTGGGTGGGCTGATCTGAGGTCTGAGGGGGGCACAAGACGCTGACCTGAGATCTGATGGGGGCACATTGTGTTGATCTGAGGGGGGGCCACAAGACGCTGACCTGAGGTCTGATGGGGGCACATGGAGGCACATTGTGTTAATCTGAGGTCTGATGGGGGCACAAGACGCTGGTCTGATGGGGGCACAAGACGCTGACCTGAGGTCTGATGGGGGCACAAGACGCTGACCTGAGCTCTGATGGGGGCACAAGACGCTGACCTGAGCTCTGATGGGGGCACAAGACGCTGACCTGAGCTCTGATGGGGGCACCAGACGCTGACCTGAGCTTTGATGGGGGCACATTGTGTTGATCTGAGGTTTGATGGGGGCACAAGACGCTGATCTGTGGTCTGATGGGGACACAAGACGCTGATCTGAGGTCTGATGGGGACACAAGACGCTGATCTGAGGTCTGATGGGGGCACAAGACGCTGACCTGAGCTCTGATGGGGGCACATTGTGTTGATCTGAGGTCTGATGGGGGCACATTGTGTTGATCTGAGGTCTGATGGGGGCGCAAGACGCTGATCTGAGGTCTGATGGGGGCACAATGTGTTGATCTGAGATTTATTATCCCTGTACAGTGACATCACTGTGTTTATTAGCCCTGTACGAGGACATAACTGTGTTTATTATCCCTGTACAGTGACATCACTGTGTTTATTATCCCTGTACTGTGACATCTCTGTGTTTTATTATCCCTGTACTGTGACATCACTGTGTTTATTATCCCTGTACGGTGACATCTCTGTGTTTTATTATCCCTGTACTGTGACATCACTGTGTTTATTATCTCTGTACTGTGACATCACTGTTTATTATCCCTGTACGGTGACATCGCTGTGTTTATTATCTCTGTACTGTGACATCACTGTGTTTATTATCCCTGTACGGTGACATCTCTGTGTTTTATTATCCCTGTACTGTGACATCACTGTGTTTATTATCCCTGTACTGTGACATCACTGTTTATTATCCCTGTACGGTGACATCTCTGTGTTTTATTATCCCTGTACGGTGACATCTCTGTGTTTTATTATCCCTGTACAGTGACATCGCTGTGTTTGTTATCCCTGTACAGTGACATCACTGTGTTTGTTATCCCTGTACAGTGACATCGCTGTGTGTATTATCCCAGTGCAGGAATAGGTAAGTGGTCTGTGTTTGTGTGTTTGTTTTCTATTTTTCAGGGTCGTGAATGCAGAGGACTACGTCGGATTCGGTGGACTACGTCGGACCAGCTTTTTTTTTTTTTTTTTTTTTCATAAAATGGTCAAACAGGGGTCTGGGGGAGTGTTTATTTCAATAAAATGTTTTATACTGGTGTGTGTATTTTTTTTTTTTACAATACTACAGTTTTAGTAATTGCGGCTATCTACAGACGGCCCTGATTACTAATACTGGGCTTAGTGCTTTCCGGTATGGCAGGCCAGCACTAACCCCAACATCTATTACTTCGGCACCCACCGCCACCAGGGGTGCCGGGAAGAGCCGGGTACCCGCAGGACCGGACCTTCAAAATTGAGGGTCTGGCTCTGGGGCGGCTGCCGGCTGGTACCATTAGGCTGGGAAGGGCCAATAACCGTGTCCCTTCCCACCCTGGTAGTGCCAGGCTGCAGCTGCTGGTTGTATCTGGCTGGTGAAGGAAAAAAGGGGGGGACCCCACGCCATTTTTTTTTTCAAAAATTTCATTATTTAAAAAAAAAATGGCGTGGGATCCCCCCCTTTTTTCCTTCGCCAGCCAGATACAACCAGCAGCAGCAGCCTGGCACTACCAGGGTGGGAAGGGACACGGTTATTGGCCCTTCCCAGCCTAATGGTACCAGCCTGCAGCCGCCCCAGAGCCAGACCCTCAATTTTGAAGGTCCGGTCCTGCGGGTACCCGGCTCTTCCCGGCACCCCTGGTGGTGGTGGGTGCCGAGGTAATAGATGTTGGGGTTAGTGCTGGCCTGCCATACCGGCAAGCACTAAGCCCAGTATTAGTAATCAGGGCCGTCTGTAGATAGCCGTAATTACTAAAACTGTAGTATTGTAAAAAAAAAATACACACACATCAGTATAAAACATTTTATTGAAATAAACACTCCCCCAGACCCCTGTTTGACCATTTTATTAAAAAAAAAAAAAAAAAGCTGGTCCGACGTAGTCCACCGAATCCGACGTAGTCCTCTGCATTCACGACCCTGAAAAATAGAAAACAAACACACAAACACAGACCACTTACCTCTTCCTGCAGTGGGATAATACACACAGCGATGTCACTGTACAGGGATAATAAACACAGTGATGTCACTGTACAGGGATAATAAACACAGCGATGTCACTGTACAGGGATAATAAACACAGAGATGTCACCGTACAGAGATAATAAACACAGTGATGTCACAGTACAGGGATAACAAACACAGTGATGTCACAGTACAGAGGTAATAAACACAGTGATGTCACAGTACAGGGATAATAAACACAGTGATGTCACAGTACAGGGATAACAAACACAGTGATGTCACAGTACAGAGATAATAAACACTGTGATGTCACCGTACAGAGATAATAAACACAGTGATGTCACAGTACAGGAATAATAAACACAGTGATGTCACCGTACAGGAATAATAAACACAGTGATGTCACAGTACAGGGATCGGCGTCTCGTGCCCCCATCAGACCTCAGGTCGGCGTCTCGTGCCCCCATCAGACCTCAGGTTCTTCTTTATTTTGGCAAGGTATCGTATCGATATCGAACTCAAAATTCTGGTATCGTGACAACCCTGCACTGTACCGTGCCGCCCTGCCCTGTACCATGCTTTCTGCCCAGTACCTTGCCTCCTGCCCAGTACCTTGCCTCCTGCCCTGTACCGTGCCTCCTGCCCTGTACCATGCTTTCTTCCCAGTACCATGCCTCCTGCCCTGTACCGTGCCTCCCTGCCCTGTACCGTGCCTCCTGCCCTGTACCGTGCCTCCCTGCCCTGTACCGTACCGCCCTGCCCTGTACCGTACCGCCCTGCCCTGTACCATGCCTCCTGCCCTGTACCGTACCGCCCTGCCCTGTACCGTACCGCCCTGCCCTGTACCGTGCTGCCCTGCCCTGTACCATGCCTCCTGCCCTGTACCATGCCTTCTGCCCTGTACCTTGCCTCCTGCCCTGTACCTTGCCTCCTGCCCTGTACCGTGCCCCCCTGTCCTGTACCGTGCCTCCCTGCCCTGTACTGTGCCATTCCTTACTGGCATTTGGCACTATATTGGCATAATTTGGGGGCACTATGGGGGCATCTGGTGGCTCTAAAGGGGCATTTTGTTTACTGGCACATTATAGGGGGCACGATAGAGGAGATTGGCACTATGGGGCATGTGGTGGCACTATAGGGGCCTCATTTAGGGGCATCTGGTGGCTCTAAAGAGTCACTTTTTTACTGCCACATTATGGGGGGGCACTATGGCATCTGGCACTAAGGGGTAATTTTTTTCTGGCACATTATGGGAGGTACTATAGGGGAGAGCAGCACTATAGGGGCATCATTTGCAGACACTATGGGGTCATCTGGTGGCTCTAAAGGGGCATTTTATACTGGTACTTTATAGGGGGCACTATGGCATCTGGCACTAAGTGGGCAATTTTTACTGGCACATTATGGGGGAGAGGAGCACTATAGGGACATGTGATGGGGCAGTAAGAAGGGGCATTTTTTACTGGCATATTATGGGGAACACTATGGGGGAGAGGAGCACTATGAGGGCATTTACTGGGGCTCTATATAGGGGTATTTTGTTAGGGGCCGCACTGTACTAAGTGGGGAGCCGCCTGACTGCGTGGGAAGGAGTGGAGCTTAATGTGATGAGGAGCTTGCCCTTAGAGGGTTAAGGTTGGAGGGATTGGGCTAGGGGTAGTTCCCACAAGGCTGTGCGGCTAGGTCTATTTATAGGGTTTCCTCCCTGAGGAGGAGCCTCTTTGCCTTGAGATCCGGTAAGGAAAGTGGGTTTGTGTGTCCAGCGTTATGGCTGACCCTTTTGTTGTGGAATTGCAGTCCAGGATTAGGAGCGAGGGCTGGGGTTGGCTCTCCCAGGCCCTCGGTGGTGCTGCGGTTCCCCCCCCTCCTCCTGTGCCTGATTTTGTGCAGCCTGCTGCGGTGGGGGTGCCCGTGGTGCCCGTGGTGCGGGGACGCTCGGGTCGGCGTTCCCGTCCCCCTGATAGGTATAGCCCGGGCTCTTCTCCTGTCGGGTCTGTTCCCCCCCTCCCTCCTCCCTCCCTGCGGTCCGTGTCACCAGCCTCTTCTGTTATGGCGTTAGGTTCCCAGCCAGGGTCTGTCCTGACCCAGGGTGCGCGTCCCGGGGCTCCGGGTGCGTCCTTCCCGGGTCCGGTGGTTGGCGCGGCCCGGGTGGGTGGCGAGGTGCCTGGGGGGGAGCAGTGTGCCTTACCTCCTTCCTGTCCTCCTTCTCGGGTCCGGGATTCCCGTTCCTCCAGGGCTGCGGCTCGCCGGGGGGCGGGCGCGGCTTTGTCTTCCTCGGGCGCTGCGGAGGTGCGCCCGCCTGGCGGTTATCCTCCACCTGGTGGCGCTGTGGCGATTTCGCAAGCCGGCAGGTCACGTGGTGGCTCGTTTCGCGCTCCTGAGGCCGCTTCCGGTCCCCTGGTACGCTCAGCCCGTGTGAGTGAACGGCTTTGCCCCCCCTGTTTGCAGCCCTCTTTCCCGGCCATAGCTATGGGTGCTCACCTTTCCAGCGAGCAGGATTCCTCCTCCTCAGCCCCTGCCCCCCCCTCTGCTTCCCCGCTCTCCTCAGTGACTGCCCCCCCTCCCCCTGTGGGTGCTCCGGCTCCTTTAACCCCCCCGCCGTCCCAAGCTGGGGTGCAGGGTTTGAAGGAAGGGGTGGCCCCCCTTGCGCGCTCCCAGTGTGCCCCCACGGGTCAGCAGGCCCCCGCCCCGGAGGATTCTGGGGTGGTGTGCGTGAGCAACCGCGTTCCCCGGGGCGGAGACGTTCTAGGAGTGCCAGCTCCTCTGGCTCGGGGTCCCGGGGCCGTCGTAGTCACGGTAGACGGCATGCCCGGTATCGTGGGAGGCGTTCCCGGCGCCACTCTCGGGTCTCTGAGAGATCGCGCAGATCTGGTCGGTCTCGCTCGTCACGTTGGCGGTCCCCTTCCTCCTCTGCTGGTAGTGGCTACAGCACTCCCTACAGCTCAGCGAGTCCGGCTCGGCGTCATCGTGGGAGGAGGGCTCGTCGCCGCATGACTCCGGTTCCGTCTGTGTCGGCGGCGGCTGACCCGGTTCCGGTGGCTTCCTCGACCCCTGACGTGACACATCCGCCAATGGCGGCGGCTGGTGAGTATGATTATGCTGGGGGCTTGGGGGGGTGATGGGGGTGTTTTACAGCAGTTGCGCTTGCTGGTGGATAAGTTGTCTTCTTCGTCTACTTCTTCTCCTCCTGTTCCTCCTCCTGTTCCTCCTCCTGTCCCTGCTGGGGTCTATAAGGATGCTTTTTTCTGTGGTGTCAGCCCGTTAGGGGCTCACGTTTCTGATGAGGTTCGACAGAAGATTTGGGATAACAATTATGTGGATATTTGGTCATTAGTCACGGTGGACCAGTCCTCTGTAGATAAGGAGCGGAGGGGTGAGCGGCCTTTGGACCGGCGTCCAAAAGTGGCTCGTACGATAGGGAATTGGATTCAGGCATTCTCGGTTTTGGGGTGTGTGATGGGGCAGAAGCATCCGGATCGCTGCTCTGAATTGTTCATCTATATGGACACGATTTATAACGCTTTTAAGACTCATGGTGGGTCTGCCTGGTGGCGGTATGATGAGGAGTTTCGCCGCCGTTTGGCGTTACAGCCAGCGGTGGGCTGGGGGGTTAAGGCCACGGATGTGTGGCTTCGGTTGATGACAGCGCAGCGTACGCCGGCGCCCTTTCTCGGGGGTGCCTCTGGGTCGTCTTCGGCCACGGCCGGCTCAGTGGCGGTTAAGCGCCCAGGGACCTGTTGGCTCTATAACGAGGGTCACTGTCGCTTCTACGGTTTGTGCCGTTTCCGCCACGAGTGCTCCACTTGTGGAGGAGCCCATTCTGCGGCTAAGTGCCCACGTGCCCCGGGTCAGCCTGGGGGTCCGGCTAGAGGCGGTCCAGCCAAGGACGCCGGTGAGCGTAGCCGCGATGGCGCCTTGGCTAGACCGGTATCCTAGGAAGGAGGACGCGGAAGTGCTTGCGCAGTGGTTTCACATTGGGGTTCTTCATCCCGTTTACTCTGTCTTGGTCACCTAGTTGTGCGGGTAATTTGAAGTCCGCGGCTCAGCATCCGCTGGTTTTGCAGGAAAAGATTGCCAAAGAGGTTTCCTTGGGTAGAATGGCAGGACCGTTTTCGGCCCCTCCTTTTTCAAATTTGCGGGTGTCCCCGCTGGGTGTTGTCCCGAAGAAGGAGGCTGGGAAGTTCCGTTTGATTCATCACCTTTCTTTTCCCAAAGGTGGGTCGGTGAACGACGGGATTTCTAAGGCCGAGGCGTCCGTGTCTTACGTATCTTTGATAGGGCGGTTATGCTGATTCGGCGGCATGGTCATGGTTCCCTTTTGGCTAAGACGGACGTTGAGTCCGCTTTTCGTTTGTTACCGGTGCACCCGGACTGTTTTCATTTGTTGGGGTGTTGTGTGGACGGTTCTTTCTATTACGATATGTGTTTGCCCATGGGGTGTTCTATTTCGTGCCACTATTTTGAAATGTTCAGTTGTTTTTTGGAATGGGTGGTGCGTTATGAGACGGGTTCGACGGCTATTTTGCACTACCTGGATGACTTTCTATTCGTCGGCCCGCCCGGTTCGGGTGCTTGTCGTTTTCTTTTGGACACTTTCCGCTTCATGATGAGGCGGTTTGGGGTCCCGCTGTCTGCTGACAAAACCGAGGGGCCGACGACTAGATTGTCTTTTTTGGGTATTGAGTTGGATACGGAGGACATGGTTTTCCGTCTCCCTGCGGACAAGCTGGAAAGGCTTTTGGGTTTGGTTAACGGTTTTTGTGCAGTTAAAAAGGTGACGTTACGACAGATGCAGTCGTTGCTGGGTTGTTGGTTTTTGCATGTCGAGTGATGGCCTATGGGTCGGGTTTTTTCCCGGCGGTTGTCTTTATCTACAAGGGGGATCAGTGCTCCTTCTCACAGGATACGGATCACTAGGCAGTTGCGCGAGGATTTGGTGGTTTGGCGCTCGTTTCTCACTACCTATAACGGCCATACCTGTTGTCAGTTTGAGCGAGTGGATAACAGGGAGTTGTGTTTATTCACGGACGCGGCTGGCTCCACCGGTTTTGGGGCTGTTTTGGGTTCCCGATGGGTGTGCCCAGGCGTGGCCGGAAGTGTGGCGTGAGTGCGGTTTTTGTAAGAATTTGACCCTTTTGGAACTATTCCCGATTGTTGTGGCGATCGAGGTTTGGGGCTCTCTCCTTGCTAATCGGCGTATCTGTTTTTGGACGGATAACATGAGCGTGGTGATGTGCATTAATAGGTTGTCATCCTCTTCTCTCCCGGTTCTCTCCCTCCTTCGACACCTGGTTTTGCGCTGTCTCGAGCTCAATATTTGGTTCACGTCCCGTCATGTTCCCGGGGTGGAGAATGTTGTTGCTGACGCTTTATCTCGGTTTCAATTTCAGACATTTCGGGACCTCCTTCCTCAAGCGGATCCGGTGGGTACTTGCTGTCCGAAGGCCCTCTGGGAACTGGTAACGGGCCATTGATCCCGCTGGTGAGGCAGTCCTTGGCTCCGGCAACGTGGGCAGCGTATGGTAAGGCCTGGGCTGAATGGGTGCGGGAGGCTGGTTCCTTGGTTTCTTGTCCAACGGCTGCGGAGCGGCTACAGATTACTTTGCGGTACCTGTCTGCTCTGCGAGTTGCGGGGGTTTCGGCTTTGGTGGCCAGGAGACGCCTTACCGGGTTGTCTTTCCACTTTCAGCTGCGTGGATGGGAGGATATTGGCAGGCAATTTTTGGTGTGCCGCATTTTACGGGGGTGGCGTAAGGAGGTTAAGTGTCGGGACTCGAGGCGACCGATTACCATTGACTTGTTGTCTAATTTGTTGTTTGCCTGCTCGGCTGTTTGCAAGTCTACTTACGAGGCTTGTTTGTTTCAGGCGGCTTTTGCCTTGCTTTTTCGGGGCCTTGCGGGTGGGTGAGTTGGTGCCGGCGTCCCGTTCTGCGCAGGGGGGTTTGCTTGCAGAGGATGTTTGCCTAAGGCAACGAGAGTGGTACGCTGCGGGTGTCGCCGGGTCTAAGCTGATCAACTCGGTAGGGGTGCGTGGGTGGTCTTACGGTCAGTTTCGGGATTGGTCTGTCCTTTTCGCCTCGTTTCCGTTTTTTCTTCCGGTTCGGGCGGCGGTTCTCATTTCCTGGCTCACGAGGATGGTTCCCCCCTCTCTTTTCAGTTTACTACGGTTTTTAAGTCCTGCCTCTCTCGCTTGGGTTATCCCGCTGCAGATTTGGCACTCATTCGTTTAGGATTGGCGCTGCCACGGAGGCTGCTCGCGCTGGCTGGGGTGACGATGAGGTTATGCGCATTGGTTGCTGCGGTCGCAGTGCTTCGCCGGGTATGTTCGCCCGGAATTGATTGTTTGATTTCTTTGCAGGACGGCCGTTGGTGTGGATCACTTGGGCACTCCTACGTGTTCTGGGCGGCTCAGCGGGCGGAGTGTAGGCCCGGGAGGTCGATGCCTTGGGAATTCCAGGCAGCGGATGTGCACTAGGCGGGGCATCCGCGGATTGCGTTGGTCAACAGGTCCTGACGGGACTCGTCGCCAGTGGGCGGGGGTTCGTATTCCCACGGTGATTGGTCCTGCACGTCGTGTGGTGGTAATTGACCTGGTGTCAGGTCGGATGGGGATTTTCTCTCGTTAATGAAGGCCGATGTGGAACGGTTTGGAGGTTTTTCCCCGAACTTGTCCTTGTATTGGTCGGAGATCATTTCCCCGGGTAGTGTGGAGGGCTGCCGCCGGGATGCAGTGGCAAGTTGAGAGGCTCGGAGAACCGTGAAACCCACTCGCATGGGCTCGGTTTGGTCCCGGAAAACAGGGGAGGAGTGGTGGTTCAGGCACCGGCCAGCTAGGAGGGGGATAATTCCAGGTTGATGCGGGCCAAGACGGGGTTCATTCTCAATGAAGATTGGCCTGGATACTTTTTCCGTCTGGGGCTGCAGGATGGGAATTGAGCAAGCGCTGTTTTGCTTAGTGGGGGTCGGAGTGCGGTATAGGGTATACGCACTCCTTATGGCGGTTCATGTGGTGCAAATGGTCGCGGAGCGTCTCAGGCCACCGCTTACGCGGGTTGAGGGCCCCTTCGACCTCGTGGCCGGGAGAATTTTAATCATAGAAACAGCTGTGGCCGAACCCCACCATTAAAGAGTTATGAAAAGTTAATAGTGGTCTTGTCGTTATTGGGGCAAGTGGGAGGTATAGAGGTCGGGGTTTTATCCACGCAGTCTGTTAGGGGCCGCACTGTACTAAGTGGGGAGCCGCCTGACTGCGTGGGAAGGGAGTGGAGCTTAATGTGATGAGGAGCTTGCCCTTAGAGGGTTAAGGTTGGAGGGATTGGGCTAGGGGTAGTTCCCACAAGGCTGTGCGGCTAGGTCTATTTATAGGGTTTCCTCCCTGAGGAGGAGCCTCTTTGCCTTGAGATCGCGGTAAGGAAAAGTGGCCCGCCCACCCGCCCTCTGTTTTGTTTTTTGTCTTCTCGCAGTTTCGGGGGTTTTGCCCCCTTCCCCGTTTTTTTGTTGTGTAATGAGTTTGGTTGCTCTAAGTCACAGCTGGCGGTTCATGTGGTGCAAATGGTCGCGGGAGCGTCTCAGGCCACCGCTTACGCGGGTTGAGGGCCCCTTCGACCTCGTGGCCGGGAGAATTTTAATCATAGAAACAGCTGTGGCCGAACCCCACCATTAAAGTTCAAGAGTTATGAAAAGTTAATAGTGGTCTTGTCGTTATTGGGGCAAGTGGGAGGTATAGAGGTCGGGGTTTTTATCCACGCAGTCTATACTGGTATACATTATTGGGATATTAGCTCAACTGTGGGCACTAAGCTGTGGTATTATTGTGAGCTTTACTACTACTGGGGGGCTATGGGGAACATGATGTCTAGTATGGGCACTATGGGGACATTATTACTACTAAGTGTGGTCTGGCAGATAATTATTTCTATTGGTGGGATTTTGGGGAGCACTGTTACTTTTGGGGGGCACCCTGGCATAATATCATTAGTGTAGGTGCAGTTATTTTTTAGAGCACTGTGTGCCAATAACTGTTGTAGGGGGCACTATCTGTGTGGTAGTAGTATTTTTCAGGGGACAGTTTCTGCAGTATAGTATTGGGGGAGCACAGCGGGCACAGTATTGGGGGTGGCAGGATGAGGTTTTCAGAAGATGTAAAGATGATGGAAATGTGGGAAACTAATGTCTGTTTGTATTTCTGCAGAGACGAGAGATGGCTGAAAAAGGTATGGGGCGCTGTGTAGGAGAGGCGATGCTCCGGCTCCTCCCTCTGCCATTTACAGAAGGAGGATTCAGAGCTGAGTGAGGATGACCAAAGGGGGTTAGCAGGGCACAGGCAGGTGGCAGATGGTCGGGGGGGACGCTCAGGCCTGGAGCAGGATCTGGGGAGGGAGGAGAGTGGAGGATCTTCCTGGCTGTGTGTAGCCTGCTGTTGTATATTGTATAATGTGAAGCAGGCAGTGCAGCCAGGACACGTCCTCCCCTCTCCATATGATGTATAGAACTGGGCCTCAACCATATCATTTCAGCTGTAGTGTTTGTTGGGAGTGGTCTATTAGATATGGGAGGGGCTTATAACAATGGGCGGGGCCGCAACTTTACACTCCTACTATGTCTTTTAATGTATGTGGGCGTGGAGAAAAAATAGCCCCACCCACAAGACGCCACACCCTTTTTCCTTTTCGGACCCCCCCTAGAAAAAATTCCTGGGTGCTCCCCTGTATAAAAGTATATATAAAAGCTACCCAGCATTTGCCATGCCTATAAACATATGTGCCTTACATGCTTTCATAAGGGCCTAAGGTATATTGATTTGAAGGGGTTGTATAATTTCATACATTGGGGGCATATCGCTAGGATATGCCCCCAATGTCTGATAGGTGCTGGTCCCACCTCTGGTGATGCACAGCCGCCCTCCAATCATTTGTATGGGACTGCGCTTCCCTTACATACGGTAGTTAAAAATAGTTGAGCGTGCCACTTACGGTACTTTGCAGGCTCCGTTCTAAAAGATAGGTGTGGGTCCCCCCTGCACCTATCAGACATTGGGAGCATATCTTAGCGATATGTCCCCAATGTATGAGATGATACAACCCCTTTAATGGGCCTATCTATGGACAACCAGCTTACAGTATAAAACCATATTAAAATGTTCGTCATCAGCCTCAAAGAAACCTACAGATAAAATCAGTCCGTACTTTATTATTATACTCTTGTAGCCTAGTAGCTGATTAATTACATGCTGTACTTTTCCAACAGTTTGGCCAAGTTGTGAAATAAGAGCTTCTCTGTTTGCTAAATTCAGCACCTGAAATCCTCATGGAATTTTATACTGACTTTCAATGGCAAGTGTGAAACAAGAGGAGGAAGTCTCTATAACAAGACCTTTCCTGTAATAAACAGTGGTGGAGCAAAAACTCTGCATACACCAGACAGACAGCAAATTGACAAAAAAACCATTTCTCGCTCGTATCATTGGGGGACACAGGAGACCATGGGTATATAGCTGCTGCCACTAGGAGGCGACACTAAGCAACCAAAGTGTTAGCTCCTCCTCTCAGCTATATCCCTCCTGCAGGCACTGAGCTAATCAGTTTTTAGCTTAGTGTCTGTAGGAGGCAGACCTCCCTGCCTTGCAGGGTGTCTTCTTTTCTTATTTTTACATCTTTTCCCTTTAGGTACGGGAAACCGAGATGCCTGGCTTCTCTGTTTACCCGGGGAGGAAGGCCGGTGTCGGTTTCCCTCACCGCCCGACCCTCCCCCAAGAATGCAATGTGGACCAGGGCAGCCCAGCTTCTCCTGCATCCCGCCAGCCATGGGGTCACCTACACTTCTGCAGTCCTCCCCTCCAACCCAGCCTCACTACCACCTCGGTGCTAGTAGCTGAAGAGGTGACCCTGCTGATTCTGTGACGAGGGTGGAGGTGAACAGAAGAGGAGGAAGATGAGGTGAGTACTCTGCAGGTGAGTATAACCCTGTCCCTCCACCTTCCCTAATCCCTCCCTCTCACGGCTCCATTCCCCGGCCAAACACTGTTTCCACGGCCCGGGCCCTCTGCTTGCATTCCCGGTTCCGCGGCGGTGATGACTTCTGACCGTGGCCATCCCTCCGGGTTGTCATACCTCTGGGGCAAACTCTTTGCCCAGCGGTTACTTCCCCGGCACGACCGCTGCATCTGGCCACAGGGCGCCGAGAACGCCCGTCCCTGATCTTCTTGGTCTGAGGTTCCGGTTCTCCACGGCCGTTCCGGCCGGCTCGCTTCTACGCGAGCTCCCAGCTTTGCGGCCTAGTAGGCCACAACTCCCATCCCGAGGTTGGTGGGCGGGGTCTGCTCCTCGGGCACGTAATTTTCGCGCCGGGTCGTCCCCTTTCCGGGAGCCTCTCTGAGCTACGCCCCACAGGCCTCGATATATGAAAAAGAAAAAAAAAAAAAAGGGAAAGAGAAAAAAGGAGAGAACTCTTCCTGGCCACCTTACTGGGGCTGGCTCCCCATTAGGTGGCTGGCTAGTTTTGGATTTAACCCCTTCGTTGTCTCGATTGAGGCATAGAGGTTTTTAGTGTCATATACACACCCAAATGCACAATTGACCACCTCTAATGTGGTGCATCTACGGTTTCTGTGTATCCCTCTCCTCCCATGAGTGAGGGCATTGCCATTATATGTGTGCATCCTGTCGTTTGTCCTTCCATTCATAGATGGACTTAATGGTACTACCCGCGTACACCGTACATCCTGTCGTGTTCCTTACTCCTCGTGGGGAGTATTTACCACTGAAAGCCGCACACTCTGTAGCATTGTGAATACACGAGGTGGCGTACTTGCTCGACCACTGGATACTACACTGCCTGTCGCATTACCCCCTTCTTAGGCGGCGTAACTGCTCGACCACTGGATACTGTACTGCCTGTCGCATTACCCCCCTTCTTAGGTGGCGTAACTGCTCGACCACTGGATACTGTACTGCCTGTCGCATTACCCCCCTTTTTAGGCGGCGTAACTGCTCAACCACTGGATACTGTACTGCCTGTCGCATTACCCCCCCCTTCTTAGGCGGCATAACTGCTCGACCACTGAATACTATACTGCCTGTCGCATTACCCCCCCTTCTTAGGCGGAGTAATAATTGCTCGACCACTGGATAATATAGTCACATTTCGCCCCTCCTAGGCGGTGTAATTGCTATTACCATTGGATAAGGTACTGCCTGTCGCATTACCCCATTCATAGGCAACGTGATTGCACGACCACGAGATGCTGTCTAGTCTGTTGCATTACTCCCTCCCGCCTAGG